>JANSVA010000005.1:32501385-32520893 GCA_025504915.1 Erythroxylum reticulatum | reverse complement strand
TCCTCCAAGACCAAATGTCATCGATGACTAACCTCCAGTCTAGTTTGGGTTTGACGTAAAGGATCCCTCAAGTCTGGTTTGGGTTTGCCGTGGAGGATCCCTCAAGATTGGAAGTCATTTCTTGACTTGCCGGGGTTGACTCCTTAGTTTCACTATCTCTTTCACGTGGCTCTGATACCATGTGAATAAGAGTTGATTTGCTCTATATTAAAGATAATCCTAGGATAATGTTTATCTCTAAGATACTGCTATCCACTCGATAGAATCTGATTACAATCAAATTATAATATTATGAGATAATACGTATCTTGACCATAAATGTATAGGAAAATACAGCCCTAATTATTTCCTTAAATTAAGAAAATTTTATTTATTCTCTAAGTAATAAAATCTCAACTGATTAATAGAATATCAACTAATTATCTATAGAGAATTAGCTAATTATTAATATTATAATTAGCTAATTATTTCCATAATACCAACACTCCACCTTAAGTTGCTGCATAGCTACTGATCATACCCAACTTGCTTACAAAGAACTCAAAATTCTATCTTAGTAGCCCTTTGGTGAAGACCTCAACAACTTGTGTTGTAGGTACAAATAGCATGCAAAAAAGTCCACTTTCTAGTTTTTCTTTTATAAAATGTCTATCAATCTCCATATGCTTCATCCGATCATGTTGAACTAGATTGTTGGCAATACTGATAGTTGCTTTGCTATCACAAAACAACTTTATTGGGTGCTCCACTAGTTTCATAAGTTCTTCCATTACTTTTTTAAGCCAAATTATTTCACAAAATCCTTATGCCATTGCCCTATATTCTACCTCCACACTACTTCCAGCTACCACACTTTGCTTTTTACTCTTCCAGGCTACTATATTTCCCCAAAAATATGTGCAATATCCAAAAGTTAATCTTCTATCAGTAAAAAACCCTGCCAATCTACATCAATGTACACTTAACTATCCTTTGATCACTTTTCTTAAAGAATCATCCTTTCTTTGGAATTCCCTTTAAGTACCTTAAGATTAAGTACACTTCTTCCAAGTGTTATTCATAGGGAGTATGCATAAACTGGCTTATCAAACTAACAGCATGGAAATATCTGGTTTGTTGTGAGATAAATAGATTAGCGTTCCCACCAGTAGTTGATATCAACCTGTATCTAGTAAAACTCCTTCCTTAACTTCACCCAACTTTGAGTTGAATTCCATAGGAGTATCTGATGGTTTACATCCACTTATCCTAATTTCCTCTACAAGGTCTACTATGGCCTCTTAGATCTAGCAATTTCCATCCCTATGAAGTATCTAAGATACTCCATGTCTTCGATTTCAAACTCTTTTGAGAGATTCTTTTCAAAAACTTTAATTTCCTCAAAAATCATCATCAATGAGGATAATTTTGTCTACATACACAATTAGAATCATATTCCTTCCTTTTGCAGAAGTTTTTATGAATAAAGTATGATCAGACTACCGCCATAAGAAACCTTGAGACTTCAAAAATATTGTGAATCTTTCAAACCAAGTCCTTTGTGATTGTTTCAACCCATATAAATATTTTTTTAGTTTGTGTGTCCTTTTTCTTAAGGTTTCACTAAATCCTAGGGGAGGCTCCATCTACACCTCTTCTTCTCAATCTCCATTTAAGAAGGCATTTTCACATCCAACTAATGTATAGTCCAATCTAGAATAATTGCAATACCAAATTCTTATTCAAAGAGGTTTTGTTATAAACTCTAATTGTTGAAACCATAATCTCAATCTAAAAGGCTTAAAGGTAGTAAAGAGTCTTGGTAATGGAATGAAGATATCTAAGACAAGGCGAAAATCAAAAAGGTTGCATATAAAGTTCCATTAGATAGCAACACAAATGAAGAGAGGATAGCCAATAGAGATGGTTACAAGTTGGGTGACTATGATAGTTTCAAAAGCCAAAAGTAGAGCTTACAAGAACTTATATCAAAGATTAGAAACTAGGGATGAAGAAAAGAATATTTCAAAGTTGACGAGAGCTAAGGAATGAAAAGCGAGAGACTTGAATCAAGTTCGATGTATAAAGGATGAAGAAGGATGGGTGCTTATGGATGAAAATAACTTCAAGAGGAGATGAAAGAGCTACTTCTATACGTTTTTTAATGAAGGAAAAGATAACTTTTGCCTGCACAATCTTAACACTTCTTAACAATATCATAGCTTTACTTGCTGTCAACGTATCACAAAACAAGAAACTAGAGGAACTTTAAGAAAGATGAAGAGTGAAAGAGCAATAGGCCTGACGAGCTACCCATAGAAGTGTGGAAGAGTCGAGGAAAAGAAGGCCTTACTTAGTTAATCAAGCTTTTTAATATAATCTTCAAGTCCGTTAAAATGTCAGATAAGTGGAGACTTAACAGACTAATCCTTCTCTACAAGAATAAAAGGAACATCCAAAACTGTAATACCTATAGAAGTTTCAAACTACTCAGCCACACCTTGGAATCACAGGAGATAATGATTGAGAAGAGAGTTAGAAAGGTGCACCTATCTCAAAGAACCAATTTGTTTTCATGCTAGGGAGATCCACAACAAAAGTCATACATTTCCTTAGACAATTAATGGAACATTATAAGGACAAATGGAGAGAACTACACATGATTTTTATAGATTTTTATGACAAGTTACGTAGGGAAGTTCTGTAGAGGTGATTAGAAGCTAAGGGAGTTCTCGTTGCCAACAACCCAATTAGTAGAGATATGTATAAAAGTGCTCTGTTAGATGTACAATCTTATACGAAAAGATAAAGTCAGGAATGCTGTAACAAGAGACAAGTTGGGAGTGACTAAAATTGATAGTAAATTAAAGAAGATAAGATTTAGGTGATTCAAACATGTTAAGAAAAAGCATCCTAACGCCTCAGTAAGAAGATGTGCGAAGATTGTACTGAGACACTGCAAGAGAAGAAAAGAAAAGCCCAAAAAGAATTAAAGGGAAATGATCAGAAATGATATATCATCCTAGAGCTTACCAAGAACTTGACTAAGGATCCATACCCATGCTAACTCGAGCGCGAGTCTGGGGTTGCCGACTCGGCTTGACTTTATATATTTTTTATAAAAAATTCAAAAATGACGTCACTTGTATATTGCTCGTCAAACAGGTTTGGGCCTGGTCAACCCGAGCCTGGTCTGTTAACTTCAGGTCGAGCCCTATTGCCAAGCCTAAACTTGAACTTCAATAGAAAACTTTGATGAGGTAAACTACAAATAGAAGACCCTACATAGTGAGGTCCTTCTCCTTTTATAAGCCTTTTGAAGATTCTTCTTCGATTCTTGCATCTTTTAATTAGCCTAAAAACTTTTATTTGTAGCACTTATTCCTTTAGTTATTTTATTTATTTTCTTCATTTTTTTCTTTGAATTGTTTATTTGTTTTATTTACTTATTTGTTTTCTTTCTTGTCTATAAATTTATTTACTACCTTTTATCTTTATTTTTATTTGAATTTTTTATTATTTATTATTATTTTATTTTAATTTTTACTGTAATTTGTTCATTTATGCAGTTATTTGTTTATGGATTTAGCTATTGTTTTCTTATGTTTTAAAAAATCATTTTTTCGGTGGATCTATCAAAAACAACCACTTTACTAGATAGGGATAAAGTTGCATAATTCTTAATCTCCACAAACCTTGCATCCAAGTACAGATTCCTATTAGGTCGTTGTTGTTATTATTATTCTTGTTGTTGTTATTATTGTATAATCTCAATTCTAGTTCTTTATATTGAAATTTATAACTCTAACCCTCTCTAATCCATCACTGACTCTTGAGGTCAAAAATTATTTAATGCTCAGTCATTAAATTTTGAAGTTTAACAAATCTTCACAAATTTATTGAATAAAAAATGGACTATAGATTTGTTTTCTTATTAGCAACTTATTGGTCAATTGACGATTCCCTCTCTCCATACATTTTACTACAACACTTTACCCTTTCAGAAGTAAAAGAAAGAACAACCCAATTTAAGACGAGTAAAATAATCAAAATCACATAACGTTTATCATAACTAAGGTTAGTTTCAACCAAAACCATTTTATGCCTACCTAAAGTAACGCTGCGATTGGCCATACTTCGTGATGCAGTAATAGTAGCAACCAACAGCAAACCATGAAAGAGCCCTAAAAGAAGAAAATCAATAACTAAATAATATTAGCCAAAAAAAAGGACATAATGCAAAAAGATGTCTATAAGAATTCATTCAAACAAATCCTTTGGCTTTCCTTTATCTCTCTTCAATATCAAACCCAAACATGTCTCTTCCAAATCAACCAAGTCAGCCCCAACTTTTAAGTCTTGGCCCACTAAGATGAAAAAAAATTTTCTCACACCTAATACCTAGATAGTTTTCCTTATTCTGTGAAGTCAATAATGAATCAATTTTGAATGATCTATTGCATCAATTTTAGATTATATGCTTGGATTAGAAGAAGAATATGCTTGGATTAGAAGAAGAATCAAGGTAGTTATTAAATTAAGCAAGTTTCTTTCTTCTTTCTAAATATCAGCCACAAGGACCTATATTTCATCTTTGATGTCATTGTTAGAGTGATGAGGACATGCTTTCATAACATTAGTGTATACAAAGCAATGAATTTCATAGGCATAGGCAACAAGGAAATTTTAAAAAGTTCTCTAGTATTGGTTCCCAACAATATGCAAATTCATGATCAATGTGTAGTTCATATGAAACAAAAACAACTTGGACCAAAGTTGTTTTTAAGAAGCTTATAGTCTAGTGAGGACAAGAAAACAAATTTGACAAGGACATATTAATTGCATAACTCAATTAACTTCTTGTTCTAGTATTAGAAAACACGTAATAGATCATTTGAATGAAACATAACCTCCATGTAATATATAGTCTAGATCTTACCAATTGAAAGGATACAATTGCACAAGTTACACTAACTACATATCCAAGTATGCAAGTTAGATTGATCTAGAATATACCAATGTTGGAAGATGATGCACCTAGTTCTCAATAGATATGATTACGTTTAATCATCCAAATTCTTGTCCTAACTGCTAAGGCCCATGGCTTCCTAGAATCTTATTTACGTCCCATTGTTTCATCATCCCAATTAACGTTTCTTAGCACCTAAGGCACGTAGCTTCAAAGATTTCTTATTTACCTCATACTATCTCCTCACCATTTTCATTCTTCATAAACCATTTTCAATTCTCTACAGTTGTTCTTGATAATTAGTATCTATATCTTCAAAGATTATTGAAACAATCAGCATATTCCGTCAATCATTTTGGTTGACAACCAGCTTGTTCCATAATAGCACATCCAAAGAGCAAAGGAACAATAATGAAGAAAGAGAAAAGAGAAAAGAGACACCATAAAGTATCATCTTTGACCAACATGAAATATATCTATATACTTATATAGACATGTATGTGAATATTAGAAAAGCAAATGAAAATTTTTCAAGCACACTCACTTTTGGGGATAATCCTTCACTAAATTGCATGCCATGATATACAACTCATTAGAACTACCAAGCTCCATAGCAGAGGCCAAATGTATCAAGGTGCATTTTAAATGAAAAGGGTCTTTCTCAAGTAGCCTGTAAAATAAAAACGCAAAACAACTAAGCCCATAAGGAAACATATAGTTGTGTTGTATAATACAAGGTAAAAACTTACGTAGATGTTAGTTCAAAGCATTTTTGATATTCACCACATTGATGGTAGTACTCAGCCTTGCAAGTCAAAAGATCAGTGTTGTTTTTTAATGTGTGTGCTAAGGATTGGGTGGTAGGTCTCGTACTGCAAGTCTCCTTCTCCACTTCTCTGAATTTGGCTTCTACTACACTTTCTTTGTCATACTGGGAAAAAAAGTCATAAAAACACCACTAGAAAATGTAAAAGCACAACCGTCAAGAAGTTCACTACCTACAATAGTAAATGCATTCAAGTTATGGTTACCTTCTTTATCAAGCATGAGTAGAACAAAGAGAGCCAAGCTTCACCGGGACCAAATTGTAACGTTGAAACCAAACTTGTTTCTACAATTCAATACAAATCTTGTAGTAATACATCATCACAATAACAAAGATTCATGGATGCACTTTCAAAGTAACATCTACACCTCCTAAAAATAGATTTACAACCAAAACAAAGCCCATTGATGTTTAGTAACCCAATTTGACTTTTGGAAACTTTCTTACCTTCCTCACATGTAAGCATTTGATTTTCAACAAGACATTCGAAAGCCTGAGAAACAAAAAGATGACAACAAACCTTAATTTCAACAAAAGTATCATAAGCCCAAGAAAGAAACAAAATTGTGTGGAGAAAGCAAAAGGGAACATAATTTAACTAATTTAACTAAGATTGAATGACTGCCAATGAAGAAAACAATCATGTTAGCTCCTAATCACAATAGCCCAAGTTTGACTGGACCCCATAACTTTTGCAGCTGTAATACCATTGGGGAAAGTTTATAATTTTTTCTTTTTCTTACTTTCCTCTCTCATGCATCTGTCTTGAGGTAAATGGTGTGAGAATGCTAGGAGGAGGTGAAACTAGTGCAATGATAAGATGACTAGCATACCTCATAACATAAAGGATCAGCCTTGATAGCAGCTTTGTACCTAAACATCACAATTCACAATAGAAACAAAGGCGGTATCAATTTTACTAATTTTCTACCAAATTATTCAAAGGCCTTGCATTTTGAAAAGCAGAAAATAGAGAAGGGGCAACTAGAAGTGTAGGTTAAACCATACAAAAGTTGTATACATACATTATTTGGTAGGTAAAAGAAAGAACATATGACACACAAACCAGACTGTTAAAAAGGCTACACTGCAATTATGAAGTTGATGTAGGACAAGTAGAAGAATATTACAGGGGTAGCTAGAATTTTGAATATATGTTGGAAATTAGAAAATAAGAATTGATACAAATTTTCTACCAAATTATTCGAAGGCCTTGCATTTTGAAAAGTAGAAAACAGAAAAAGGGCAACTCGAAGTGTAGGTTACAAAAGTTGTATACATACATTATTTGGTAGGTAAAAGAAAGAACATATGACACACAAACAAGACTGTTAAAAAAGCTACATTGCAATTATGAAGTTGATGTAGGACAAGCTGAAGATTATTACAAATTGAAATAGGGGCAACTAGACTTTTGAATATATGTTGGAAATTAGAAAATAAGAATTGAAATAAAGTATAAATTTAGGAATCACTCATAGGGACAATATCTATAAATTTAGGAATCACTCATAGGGACAATATCAAGAACTAGGAATTGCACAAAGGAATTGAAACAAACAAACTATTGGAATCTATCACAAGAATTTGTATTGAATAAGTAACAAAAAAGAGAAGAATCAAGAAAGTAGAATTAGAAGAAAGGAAGAACACAAAGAAAGAGAGAAAATGAAAGGGAGTTTCAACTCATATTCGTCCGACTCATTATTTGATTACACTGACATATATAAAGGGACTCTATGACTTTAACTAAACATACTCAAATTAGTTTCAAATACAACTTTTATTTTTGTTCTATATAACAACTCTCTACACAAGAATATTTCTCACAACTAATACTTGTTAACATCGTTAACATGATATCAGAGCCTGATTCTCAAAAACACTAACTTCCCTGGTTCTCAAAATTCCTTCTATCTTTAAACCCTAATTCCCAAATTCACCCAAAACCCAGAACTTTCTTTTCAGATTAACTCAAATAGGATCTATACCTGTAAGGACTAGTTAGTTCTTTCAAACAACATGAACTGAGAGCATGCTAGGGTGCAACTGGTGACATCGCACCACAGTGCAGCAGCGGTGCTACTATTGGCATCAGAGAGGCGCAATCTGCAGGGGCTGACGTCGGCGAGTGAACGGGTAAAAGTGGTCGCACAGCCTACGAGACTCGATGCTGGTGAGAGAACGGCCAGAAGTGCTCACGCAGCCTGAGGGAGACGACGCTGACAAGTGAACAGCCAAAGGTGGTCGACGAGGAGACGTTGGAGAGTTGAGTTGACATTCCACCAAATATGACAACTAGTGATCTAGAGAATACCAGAAGTAACGATGAGAAAGTTAATATCGATGAGATTAAAAGGGCTATGATGGAGCTCTTTCAGGGTAAGGCAGTGGTCGAATTAATCCCTACTCCAACCACAATCTGTGATTGGAAACTAGAAGGTGCCAACAATTATCTTGAGTGGTGTAAATCTGTAGAGGCATTTATGTGGGGCGTGATGAAGGAAGATCATCTCATGATTGACGGTTTTGCAAAGGATGAAGACACTAAATCATAGTGGATCAGAGATGACAAAAGGTTTTTTGGCCTATTAAGACAAACATTGGTTCCTAGGGTCCTACAGATGGTAAATCATTGTAACACAGTTAAGGAGATTTGGGATCATTTGGAATCTCTATATCATAGCAAAGCTAACTTTTCTCGCACATATAGGGTAATACATGATATTATGAAGACAAAAAAGAGAGACCATTATTCCTTTTTTAGAAAATTAATTGAAGAATTAAATCAAGTGATGCCTATCACAACCAATGTGGAAGAAACGCAGAGACAACATGATCAGTTTGGGGCTATGGCCTTTTTGATGAATCTTGGAGAATAATATAGCAATATCCAATCCCAAATTCTCACTGGATTGGACCAATTAACTCTAACTGAGACATATCATCAAGTTCTTAAGACTACGTCTAAGTTTTCCTAGAGAATCCAAGTCAAAAAATGTTGCTTTTGCAAGTATTGGCTTTAATAAAGGAGGTAGGGAAGCTCCATAGAGGAGGTAGGGAAGGAGCTATAGGAGGAAGACGTGGGGGTCGTGGTGGAAGATATAAGGGAAGAGGAATACAAGAAACCCAATCTTGTTTTTACGATAAGGAAACTGGCCACATCATAGCCAATTGTCCTCAATTACAGCATAAGGAGAGAACTCAATAGGCCTGTATATTAACACATGATAGTGACTTGGTCCCCAAGAAGTAGGAGATGCAAACTCAAACCATCACTCTGACTGCAATGAATTAGCTGCTTTCACTCAGTTTCAAGCTATGAGAGGGAAGTCTTCCTCATCTAATGCCGCTGCCATATTAGCACATACAGGTACTCCCGCTGCATGTCTGTCCTCCATTTCTAATGATTGAGTAATAGACTCCGGGACCACTGACCACATGACCGAAGACACAAGTATTCTGCCCAATTTTACCCCATTGAACAACTTACCCCCAATTACTCTAGCCACTGGTTTTGTTGCTTATGTACTTGGCAAAGGCACTACCACTGTCTCTTCGAAAATCCCTCTATCTCAAGTTCTTCACCTTTCTGACTTCCCCTTAATTTATTATCTGTTAGTAGATTTACCAAGTCCCACAATTGTTGTGTACAATTTTACATAGACAATTTTTTTTCAGGATCTTGGGACGAGACAGATTATTGGCAGAGGTCGAGAGTCCAACGACCTATACATCTTGGAGTCTCCTTTAGTTCGCAATCTTAGTCCCACTGCTTGTTCTAGTATCGTCTGTCCAGATATCCTACATTGTCGTCTTGGTCATCCTTCATTGAAGGCTTTAAAGAGTCTGTGTCCTGATGTTCAAGTTTCTTCCATTGAGTGTGAGTCTTGTCAGTTTGCCAAACATCAACGTTTTCCTCACTTTCCTAGAGTCAATAAGAGAGTTGCGTCACCATTTGAAATTGTGCACACAAATGTTTGGGGTCCGAGTCCTATTGTGTCAAAATTAGGATTTCGTTATTTTATTACTTTTGTAGACGATTTCTCCAGGAATACTTGGCTCTATTTAATAAAAAGTCGTTCTTAGATATTCGATGTGTTCACTTCCTTTTGTGCTGAGATTCGTACCCAACATAATTCGACAATTAAAATATTACACAATGACAATGCCAAGGAATACTTCTCTGCCCCCTTTACTTCTTTTTTGTCACAACAAGGTACCCTTCATCAATTTTCTTGTGTTGTTACCCCACAACAGAATGGAGTTGTTGAACGAAAGAATCGATACCTTATGGAAGTTGCTCGGGCACTATTATTCAAAATGAAGGTCCCGAAAGAGTTTTGGGTCGATGCTGTCTCCATTGCTTGCTATCTTATTAATTGCCTGCCCTCAACAGTTCTCAATGTTACAGCTCCATTTTATATTCTATTTCCTTCGCAACCCGTCTTTTCTTTGCCTCTATGTGTCTTTAGTTGTACTTGTTTTGTACATGACACACGTCCATCTGTCTTCAAAATTGACCCTAAAGCATTAAAATGTATCTTCCTTGGGTACTCTCGACTCCCAAAAGGCTATCGTTGTTATTCTCCTGAATTGCATCGTTATTTAGTGTCTTCTGATGTTACTTTCTTTGAAAATACTCCATATTCGCAAATGTGCAGTCTCCCTATTTCCCTGAGGATGATTTTCTTATCTATCGAGTTCACCGGGTTGAGTATGTTTCCCGTCCTTCGAACATTCCACCCCCTTGTCCCCTTATCACCCAAGTTTATTCTCAGCATGCTCGTCCTTTTGCACATCCTCCCGTTACTCTAGATTAGCAAGTTGATGACACTAGTACAGACTCTCCACCTCCACCAGTTGTGTGATCCCAAGATCCAAGTCTCAACCTACCCATTGCTCTTCGCAAAGGTAAACATTCCTATAAGTACCATATATCTTCATTTGTTTCTTATGAGTCTCTTTCACTTGTTTCTAATGCCTTTGTGTCTTCCTTAGACTCAGTTGTGGTTCTTAAGTCTGTAAGGGAAGCTTTCTCTCGTGAGGGGTGGAGACAAGCAATGCAGGAAGAAATGGATGCTTTGGACGCTAACCAAACATGAGACTTGGTTGAATTACCTCTTGGGAAGCAAGCTACTGGGTGAAAGTGGGAGTATACTATCAAGATGAATCTAGATGGTTATGTTCCTCGCTTGAAGGCCTGGTTAGTGGCTAAACGCTATGCTCAAGCATATGGTATTGATTATATGGAAACCTTCTCTCCAATTGCCAAAATGTCTTCTGTTCATCTACTTATTTGCTTAGTTGCATCTTCCTTTTGGCCTTTAGTCCAACTTGATGTCAAGAATGCTTTTCTTCATGGTGAGCTGCAAGAGGAGGTTTTTATGGAGCAACCACCTGCTTTTGCTGCTCAAAGGAGGAGTACTAAAGTGTGCAAACTAAAAAAGTCTCTATATGGATTAAAGCAATCACCACGAGCATGGTTTGGGAGATTAAGTGAAGTTTTTATCAACGTTAGCTCAAAGCGAAGCCATTATGATCATTCTTTATTTTGGCAAAAGACGAATGCAGGACTGATATTCATGTTGGTTTATGTGGATGATATAATTATCACAGGTAGTAATGAGAGAGGCATTCAAATGCTTAAAGACTTCCTACAAAGTCAATTTCAAACAAAAGATTTAGGGCAACTCAAATATTTCTTAGGCACTGAAGTATCAAGGAGTAAAAAGGGAATAATTATTTTCCAAAGAAAATACGTTCTTGATTTGTTAACAAAGATTGGAATGATTGGTGCAAAACCTCTGGAAGTTCCTATGGCATCAAACTTGAAATTTAGTGCAGAAGATAGAGAATTACTTAAGGACACTGAGCAATATCGACAATTAGTGGGAAAACTTAAGCATCTCACTATGACCCCACCAAATATAGCCTATTATGTGAGTGTAGTCAGTCAATTCATGAGTACACCATGCACATCTCATTGGGATGTAGTAACAAATATCTTGAGATATTTAAAACAAGCTCCTAGAAAAGGTATACTCTATTCAAATCATGATCATAGAAAGATAGAAGCATTTTCAGATGTAGATTAGGTAGGGTCTCTGAGTGACTGACGATCCACTTAAGGTTATTATGTGTTTATGAGAGGGAATTTGATCTCTTGGAAGGGTAAGAAACAAACGGTGGTAGCTAGATCAAGTGTTGAATCGAAATACAGGGCTATTTCACAAGCCACATGTGAGTTGATGTGGCTAAGACACTTACTTGATGAGATAGGCATCGTTTACACAAGTCCAATGGAGCTGTGGTGTGATAATCAAGCTGCTCTTCACATTGCTAAGAATCCTGTTTTTCATGAGTGAATCAAGCACATCGAAGTTGATTGCCATTTTATCAGAGAAAAAGTTCAACAAATTTGATTTCATTAATTCATATGAGAACTGGAGAACAATTAGCAAATATCTGTACCAAATAATTAGTGGGGAATCGAGATGATTATAGATGTAACAAGCTGGGTATGATTAATATTTATGCTCCAGCTTGGGCGGGGGTGTTAAGGATATGATAGTGTTAAGAATGTGATAACGTAAATCATGGGATATAGTAGTTATCCCATGATTTACTCACAGATACTCTTTCCTATTATAATTGTAACTCTTTATTATATATAGACTATCAGCCTAACACAGAGGAGTTACGGCTTTTCTCACAACTACTACTTTTTAACATCGTTAACACAAAGCAAGTAGGTTAATGCATTAACTTTAGGAGTTATTATGTTTTCTGTACTTTGGTTATCACTATTTCTAGCTACAACACATTTCTCATTTCTAGTCTTTTCATAATCGATTTGACCATCTCCAATTAGCATTGTATGCCTAACTTCAGGATAAATTGGTCACCCATAAGATTTAACATCAAATAAGCCCTTCACCATATATTTCTCTAAACTCATGACAGACAAATCAATACCTTCGTAAAGAGGCTGAATAATATTGCTCTCCATCTCAAGTATGATAGCAACAAGGCTTCCTAAATCTTCTTGTTTGTTTCCATTAATTTTTATAAGTGACCTAGGGTACCTCACTTTCCCCTTCAATAGGAACTTCTTCAAGCACATGCTTCTTTATCTATCCTTTATCTTCATGCTTGTACATAGTTATCTACATCTAATACAAAGACATTTGCTCCTTCAATCAAGAGGCCAAAAATGGAAATGAAAGAATTAACCTCAGGTATAACATCCTTGACATCATTGCTTGCTTCAAGTGAGTCTACAACAACAAGTTAGGGTAGTCTTCCTTCGTTATGGCCTTTTATACCTTCAATCATGACACTAGTATTGTCTACTATGTGTAGATCAGTAGGAATGACCAATACATGCATGTTCTCATTCACTTCTCCATTCACATCACAAATGTCAATTGAGTTTCCACAATTGGTAAAGTCAATTCCTTCACCAACATCAACTTTGATCTCAATAGTATCAACCTACTCTTTCATAAAGTCAAAGCATCCAATTTCAAAAGAATCAACTATAGGAAGTTGGCCTAGATTCTTTTGTTTTTTCTTCCAACAATCGAATAACTTTCACAACATGTGAACTATTTAAGATAGTCCAATGTCTTCTTAATTCCAAAAATCCTTTGCAAATTTTATAGATAACACCAAAAGTAGTATTTTTACATTTGAATTGGTATCTTTCATTTTGATTTCGAACATTTTTGTAAAACCCTCACTAGCATCACTCTTATTTCTCTCTTTAATTATATGAATTTCTAATTTAATGAAATTTGAGTCATATACAAATCTTCTTTTCTTAATAAAATCTTCCCAAGTAGATGCCTCACTTCTACTATCTACCAAAGGTCTTACCACCATGTAAATGGCGAAAGTCGAGACATGATCTTGGTTACCTTATGCACTTCTAACAAGTTATTTCCTGACATTTCTATACTTTTGATTTCCATGTTTTCATCAGATTTGCTCAAAAGTGAAGCAATAACTTGAATTAAACTACCCATATTAGATTGAGTGGTTATTCCATCATTCTCAACAATCTTCTCAATATGGCTCCCAAATTTCTAAAGCTCCCCCAAGCCTTCCTTATTCCCAGACTAGACAAATCAAGTTATTGAACATGCTGCTCAAAGAACAGAGCTTTAATTTCCATCATAAACGTGCTACTTTTCACTTAACCTCAAATTTTAACACGTGTTGATTTCACAAGAGGTTTACAATTCTCAAATAAGTATCATTCTCCAAAATTTTTATCAAATTACTAGTCAAGAATGCAATATCAAACATAAAATATGTTGGATAGCACTTATTGTATATAACATAGTTTAAGCATTTTGTCGAACACATAAAATAACCTAAGTGAGAAAGATTTTCCATAAACAAAACTCGATAGAAGTAAACAAAACTCGATAGAAGGTTTAGTATGAGTATGATAGATGGATAAAAGTAGTAGAATTGAAGCTCCAATATCAATTATTATAAGAATTTTTATAAAAGAAGGAAGTAATAAAAGAGAGAAGAATCCAAAAAGTAGAAAAGAGAGAAAGAACATATAAAGACAGAAAGAAAATGAGAGGGAGTTTCAATTTATATTCATCTAACTCTACGTTTGACTACATTGACACATACAAAGGGACTCTGTAACTATAATTGAACATACTCAAATTGAATTCAAATATAACTTGTATTCAGTCCCATATAACAACACTCAACCCAATACTATTTTAACACTTTTTATTCATAACAAAATCACATCAATAGATTTCTAGAAATCACTTATAGAGCTCTTGAGTATTTAAGAATCACTGCTAGAGAGAAAAGTTTCACACTTGAGAAATAAGACTTTCTTTAACGTTGAACATAACATATATATATAGAAAAGTTTCTTGAAACCCTAATCCTAATGGAATAAGAAAGCCCCTAAAATAAAAACATAACCTTATTCAATAAGGATTCTTATTATTCCTTGCTAAAAACCTAAACTACTATACCCAAGTAAATGGAAATAATTTCCTTTCAATCAAGAAGAATTAAATTAACATTTTTTATTTTGCATCAGAATTCGTTATTCATTTTTTGTTCTGAGATGTAAGACCATTAATAACAACAATCCAATCAATGAGCAATTTGCCAAAAGTAGACTAACTTGATTTGATGGGACAAATAGCACAGCCTTGATACAACTACCAATATTTTAAACATCCTAAACTTTCAACTAACTATTGTTGTTTTCTCATAAAAGCATGAAGGTCCTTGTAAGAATAAACATTGATCTAACTATAGCACCCATCTCCCTCTTAATAGCTTATTTCAAATTAATTCTTTAATAAACCCAATTCAAGTTCTCAGTAAAAAAAATTTGAATCTATGGTTATTGAATTAAATTATCGTCTTTATTAACTTGTGGAATCTAAACGATATTTATAAATTACTAGACAATATGCAACGTTACACTTGTTCATAAATATGAGTGTATAGAGAATTTACAAATGAATTTGAACTCCCTTTTAACTACTAAAATCCTCTCAAATCTCGCATTCTTTTAGCATGGATAATACAGTTTGTCCACATCAAATAATTATGCTTATTAATGCTCATTCCAAAACAACATTCGTCATTTATCATCTAGATACTTTTACCATTACATATCAAATCATATACACATATATATGTATATAGAAATGACTATATGGACTCCAATTTCCATAGGAAAATAAGCATAAAGCTTTCTAAATGACAAAAACATATATAATTTTTATGCATAGAAAAGCTAAGAAAGACTAACCACTGTCGAGCTTGAGTACGATTTTCTAAAGCCTCATAAGCCCTGCCTCTTAGAAAGCATATTGCTGAAGAAATCTGCAGCGAACAGAAGGCAACTTTTAACCATCCAGATAACAGTAGAAATAAATAAATGCTTTAGTCTCAAAAGCCTCAATTAATGCATCGGATAGAATTGATAGAAATAATGTGATCAAATGACGAAAATCAACCAGCAAGCTAAAGCAGATTTCAAGAACTTTTTGTTAGCTAAACGAATTGATAGACTATTAGT
The DNA here is from genome assembly GCA_025504915.1 of Erythroxylum reticulatum. Taxonomy (NCBI): domain Eukaryota; kingdom Viridiplantae; phylum Streptophyta; class Magnoliopsida; order Malpighiales; family Erythroxylaceae; genus Erythroxylum; species Erythroxylum reticulatum. Next base: position 32,505,038 of record JANSVA010000005.1, on the reverse strand, counting down.
AAGTCATCTCCAGGTTGTACTGTGTTGCAGAACGATGGAATATTAAGTATAACAAACGAACAACAGAAAAATATTCTATATAAAATCAATACTAGTAGCGGCTATCCAAATGACAAAAATAAAAGCTCACATTGATCTCACGATCTTCACCGTCTTTATCCAAGTACATGTCGTTGTAATCTTTCGTATCATACACATTCCCATGTTCATCCACCTTGGACTCACCAAGCATTGAGAGGCATTCATCCCACTCTTTCAGTTCCTCCTGATCATAAAAAATTCCGAAAACAATAAAACCCGTTTGTGTTATTTGTAAAAGCAAGGGAATTTATGGAACCATTTGTTTAAAGAAGAAGAGTACGAGGCACTTGGCAGCAAGGTAGCGAAAACGGAGGTCACGGAGAACGATCTTAGAGGCATTGAGGAGGTGGAACGCGCGACGGTAGTGACGGCCGAGAAATAGGGCCTGAGCTTGCATGTAGATGTCGGCAGGGTCGTTGGTGAGGGCAGCGACCTTGTCCGCGAAGAAAATGGCGGACGAGTAGAGGTGTTTGCTGACGCAGTCACGCACCACACCCCTCAGCTTCTCTATTTCTTCTTCTCTCATCTTTTGTCTTTGGCTTTCACTCTCTCGGCAACTCCCAAATTCAAACAAAGTTTTGCCGATTGCTGAGCGCCAGGGGGGTTTAGACTTTGGATTGGTCCCGTACTAAATTAAATTCATCAAGCACCCGTTCGACAGCACCCCATCCGTAACAGATCTTGTTAAGCATCTTTAATCGTTGGTAAATCACATTAAAAAAAGATGGATAAATTACATCATATCATACCATAAGCTAACAATTAACATTAGATATAATATAAGTGATCGAAATGGTAGCTTAATATAATTTAAACTCAATTTCTAATTTTTATTTAAAATTAGGATGTAATAATTATTTATATAGTAATTATATGGTTTTGATGTTAAAATTAGTAGATATGATTATCAAAAGTATTAATGTATTTTAGAAGAATAAACACTCTTAACAAAATATTTTAAGAAAATTTTTTTATATAAAACTTTAAATCCAAAGTAAATAAATGTCATATCATATTAACAATACATAAAAATTAATATCTTATTATAGGGATACTATTTTATGTAAGTGGTTATCCAAATTTTAAACTTTTACATATCACTTTTATTGTATAATTTATTATTTTCATTAGGAATGACAAAAGGATTTGAGTCCAGTCAAATATAAAGTTAATGAGTTTAGTCCGAGTCAATCAAGTTTTAAATCGAATTTAAGCTTTTTTTTTAAGTATCAAACTTTAGAGTCTAAACTAGCTTGAAGCTCAAACTCATTCCATATACAAAATATCTAACTTTTTACTGCCTTCATGTCTTCATTTTTTATGTTTAATCCATTTAAATACAACAATTCTTTTTGTAAATTTGATGATTTGATTAAATTTCTCCCTTTTTTTCTTTTTATCACTATTTGTACTAATCTACTAGTGTATCATGATCCTTTTTTCCCTTTATTTGTCCAAGTTTTAATGCCTATTTGGTAGATTTTGGGTTTCTTATATAAAGCTTCGATCTTTCAGTTTCCATATCCCACAATCAATTTTTCATTTTTTAAACTAAAGTTTGTGTCCTCTCAAGTGATTAATCTTAGTTTAGTTTTCACATTATAGTTAGGTTTTTGTTTCTTTGAAGTTGAAGTTTGTGAGATGTTTTAGATGTCTAATTTTGGGTGTCTTTATCATTGACTATTTAATTGTTTGATAATTTGATTCTTTGGTCTTTTCTTTCTTCCTATTCATCATCATCATCACTCAATCTGAAGTCTCGCTATAAAGTGGAGTCTAAGGAGGTCTAATAGTACGCAACCTTACCCCTATATAATAAAGAGGCTATTTCCGGTAGACCCATATGCAAATGAGACAAGATAAGAATGATGCAGGTTATAGAGGGAAAAGGTAGAAGTAACACGGTAGGTTATTAAATAGATAAAAATTACACGAAATACATAAATAAGTAAAAACAGGGTAGTGGGACGGATCACCGTTTTATAAAACTTCTCCTTAAGTTTTACAGGAATCTTTTTGTCATATAAAACCTTTGACGAACCCCTCCATTTGGTCCAACCAGATCTAATATGCTGAACTATATTGGCATCGATATTACCATCACTCTGAATGATGGACTCGAGATATTTAAAGTTCCTATTATGAGATTTAAATCTAAAGTTCCACTTTTCTCTCACACACAAAATGGAATTTGTAGCTTTTATGTTGTTTTTGCATTTGAGGTTTCCAAAATGCTATCAAAAGGAGTGGTAGTTGGGCCTCGAGCTGTGATGTATGCTTAAGCCATTTTTAATTCATTTTACTTCCAAGTTTCTTGTGTTTGTTGTTTAACATAAACTTGGAATAGAGGAAAATGGTGTTGAGTTATAAATATATGCCTTATTGGACGTTATCTTTTATTAACTTATCATTTTCTTTTAATCAGACTTAGGCTTGGGCTACATGATCCAAGTCTATTTAGGCTTCTGCCCAAGTTCGAGCTAAAATAAAAATATTTGGGCCAAACATTGGCCATAACCAGGCTAGGCCTAGTTTAACTCATTGTCAACCTTAATTATCATCTTTAAAATGGAGAAAAAAGAAAATTTGCTTTTACAATTTTAGTCTTCCTTTTAAAACACATCTATCACTATCTTCTCTTAAGTTACAAGGATGAATTACCTACTCTTGCTATCTTTTATAAAAAAAATATTTTTCATAAAATACAATTTAACAATGTATAATTTTACGAAGTCTTTAATTTATAATATTTGCAAACTTAACTTCTAATATAATTAATGACCTATATATTTTGCTCATAAATATTACATTTGATATCATTTAAATGGTCAACCATATGAATATTGTCATCTATATAATATACATATGTTTGTAGTTTTATGCATGTGTAATTGCGTTAGGTGCTTCTAACCATAGTAATTAAGATAATTGCAAAGCACCTTTATGTCTCTTAAACTTACTCTCTTATACCATCTAGTTCTTACTAAAAATGATGAGTTTTTTTTTTGTTTTGCATAGACTCCAAGCTCAAGTCATCATACCCACATATCAATCCAAACAAATAAAATTTAGAACTATCATTCATCCTCTTATTTAAGGATAGATCTCTTTTCTCATACTTGTTTTGTAACACCAGACTTTCTGAGCCCTTTTATATTGCTCTGTATTTGGAGATACTACTGTATATTGATATATACATATAGTTTTATATGAGTTCAAAGATGTATTTAAGTCATTTGGGTAAATATGTTAATCATTTATAATGTTATATGCCCTTAAATGAATTGATATGCAGAATCTTGGAGATTTCTGACATATGAGCTTTTAAGTGTGAAAACTGAGTCCATTGGATGGATATGACTATGGTGGTTAAATTAAATGTGTTCTAATGCCTTAGAGGTAATTATACATGATTTATAGACTTATGGACACTTAGAATGCTAAATTGGAAAAGTTAATGTATATAAGGGCTTATTTGCAAATTGTTAAAAGTTTAAGGACTTAATTGTAATTTTTCAATTCTTGGAGGACCAATTCGTAATTTTATAAAGTTAAGGGGCTTAATTATAATT
>JANSVA010000005.1:32478183-32490989 GCA_025504915.1 Erythroxylum reticulatum | reverse complement strand
AAATGAGAGGTTGTTTTTGGAAAAATACTTTCCAGCTCCACATTCAATACTTCTATGATGGATTGTTACCTATGGAAAGGAGTTTGTTTTATGTAGCAAGTAGTGGGGCATTATGTGGAAAGACTCCTATAGACGCCAGGATTTTAATTGAGCACATAGCCGTTAATACGCAACAATTTGGCACACACAATGATGTTTGTCTTGTAAACGAGGTAAGTACTTCATCCCTTGAGCATCTTTTGGATGAGCTAATGTTTTCTTAGACAAATTACATTTGGATAGGCATAGGTAAAGGCGCGTGGAATATGTGAAAATGCAAACCATTCGACTGATGGGTGCCCAACATTACAAGAGGGAAGTATATAATATGTCAAGGTTGTAAGGGGAATTTTGAAAATGCAAACCATTCGTCTGATGGGTGCCCAACATTACAAGAGGGAATTATATAATATGTCAAGGTTGTAAGGGGAATTTTCATAACCAGTGCAACTTATATTCCCAAACGTATAACTCAAGTTAGAGAGACCATCCTAACCTAATTTATAGGGGAAATAGGTAGTAAAATTACTTACCGAGTACGCCACAAGAAGCATGACAATGCCAACTAAGGCCACAAGTCCCCTGGTATGTCATTGGAAGATATAATAATCTCTTATAACTAACACCTTACAATTCTAACATGATATACAACAATTTCAATAGGAGATCAAATCTATATTTCAGGAGATGAATTCTAGCATTCATAATTTGGAGAACTAAGTGAGCCAGATGGCAATGGCTATTTAAAAGCCCATAGAAGACGAAAACTCAAAGAACTGTGTACAAACAAGAGAACGCTAAAAGGTAATGAAATGATTAGGATGAGTGAAACTATTTATGTCGTCTTTAAAAAGAATATACCTCCTAAGTGTAAAGACTCAAGCGTATTTACTATTCCTTATAAAATTGGTAACAATACGATTACACAAGCCAAATTAGATTTAGGAGAATCGATTAATGTTATATCTCATTGTATGTATGTTTCTTTAAATTTAGGGCCATTAAAAGAAACTAGTGTTATCATACAATTAGTTGATCATACTAACGCTTACCTAGATGGGGTGATTGAGGATGTACTAGTGTAGGTAAATGAACTAATATTGCCTGCTGATTTTTATATGATTGATATGAATGATGAAACTTTTTGTAATCTAATACCTACCTTATTAGGGAGATTGTTTTTTAACACGACCCAAATTAAGGTAAATGTTTATGAGGGTACCCTTACAATGGAAGTTGATGGGGAAGTTCCTCATTTCTATATTTTTGATGTTAATAAGCACTCCGATAATGACCGTTATGTTTTTACAATTAATGTGATTGACCCTTCACTATAGGAAGATTGTAAATAGAAGCATACAAATAAACAAGAAGCGGTTTCAATGAAAGAGAAGACCGAAGCTTTTAATGTCTTATCGAAAAGCTTTATCATTAGTAAAAAGTGCTTCTTTACTACGTAAATATAAACTATTTTTGTATAAATATTGTCCTTATTGGGTAGAATCCTTTTGTGATTACTAATGTCTTTCCCTATGGTATCGTAGATATTAAGAGTTTAAAAACAGTGAAGACATTGCATGTAAGTGGTAATAAACTTAACCCTTATCTTGAAGAAGGTCAGGTGGAAAACACTGAAGATGTGATTGTTGGAGATCAAAATTTTGTAACATGATAAGGAAAACATGGATTCAGGCCAACGATATGGAACAAAGGCATTGCTTGGGAGGCAACCCAAGGGAAGTTTGTTCCATTTCATTTACATTCTCGGATTTGTCGTTTTTGTTTAATGCTTCATTTCTTACATTTAATGTTACATTGTAAGTTTTAAGTATGGGAGGTGGGGATCTTAGTTTTTATGCACATTTTAAAGCTTTTTTGTTACTTATAAGTTCTTTTTAAAAGCATTTTTAAAAATCAAACAAACAATTTCTCTTTTTCTATTACTTATACGATTATTTAGTCATAATTGGATAGTTGAATTAACTAGAAAAATTCATGGCAACTTAAGAATGTAATTTTACTCACGTGGTTGATTAATATACATTGTCTTTAGAAAAGTAGTGACTAGTGGGTAGACATAACCCAGTGAGATTTTGAGCCTTTATAGACTGACACGTTTATATCATTCTCATCATTTTTTGTTCATGTGTGAACTTCATGACATACACATCCTACCTTTGCTTTGATTTTCTATTCAAGACCACATTTTTATCACATGCAATAACATGAAATGATATAGGCATTCTTTGTTTCACAATTTACATTAGCTAAATAGCTTACCTCTCGATATGATTTTTCCTTAGATAAGCCCTCTTGAGCTTTATTTGCCTTTTCTTTTTGTGCTAACCATATTACATGCCTTAAACCTAACCAAATGTCCCACTCATACCTTAAATCTAGTGGAGATTTATGATTATTAATGTTTGTGGATGCACAAGAGTATAAGTGTGGGGGTGTGCACATATACGAGTTGGTTATAATTATTGGAATTTCATTTTATCTCTTATCAATGAATTCCAAATGTTGATATAGTTTCTTTCAATTTTATATGAAAAAAGAAGAAAAAAAGAAAGAAAAATATGTTTAAATAAAATTATCAAGGAGAAAATGCATTTATATTGCAAAGTTATTCATGATTAGTCTTTCTTCCTAAAGTTGTATGGAAAGGGTGATTTGATTAATATGTGAATGAGGGAGATGTTGTTTTGAAGGGTCACTCCTTATAATTAAAATGTATTGTTTATAATTAATTTTTGTGAGTGATTTATGCTTCATGTGGTTTAGGGTGTGACCAAATTAATGTAAGCTGTGAAATATAGTTTTTGCATTCATTATAGTTGATGGTACCCAGTTTTGAATGAATGTTTGTTTTTACTCTTCACGTTACATTGAACGTTTTCTTGCTTCACTAGCTTTAATGGCTTTTATATTATATTACTTAAATACATCTCACTTAACCTTTTCCAATATTACAACCTTAAAAAAGCCATTTAGTTCATGATTTTGCATTTGAATCTTTATAGCAGATATATTAAACGATATGCAAAGTCGTGGAATATCTTGAACATGAATGATGTTTAAATGTACCTATAGATTTACCTTATTCTTAAACACATTTTGTCAAAATCTACCCCTATATTGCTCAGTTTTTGAAAGGAATGATTATTGATTAATCATTAGTAAAGGCATTTAAGTTCCTAATATGGTTTTGAAAGTTATTCCTCTTTTCTTATGACTATCTATTCTTAGGAAATATGGAAGTGTTTTGTTTTCTGACTTTGATTTTGTTTTTTTACCCAAGGACGATCAAAAGGTAAGTGAGGGGGAACTTGATTTGTGCTTAATTGATTATACATTTACTCAATAATACTTAGTGATTAATGTTATGAAATGCTTAAGAAACTCATTGTAGTTTATATTTGGTTTTAGGTACAAGTTGGAATCACAAGAACTAAAATAAGTTAAAAGCATATTCCTTGAGTCATTCTCTTGATGTTCAAACTCATTTGTCTTTATGGAACCAGAAGAAGATGGATTAGGGTGAAGATGGGGCAAGAAAACATAAGAAAATGAAGAATTTAACACGACCTACAAGATACATGGTCATGTATCTAGTTACATGACCGGGTATAATCATGAATTGGGTGTTTTGTGATGCTTGGTTGGATACATGGTCGTGCATCCAACTGTGCATCTTCCTAAAAACCTAATTTTTTCTATAAATAGACATTTAAGTAGTCAAACATAACATGCATCATTTTTGGAACATGAAAGGGGGTAGAACCCCGATTTCTTTGGGATCTGTGGAGGGCTAATCTTCTTCCTTCCAGTTTATAAGGAAAATTAAAGTTGAAGAACATATTTGGGCACCTCTTCATTATGTATTATTAATGCTCTCTCTCTAGAAATTTTTTATGTTATTCCTAGCTTAATGTTTTGGGTATTCATGTATGAATGATTAATATTCTCTTTCTCAATATATTGTTTATGTATAAACCCATTGCCAAAATATGGAATGCAATATATAATAGTTGTATTTTCAATTCATTTGTGGTAAAAGAAATGGTGATGTACCGTTAGAGATGACATGACAATGTTAAATGACTTGAGCTTATGTAGTTGTTGCCTAGATTAATCTATTTACTTATTTTGTAATGGGACTATCCTACTAAATCTAGAGAGCTTATTCTAGGTTGTTTAATAGCTAGGTTTAGTTAAAGAGCTTATTTTGATTAAACAAATCTAAAGGAGAACCAAGGTTGACAGAGCTTATTATTAACCTATGATTAATAGTTTCTAAGAAAGGTGTGTAATCAATAAGGCAATGAAGTATGTTTATTTGTATGTAAGCTGAGATTAAACCAAAAATTAGATTCCAAACTCATTCATCAATTTTCTCACTTTTATGCTGCTTAATTTGATTTGCGTTCGTTGATCCAGTTTTACTTTGTGTTTCTTATTGATTCCAACCAAATCCCCTATATCCTAAACACTGATTCTTTTCATTACAAAAGCTACACATATACTCTTTACGTATACGATCCTTACTCATCACTTTTATAAATTTAGTTTCTTAAAGTGAGGTTTTATTTTCTGGTGCATTTAACACGCATCAAAACTGAAGCATTCAAATTTTACTCTAAGTGAAAAAAAATCAGAGGATACCAAACCTGAGCTTGGTAGATGACCTTATACTTCTTTCCAAAGTAGATAATATATCAATCTCCACAGTAATGAAAGCCCTAAAAATCTTCTGCAATCCCTCTGGTTTAGAAGTTAATTGTATAAAAATTGGATTCTTCTTATGTAAATTTGCATTGGAGAATGAATTAGCTATCAATTCCATCAATGGTTTCAGGTTTCAGGTTTCAATCCTTCTTATTGGTCTATCTTAGTTCCCAATTTCAAGTTCTAATCCTACTTCTACTAACTTTTCCTTACTACTTGAAAGAATCAAAAGCAAAATTGCATCTTGGAGCTCTAAAACTCTATCATTTATAGGAAGGATCCATCTTATATCTTATATGATGAATTCTATTAATGTCTTCTGCTCTGCACACCTAGCTATTCCTAGGAAAATCATTAAAACTATAAAGAAGGTTTACAACAACTTATTATGCAAGAGATATGAGGAACCGACCAAAAGGGCTAGAATGAAATGGAAAAGTGTTTGTTTACCTAAAAGTAAGGGTAGTGTGAAGATTATCTCACTAAAATTAATGAATTCAGTAATGTTAGCCTAAAGACTTTAGGGATTATTGATTAACAAACAATCCCTTTTGTTCATTGCATATTCATAAACGAAAGAAGCATTTAGAGTGTCAAAATCAATTCTACCTCATCTTCCACTTAAAGGGCTATCCTAAAACATATGATGTGTGTTTGATTGTTTATATATTCACTCCCTAATACTTGGCGATTAATATTATGAAATGTTTAAGATACTTATTTTGGTTCACATTTGGTTTTAAGTACAAGACGGAAGCATAAAAGCTAAAATGAGTTAAAAGCACATTATTTGAGCCATTCTCTTAATGTTGATACGTGTTTGTCTTTGTGGAACAAGAAAGAGATGGATTAGAGTGAATATAGGGTAAGAAAACATAAGAAAATGATGGATTTGCATTACTTGCAAGATGCACAACCATGCATAAATTTGATGGTAGCTTTTTTAGTATACACAATTTAATGCACAATTGTGCATCCAACCATTCATCTTCACGAAAACCTAGTTTTCATTTAAATAGACATGTGAGAGGCCTTCAGTATACACAATTTAATGCACAATTGTGCATCCAACCGTTCATCTTCACGAAAACCTAGTTTTCATTTAAATAGACATGTGAGAGGCCTTCAGTATACACAATTTAATGCACAATTGTGCATCCAACCGTTCATCTTCACGAAAACCTAGTTTTCATTTAAATAGACATATGAGAGGCCAAAGGAAGGATGAATCATTTTTGTAATACAAAAGGAGGTAGAACACATTCTTCTTCAAGATTTATGGAGGGTTGGTCTTCTTCCTTCTAGTTTGAAGGTGAAATCGAAGTCAAGGATCACATCTAAACATCTCTTCATTATGTATTGTTGACTCTCTCTCTCTCTCTCTCTCTCTCTCTTTGGAGATTGTTTATGCTATTATTTGCTTTTTTTGGGTATTCATGTATAGATGATCAATATTCTCATTCTCAATAGATTTTTTATATATGAACCCCTTGCCAAAATATGGAATAGAACACATAATAGTTGTATTTTCAATTCATTTATGGTAAACTAATGGTGATGAATCATTAAGAATAATATAACATAGGTTAAATAACCTGAGCTTGTGTGGTTGTTGCCTAAATTAATCTATTTTCCTAGTTTATAATGTTGCTATCATATTAACTTTAGAGAGCTTATTCTAGGTTTTTGTATAGCTAGGTTTAATTAAAGAGCTTATTTTGATTAAACATGACTAAAGGGAAAATCAGGGTTAACAGAGCTTATTGTTAACATATGATTAATAGTTTCTAAGAGAGGTATGAGATCAATTAGACAGTTAAGTAAGCTTGTTTGTGTGTTTGCAGAGATTAAATAAAGAACCAAATTCTAAATGCGTTCATCAATTTTATCAATCTTTAACTGTTTGATTTGATTTGCTTTCATTAGTTCAATTTTACTTGTATTTTCTTATTTTTCATCCAACCAAACCCCTTTATTTCCTAAACACTGATTCTTTTCATTACAAAAGCTACATGTACATTCCTTGTAGATATAATAACCCCGACTCACCACTACTAGAAATTTAATTATGCAAAGTTAGGTTTTATTTTCTGTTGCATTCAATATGCATCAACAAGAGATCTCCTGAGGCATAAGTTTGTCGCTCTTATTGGAAATGGTAAGCTAGCTAGCTTTTGATTTAATAATTGGTTATCTTGCAGCCCTTTAATCAACTAGCAAGTGATGGGTAGTTTCAGATCTGTTCTTCATTAGGAGATAATAGTTTCAAAAGTTCTAAAGGATAGGTGCATATTTATCCAAAATGCAGTCCCTACTTTTCTATGTAATGAACTTCACCAAACTAACCTGCTTGGAGGGGAGGATATAACTATTTGGAAGCACTTCATAAATGGGATTTTCACTAATCAATCAAGTTGGAAATTCTTATAGAATTTTCATAATATAATTTCTTATACTAGGTTATTTGGATCAAGCATTGCCATCCTTGAGTTGCATTTACTTTGTGGACAACTATGAAAGAAAGATGGCTAATAGTAGATAAGTTTAAGAGCTTTCTCCACATACTCAACTGGTGCATCCTCTGTCAGAGGACTAAGGAAAGTCATAAGCATTATTTTCCAATATTATTTATTAATACTAGCTAGAAGAAATTTCTGCATAGATGTTACATGGTGAATGTTCCCAGTCACTAGAACTCTTTCAAATCTTGGTGTGGTCATTTTACACATTTTGATGATCCTATCAAGTGGTGTTTCTGCATTGCTCTCTCCTTTATTGTTAAGGTTATCTGGGATGAGATGAACTTTTGAATATTTTATAATAGAAGCCTAACTAAGAAGCAATTCCATAATAACATGCTCCTACAAATTAGAAGTTATCTCAACCTACACAAGCTCAATTTCTAAAACCAAGAATATTGGTTATTTAGTTCTTCCCATATCTAGGAAGTTTGCACTTATTTCTCTAATGTTTTTCAAATTTAGTTAGCAAATTTGTATATGCTCTTTATAGCTTATTTGTAACTCTTGATTGCTTTGAATGGCTAAATTCATTATATTTCCTATTAAAAAATTCTTGTTCTCTAATTCTAAATAATGTCTTCACTCCCTCTTACTTTCTGTTCAAGTTCAATAATTACATGGCGACAGATGTGTATTTGAAGATGTTATCATGAAAGGGATTTCTCATCACTTCTAAGGGTTCAAGTCCTTTATATACTATATCAAATTGATATGCCAAAAGAAGAACTTAAAAGGCTCAAGCATAAGAAATATTTCAATATTGATAAAATAGTGGAGGATATTAGAGCTACGCTTCAACTCTCTTTCCTTATACTTGTACTCTCTAAATCCCACTAAGCAAGAGATTGAAAGAAAAGCACTGCCACCCTAAGCAAGAGATTGAAAGAAAAGCACTGCCACCCGACACGAGGGCAATAGATGCGAACTGTTTAATCTTAAAGCATAGGGCAAGGGCTAAATGGTTCTTAAATGGGGATAGGAACTTAGCAATCTTTCTTAAATATGCGCTCTCAAGGAAAAATATTACATAATTTCCTCTCTCCAATGTCCCTCAGTTTTTATGACTCAAACTTAAAAGGAAGCCTCTCAAATAGTGTTATTTACAAGCCTAGGAATTGATAAACAATTAATTGACTATATTTATGTACCCATATTTAATGTGTTTTTCTTATTAGTAGAGAATCTTGTGGTATTTATTCTACTTAAAGTGTGTTTTTAGGTTATAATTGCCTTTATAGACCAAAAGAAGAAGAGTTTGGGTAAAATCATACCATAGAATGGAATAATTGAAGCAACCTTAGACTTACATGGTCCTATATAGTGATCATGTAAGCCACTGTAACCGTGTAGAGCTTAGAAGACATTATTTATATCGGTGTGAAGACACATGCCTAGTTATGCTGACATACATGACCATGCATGTGCCCACATAAGTTTCTGTGACCATGTAAAGTCATGATTGAGAGGTTTTTAGAGATACACGGTCACCTACATAGACTTGTAAGTGACCGTGTATGTTCCAAAAAACCTAGTTTTACTATAAAAGGATATTATGAAGGCTATGCAAGGGGTAACATATTTGGGGGGTCATGAGAGACACCAAAAGAAGAAAAAAAAACAAAAATAAGGGCTACACATCAAAAAATAAGAAGATCAAAGTGGAAACATCAAGATCATCTCAAGTTTTCCAGATTTTCCAAATTAAGGCTTTAAGTTAATTTCATTACCTTCTCTTTTTCTATTTCATTACCTTGTATGCCAAATATAAATAGTGGTATTTCGAAAATGATTATGGATTGCTAAATCTATATTAAGATGTTATTCTTGAATTATGTTGTATATCTTTTACTTTATTGGATTCAATATATTACTACTTTATGATATTTGTTATACTTATATTTAATTTGAATGGAGAGATTGAATCAAGAAATTTGTGTTAACAACGAAAGTTGGTACCTTAATAAACTTACAAATATCAGGTTAATATGCAATGAAGATAGATCTTAATTGTGAGTTAATTATCCTTAAGATTACTTTAAAGCTAATTGAGTAGTTTTGATAGATCAAGAGATTGCAACTCAACTATTATCTATTTCAATTGGGATTACTTAATTAGATCTCAAGAGAGGGTAATCAAAACATTTGGATATCCAAGATCAAGCATAGTTGAATTCAAAAGGTGAAAGGAAGGCAATCACAAAGATAGAATAATCCCCAAGTTTCCAGCATTGGATACTTCAATTTCGTTATTATCTTTTACTTATTCAGTCATTAAGTTCTATAAGGTTACTTTAATTTTCATTTAACTCAATCTTTTGTTACCTTAAAAAAAAAGTATGATTCAAGTTACTAGGTGACTATATTCAACCCTCATTGAAACGATATCTTTTATACTATAAGTTATGATATGTATACTTGCGGTACAAAATTTTCCTATATAAGATTATCAAACAGGAACGTCTTCCACTAACCAATCATGCTCTTAAATCATTAAGTCTATTGTGATTGGCACCATCTCTAATACTGATGTATCATCTTTAGTTGTTCCCTTTAGTGAGGCAGAAGTAAAAAAGGCCATTTTTTAACTGAATGCTAATAAGACCTATAGACTTAATAGATTTAATGCATTATTTTTTTCAGAAGTCTTAGTCTAAAGAGATTGCAACTGATGCAATTTTGGAATTCTTCACAAAAAGGAAACTGAATGAGGAGCTTAATAAAACTTTTATTACCCTTGTTCCTAACTCTACTAACTATTATATCTATCTACTCTTTAATGTTTAACCCATGGTTTCTTACTAAACTCTTCCAGGTCTGATAATATTACTTAGCTAAACCATTTATATCTCCTTCCTTAACCTAAGTATGCCTTGTGTACTTTGGCACATAGTAATATGATTCAAATAAACATTCCCCAAAGCTTCATTTATTATATGGTTATTTATAAAAAGGAAGATGACGACACTTGACAAACTATATAGTTATAGACCCACCACAATTGTTATCCTCTTTGTAAACATCTAGAATCTAAGTCAAACCTATTCTTTCGATGCCCCTATTCTTTAAGAAAATTATAGTCTATTTTTATTGCTTGCAACCTACATCACTAAAACAAAGATATCATCAGCCTAACCTCAGTACTTAGCAATGGAAGAAGAAGTAATAAAGAGGACCATTTAATCACTAAAATAGCTTTTGGATGGCTAGTTTACTTAATGTCAATGGAAAGAAACTCTCGATTCTGAAAAAATGCAAACTCAAGTCAAAATGGTCCAATCTTTTTACTGTTGAGAAGGTATTCCCATATGGCACAATCGAGATAAGTCGTATGCAAATTGGTAATTTTCAAGTGAATAGGCATTGCTTGACATTATATCTTGGAGGTGAGTTTGATATTAGTGGGGAGGAGCTCAATCTTTACGAGTAATCTTAGTTATGCATGGGTACATCTAGCTAAGGACGTTAAAAAAGCAGTGCTTAAGAGGCAACTCAAGTATTAGGACAAGTTTTTATTAAATTGATTCTTTTTATTTTGATTAACTTAGAGTCTAGTTATAGGATTTTATTAATTCAAACCCGTTCTTTTGCTTTACTAAAGGATTTAAAGCTCAAAACAAGAGCGCATGCACACTTTCTTCAACAACATCTAAAATGTAACAAGAGCTTTACCATTAATTAGACTTCTAACTTAAGCATTCGTTCATATGTAAGAGTTAATGCCTTATTACAAAACTGCAATGCAACCCAAAGTTGAAGTCCTAGCTTTAAAGGCCAAAAAGTTATTTAATTTTTCTTGTTAGACTACAAAATAGTTGGACTATCTCTAATGGTCTTGTTCCTTTGGTTTTACTTGTTATTCAGACTAAGCTTATCATTTAGCTTAGGGGTTGTTTGGTTTTGTTTTTTCTTTAGTTTTTCGTTGTCATTTTCAAAAAAAAAAGAAACAGTCCATTAAAGCTTGTTTGGTCGAGGATATTGTCATTTTTCATTTTCAAAAACAAGAAAACCGCAACGACTTTGCGAAAACAAAAAAATCACGTTTTCATATGTTTTTAAAACAAGTTTTTTTCCAAAAAAACTTCACATATGTTTCTCTGCATTCTTTAACGTAAGCGTCTCTTGCGGTTTCAACGTCTTCAGCGTACTCCAATTTCTCCATTTAAGTATACTCTACATAATCGATAAGCAACCACCTGAAGATTAACTCCAACAAGGTTAGCAAATGATATAACAGAGATGCAGTAGGGCAACGTAAAACACAAAGCAAGATGAGACTGAAGTTCGCAAGAGAAGCCTTCAACCATAAATTATTAATCCAATCTTCTCCATCCTTTAGCTATACATTGCTATTTTCTTATGATAAGTTCCTTTGTTCCTCTATTCTCTCAATTCTTTTCCGTGTTTTGTTCCTTCATTCCTCTATTCTCTCACTTCTTTTCTCTATTTTGTTCCTCAGTTGTACAGGTCCCAATATTTTTCTACTAAGTTTTGCCTTTATATCTTGAGTTTATTTAGTTAGATATTTTGTCTATGTAATGGCCACTACTCTTAAATTAACTTGTAGCTTCCTCATCCCAATCAAATCAAAGACTCACTTTGTAGTTCCAGTCCCGTCTTTTAAACCCATCTGCGTTTCAACCGGGAGATTCACGCCAAAGGCTGCTCTTACTACCACCCCAAGTTTGGGTCTTTCTCATACCTTCTCCCAGCTTAAGAAACAAGGCAAAGTATGCCCATTTCTATATTACCTCTATTAATCGTCACTTGTGTCCTTTTTGTTGGTGGTCAGTTGATTTAATACTTTGGATCTATGCAGATTGTTTCAAATTGACAGCTTCACTGTTGTATTTAAGTTTTTTTTTTTTGCTTTTTATATACCAGTTGCATATGTAGACTTTTATATAGGATTGAACTAGTTTCTGTTGTATTTTTTGGAAAAAGTAGGAAATTCGCTCCAATGGAGCTTTGAAGAATCTTGAAAATGCTACCATTTGATTCTTCATATCTTTTGGTTTAATCTTCCGCTTATTGGAGACTGCAGATGCCTAGAAGAATCGTTACTATGTCTATATGATGTTTAATTTTGTTTTAATATTAGTGTTTTAGTCATTCAATAAACGCCACTTGTAACAGAAGAAGTGTTCAATCAAGTACATGATTGTATGGCAAAACTTGAGCAATTGCATGATCCTCTCTGTTTAAAGCACATCTCATTCCTAGTGTTGTGTGATTTCCTGCTAATTTCAGAAGGTAATGCAATTTTCTCAAAAACTTCTTTCTACAATTGAATTCATCTATTTGATTTTGCAATATTTCTATAACCTCATCATTATGTTATTTTATAACCTCATCATTATGTTTTTTAATAAAAAAAATTTTGTTTTCAGTTTTTATATTAAAAATCTCAACCAAATAGATTTTTATTTTCAGTTTTTATATTAAAAACCTCAACCAAACAGGTTTTTAATTTTAATAAAAAAGAGAAACAAAAAAACAGGAAACAAAAATTAAAAATCA
>JANSVA010000005.1:32458585-32469568 GCA_025504915.1 Erythroxylum reticulatum | reverse complement strand
GGTCATCATCTGCTAAATCATCTTCTTCAACTAGCTCCAACTCTTGTGGATCAAAACTCATGTACTTCCTTATCAAATTATGTAGGAGACAACTTGCCAAAATGATGTGCACTTGAGTTTCAATTGGAAAAAATGAAGGGGAAGCTAATATTTTCCATCGCCCTTTTAGCAACCCGAAACATCTCTCAATAACATTTCTAGCCTTGGAGTGTTTCATGTTAAAATATTCTTGTGGTGTCCGTGGACGATGATCATGAAACTCATTAAGGTGATACCGTTGACTATGAAATGGAGCCAAAAAACCCTTAGCATTGCAGTAACCAGAGTCCACCAAGTAATAACAACCTTAACAAGTATACATAGATTAGAGTTTGAATGAAGTTTTTAATATATACATATCTCTCTATGTGTGAAGCACTTATACCTCGAGGAATTTTAAGTCCATCAGGTCTATTGATAGTGTCACGAAGTACACGGCCATCATGTGCCGAACTCTCCCAACCAGGCAAAACATATACGAATTGCATATTTGGACAACACACACCCAACACATTTGTTGCGATATTTGCTTTTCTAGTGCGATACCGTGGTTTATAACATTGTCAAAGACTAGCATGTCATACAATTAGTTGAGGAGAGGACTAACATTACTAAAAAGAGAGAAGCTCGCAGCAACGCCCTGGAGGCGGTCTCCTAAGAAGCTAGCAGTATAATAGAGCAGATACCTAGCGAGTGGCAGAATGTGGAAACCTGATTAGAGAAGATAGCAAGAGAAGAATGAGAAGACAACATTTCGATGATGGTAAGGAGAGTATTAAGGCGATAAATAGTAACCACTAGATTGGAATGAAAACTTGATACCTACCTCCTTTGGTGGGTTTAGTAGATTCCTAAATTTAATGGGATAAATCCATTTCCCTAGAATTGAAAACCCAAAAGCAAACACTATTTTTTACAATTATTCCATTCCTTTATTCCCAAACCCTCAAACCAAACCTCTCTTAATAAAATCAAATTTGTTAGCATAAATTTGAATAGAATTCTTCTTATTGTATTTCTTTAGTAGCTCTTGTACCACTAGAACATTATCCCCATTTAGTCTATCTTTGATGAAGGCTCCATGTGAGGAATCAACTAGCTTATCGATGATGGTTTTAATTTTAATCTATGTAAAGGCATTTTTGGCAATTTTATAAATATTGTTGCAGCATGAAATAAGTCTAAATTCTTTCAAAGAGCTATGGGATTATACCTTACGAATGAGAACAATGAATGTTCTATCAAACACTTTCAACATCTTCTCCTTACTAAAGAATTTAAGAATAACATCAGTCACCACTAGTTTATTGTGAATCCAAGTTTTACGGAAGAAAAAGGTATTAAGACCATCAGGTCTTGCAAAGTCGGCATGGTTTTCTCTACATCAATTACTGAATGGACTTATAAGGTATTCATCCTTTTAAGTGGAGATAGTTTTTTTGGAAAATAAAGTATTCCATTGAAATACTTTATTAGGGATATTTAGCCTTATATTATTCCAGATAAGGATATTCATTTTGGGGCTGAAGTTCAGGCTTATCTTTTTTCCTTTCACTTAGAGCGTCTACTCTAAAAAGTCATTTCATTATTTTGAATTTTTTGGAACTCAGTATATTTAAGCATGGAATTGAATGGTCAGGAAAGTTTTCCAAAGTGCTTTGCATACTTTCTAACTTGTCAAAGTAGCTATCATTTCGATAATTCGGTATTCAAGAAATTCAATAGGATTATCTATTTGCACTTCCAGAATATCTTTTCTGTAATATCATTTACATCATCGCCCTTGTCTTGATTCCCTGTATCTTATTAGGAGTTTGTCTCTGTGAATTCACCATTTACGAAAATTCTCCCTGTCCACTTCCCTATTTGTTTCTTAGATGCAATTTTTCGTGCACGTTACTTTACTTGATGTTCTTTCAAAAATTTATTTAATTGTTCATATAATTGTGGTTATATTTTATTATTGTTTAATTATATAAAGTTTAGAAATTATTATTAGTAAACATAAATAAGAAATTGATGATATTTTATATCTTAATTTCAAAATTTTAAAATTGAAAATAATCCGAAGTTTGATATAGCAGGTGCACATTAATCGGAGAATTATGGATGATACTAAATCCTATGCACAAAGCCAAAGAAGCCTAAGTTTGGTACAGCAGGTGCACATTAATCGGACGTCATATCTCACTTCCTTATCAACCCTGAAGTCTGCAAGACGTAAGGCAAAAATACTCACCGAACCTTCTGCCGTAATTTAGATGCTACTCTTTTTGCTTCTCTCGTTGGAAAAATTAGGATAGAGCACTCTGTTTTACTGAGGGTGTTTCAACTCTAGTCTAGTCTACACGTTTTTAAAAAATAAACATTGAAAAAGAGCAAGAAAGCATTTCTCGGAGAATATTCCCTAAACGAGCAAAAGTACAATTCACGGCGTGAGTTAACGGAAAATAATACTCGAAACTGGTAGTCCGTGTCCGTTTCCTCAGTTACTAACACAAGTTTCGCCTTATTCTAAGACATCGAATAAAACTAGTTAAAACTTTAAAAAGTAAGCTCTCATCTTTTTTTGTTTTTTCTTCGGCTTCTTTTATCTGCTCTTTTTTTATTTATTAAATATTATATATATGTTGTGTTTCTCGGTTTTTCTGTGGATCTCACCTCCACTCTCTGTCTCTCTTTCTCAGACTCTGCTGCTGAATCTAACTTTTGCCCACATTCAGGTAGAACATTATCCACATCATTTCACAATCACTATCTGGGTATTTACACAATCGTCAAAGACATCAGTTTCCCCTGTTTTAATATTGCACTTTGCATGTTCTATTAGGCTACATTTTTTTTCCTGCTATCTCGTGGCTTTTTAGTATCAAATGCTCATTGTTGAAGCCTCAATTTGTGCTTCTTGTTATTGCTTGAATCTGGCAGTCACCGTTGCTTTCACTTCGTCATTTGTTCTTATTCTTTTTTTATTTGTTATATTTAAGATTTGTTTTTATTTTTTGGACTTTGATTGCATTTCGTGCATGATCCCGCAGAGTCAAATCCAAATAGGAGCTGAGCGATGGCCACGGGTAATAGGAATCTAGAGAAGCTGGCATCGATTGATGCCCAGCTTAGGCTTTTGGTTCCTGGAAAAGTGAGTGAAGATGATAAATTAGTGGAGTATGACGCTCTGCTTCTGGATCGTTTTCTTGATATTCTTCAAGATTTGCATGGAGAGGATCTGAAGGAAACGGTATAGATACTAATTGCTTTCTTCTTTACTCATCCAATTTGCAGTGAACATTTGTTTCTTAACGACTTGGACAAGGACTTAAATTTGACGTAAAATTAATCAAACTAAAAATTCTTTTGACGGGAGAGCCCATTAGGTATGACGGGTATTCTTTTGTTGATCCTGTAGAAGATTATATTGTGCTGGTGAAAGGTTGATATTTTTAGATGAAGTTCCATGCACGTCAACATTTTTCGATTATTATAAAATGACTAGTGACTTGCTTTTTCAAATCGGTCTAATGAGCTAAGGCTATTCATGAATTTGTCATCAGGTTCAAGAGTGCTATGAACTTTCTGCTGAGTATGAAGGGAAACATGACCCAAAAAAGCTAGAGGAGCTTGGAAGTGCATTGACCAGTTTGGATCCTGGCGACTCCATTGTTATTGCCAAGTCTTTCTCACACATGCTTAACTTGGCTAACTTAGCCGAGGAAGTGCAAATTGCTTATCGTAGGCGTAATAAGTTGAAAAAAGGAGATTTTGCTGATGAGAATTCTGCAATCACCGAATCAGATATCGAGGAAACTTTTAAGAGACTCGTGGTGGATCTGAAGAAGTCTCCTGAAGAAGTTTTTGATGCATTAAAGAATCAGACAGTAGATCTTGTTTTGACTGCCCATCCTACTCAATCAGTGCGTAGATCCTTGCTTCAAAAGCATGCCAGGTTTGTTCTTCAGTTAGTTGTGTTTTATGATTTTATTTTCTTTTGTTGAGGATTTGTTGTAGCTAAACGTATGCATTTCTGGTTTTACTATGTAATGCTACAATATCTTTTGGTTTTGACGTCTTGTATTGCTGATTGGAATTGTCAAGGATACGGAACTGTTTGGCTCAGCTGTATGCAAAGGACATCACTCCTGATGACAAGCAGGAGCTTGATGAAGCTTTGCAGAGAGAGGTGACTCCAACCTCCTAAGGATTTTAGTTATCGGCATTTGAACTTATTCTTTTAAATTATTTAAAAATCTTATAATTTTCTCTTTTCCTATCAACACATATAGTATTGGACTAGAAATTTGCATGCGAATTTGCTTCTTAACCTTCTCTTAATGAGAGAACCTGTTTATTATCTAGTAAAAAAATTTGGTACCATATATATGTACGTGTCACTTACCTTCTAGAATTGTTGATTTATTTCCTGAGAGAAATGCAAAAACTTTTAAAGCTTTTTAATATGTTTATTAAACAGTGAGAGTGGAGAAAACTTTAGCATATTTATCTAGGCTAACATATAAACATATTCATACATGTTAAGAATACCTCGCTTGAGCGCTTTGGTCAACTAATGTTTGTGTGGACCTTTTCTTCCTCATTTAGATTCAAGCTGCATTTCGTACTGATGAGATCCGAAGGACCCCTCCAACCCCCCAGGATGAGATGAGGGCAGGAATGAGCTACTTTCATGAGACAATCTGGAAGGGTGTCCCAAAGTTCTTGCGTCGAGTTGATACTGCTTTGAAGAATATTGGGATTAATGAACGAGTTCCATATAATGCTCCTCTTATTCAATTTTCTTCATGGATGGGCGGTGATCGTGATGGTATGGTTTTCATGTTATGAATATATTCACTTAACCTTGAAAATGTGTCTTTGTGTCAGTATTTCAGTGGATATTAGTCCTTTAATTCAGTTTTGGGCCAACACAACTGAGGAGAGTCAATGCTACAGAAAAAGTGGAAAGCTCTCTCTCTCTGTGTGTGTGTAATTTATTGGCTATTGTATGGATTCAGGCAATCCAAGGGTTACCCCTGAGGTTACTAGGGATGTTTGCTTACTTGCTAGAATGATGGCAGCTAACCTGTATTATTCTCAAATCGAGGATTTAATGTTTGAGGTACTTGATTTCTGTTCTACTGGGATGTTTTAGAATATTTTTTATCATCTCCCTGAACCTTTACCTCTCTTCGTCCTTTAATTTTTTGAGTGCAGTTATCCATGTGGCGTTGCAGTGATGAACTTCGTGTTCGGGCAGATGAATTGCACAGATCCTCAAAGAGAGATGCAAAGCATTACATAGGTATAGTAATTCTTATTTCAATTAATCTTCTTAAGAAAGGATAACCAATATGTTTTTCTTTCTTCTTTCTTCATTTATTTAAAGATACAAGAATAAATAAACTCGCCAGTTATCTTTCTGCAACAATCTGTCCTGTTATGTTTGTGTTATGCCACAGCACCGGGTTGTCCACAATTGTAACTTATGTCCTTGTCTTGCATGTATTCTTAAAAGTTATTGTGTTGTTGTGTTATTCTGTCCAGTCAAAACTAGAAGATGGCAACTGGGCCTGGCCCGGGTTGACAGGACCTCAGAGCCGGTCTTTATGTGCAAAAACATGTTGTTTTGTTAAGAATGATGTCGTTTTGACATTTTTAAAATTTTTTTAAAATTTGGGCCGGGCCGAATCTTAGTTACTTGAATTCCTTGTTCATTGGGCAGAATTTTGGAAGCAAATTCCTTCAAGTGAACCCTATCGTGTAATTCTTGGTGACCTGAGGGACAAGCTTTATCAGACACGTGAACGTTCTCGTCAACTATTATCCAATGGGACCTCTGATATTCCTGAGGAGGCAACTTTCACCAATGTTGAGCAGGTATCCACATTTTCTGGGGCTTTTCGTACTCCTTATAAGTTTTCTTGCATGCTAAACTATGACCTGTTGAAATCCACCTGTCCATATGATGCTGAACTTTCTTATTAAGACTAATAGCTCCCTTTGGCACAACACAAACCAGGTAGTAGATGATTTCTTTTCTATCCTGCTATCATTTACTCAATGGGACCAAGAGAATTTTGTTAAATTCAAAATCTTTCTTCCTTTTTATCTGGGTTTCATTGCTCATTTATAAATCCTTCTGTAGAAAGACAACTGAGGACCTTAAACTGTCGAATTGGAGGATCATAATCTTAGTGTAATGTGTCTCGGAATCACTTGGTTCTCAAATCACCATGTTACATAATTTTAAGAGAAAATGTGTTCCCTGTTTCATCTGGATGTCCTATTTATGAATGAACTTTCCTATTGCAGTTCTTGGAACCTCTCGAGCTCTGTTATAGATCACTGTGCTCTTGTGGTGACCGGCCGATTGCTGATGGAAGCCTTCTAGATTTCTTGCGGCAAGTCTCCACTTTTGGACTCTCATTGGTGAGACTTGATATTAGACAAGAGTCAGATCGTCATACAGATGTTTTAGATGCCATAACAAAGCACTTGGAAATTGGCTCCTACCGAGAGTGGTCTGAAGAAAAGCGACAAGAATGGCTTTTATCTGAGCTCAGTGGAAAACGTCCACTTTTTGGCCCTGATCTTCCAAAAACTGAAGAAATAGCTGATGTGTTGGACACTTTTCATGTCATCGCCGAACTCCCTGCTGACAACTTTGGAGCATACATTATATCAATGGCAACTGCACCATCTGATGTTCTTGCTGTTGAGCTTCTGCAACGTGAATGTCATGTAAAACAGCCATTAAGAGTTGTTCCACTGTTTGAGAAGCTTGCAGATCTTGAGGCTGCTCCTGCTGCTTTGGCTCGACTCTTCTCAGTAGATTGGTATAGAAATCGTATCAATGGAAAGCAAGAAGTCATGATTGGGTACTCAGATTCTGGTAAAGATGCTGGAAGGCTCTCGGCAGCCTGGCAGTTATATAAGGCTCAAGAAGAGCTTATAAAGGTAGCTAAGCAATATGGTGTGAAGCTCACAATGTTCCATGGCCGTGGAGGGACAGTTGGAAGAGGAGGTGGTCCCACCCATCTTGCTATATTGTCTCAGCCACCAGACACTATCCATGGATCACTTCGTGTTACTGTTCAAGGTGAAGTCATTGAACAGTCATTTGGAGAGGAGCACTTGTGCTTTAGAACCCTTCAGCGTTTTACAGCTGCCACTCTTGAGCATGGCATGCATCCTCCAATTTCACCAAAACCAGAATGGCGTGCTCTTTTAGATGAAATGGCTGTGATTGCTACGGAGGAATACCGTTCGATTGTTTTCAAGGAACCAAGATTTGTAGAGTATTTCCGCCTTGTAAGTGGAACATAAGATATCTCGTTTATTAGTTCTTTTGGGTTTATGTTACCATAATGGTTATTTCCCTATGGTTATAGGCCACACCAGAGTTGGAGTATGGTAGGATGAATATCGGAAGTCGTCCATCGAAACGAAAACCAAGCGGGGGCATTGAATCTCTCCGTGCAATCCCGTGGATCTTTGCCTGGACTCAGACAAGGTTTCACCTCCCTGTATGGTTAGGATTTGGAGCAGCATTTAGACATGCCATTCAAAAGGACATCAGAAATCTCAATATGCTGCAGCAGATGTACAACGAATGGCCTTTCTTTAGGGTCACCATAGATTTAGTTGAAATGGTGTTTGCAAAGGGAGACCCTGGGATAGCTTCCTTATATGACAAACTCCTTGTTTCTGAGGAACTATGGTCATTTGGTGATAAATTGAGGACCAACTTTGAGGAAACTAAGGACCTTCTCCTCCAGGTAAAATTTTTGCAGTATTTGAACAGCTTCTAATATATATATATGTAAATATGTATATGAGACAAGACTGGAAAAGCTGTTCATCCACAGGAAAAATAGGTTGGTTTCTTCAAATCTCTATGTCTACATTTAGGAGGATTTAAAGAATTGTAGAAAAGATTTACCAAGAAAATTTAGGATGAAGATGCTGCCAAACTAACATCGGACACAAACTTCAAAATCTACCGCGTCTGGATTTGTAGCAGAATGCAGTGTTGTTATTCACAATATTACACTGTGCTTCACCTCGTGTGGCAATGTTTACCAGATCAATAACCTATATTTTCCTGCACGGAATTTTTGTCAGGTTTAGAACTGTCTTGAAAATTATTAAGCTAATACTTATTTCCATCTCAGATTGCTGGGCACAAAGATCTTCTTGAAGGAGATCCGTACTTGAAGCAAAGATTACGGCTGCGTGATTCATATATCACAACCCTTAATGTCTGCCAGGCATACACCCTTAAAAGGATACGAGATCCAAGCTACCATGTGAAGGTAAGGCCTCACATCTCTAAGGAGATTATGGAATCAAACAAACCAGCTGATGAACTCATTAAACTGAACCCCACAAGTGAGTATCCTCCTGGCTTGGAGGACACCCTCATCTTGACAATGAAGGGAATTGCTGCGGGCTTGCAGAATACCGGTTAAATGTTGGCTTCCCCTGGTGTTTTCTTTTTGCTCTTGTTTCCGTCTCCTTTTTCAGTTTCCCACAGGAATGCATCGCCCTTACATGGGCCGTTGATGCTGTCTACCTTAGGATCAAAATTATGGGTAACCCTTTTCAGTTGTATTGTGCTTTTATGTTTCGGAAGGCCTATGGTGTTTGTTTAGGCCTTACAGAATTGCAACAAGGATGGAATATTTGCTTAATATGCTGCAATGCAACAGTTGAATCCTAAATTGAGAAATTTTCGGTTTTACCCATAGCAACTTTTGGATGTAGCAGCCTATCAACACAGGCATAAACAAAAGAGTTACAAATTCATCTTACCTAAGAGTCATTAAGTTTATGGGGGATTCGGCCTACCTTTTTTGATTAAGGATTTGGTCTACCAGAAAATCGCCATTGTGCGTTATGTTTGATGGCTTCACGTTTTGTTTACTGTGGACGATACTGAGAAAAAAAAAATGAAGGGAACTTCATTTCTTTCTGGTTCAAAATGAAGAATTACAATAAGAGAGAAGCAATCGCATTGCACGTAAAAAGTGGGGAGAAAATAGGGGAAATAATATGCATAAATGTAAACTGGTTTTTATGGTGTTTCAGTTATTAGACCTCAAGAGTTCAAGTAGAATTCTCAACTGAGTTTTGAAAACTACAACCATAATACAATTTCAAGACAACTTTTCTTCCAATTACGTATTCTCTCACTTCTCCTTTTTTACTCTACCTTTCTTACGAGATAAAACACCGGTTTATACTTATGGTGACTCAATTAACTGTTGGAAATAAATGTATTTTTTTAAAGGTAAAATAGTCGCTGGAGGGTTATATAAATCAAACATGAATTTATTCAAGTCGCTCAACGAATTTAGGCTCTAAATCAATCGGCTGATATGGGTCTCTTTTTATCGGGATATGGTCGACTGGTTTGATCGCCTAAAAAAATGTTTTGAATTCCTTTTATTTGGTTGGTGAATTTAGCTCTTTAAAGTCCTTTTACAATTAAAGTGTCTACAATCTAAAATTACCTATTAACTTCTTTCTTTGTATGATGAAAAAATAAAGTTAATTATAATTAATTAAAGAAAATTTACTCTTCAACTCTCTTTGTTGGACAATCAAGGTCCTAACTTAAAGTTCCGATTTTAATAAAACATTTTGCGTTCTGCGTACAAGAATAAAAAAAGGTGATGACATACTAAGAATAGGCTCTTGGAACATTGGGACTCTTACCGGAAAGTCTTCAGAATTAGTAGAAATTATAGACAAGTATAAGATACAAATAACCTGCATTTAGGAGATCAAGTGTTCAGGAGCTAAAGCAAAGGAGATAGAAGGATTCAAATTATGGTACTTGGGGGGTCCGCAAAGACAGAATGAGGTATGTATCTTAGTGGTCAAGGAACTTATAAATCAAGTGGTGGAAATCACAAGGATAAATGATAAGATTATGGTGGCTAAGATTATTATTAATAATGATGTTCTCAATTTAGTGTATGTGTATACACCTCAAGCTGGTTTAGACGAACAACAAAAACATCTATTCTAGGTGGCGTTGGATGGACTGATCTAGCAAATCCCTAATACTAAGCAGGTTATCTTAGGAGGTCATTTTAATGGGCATATATGGACTGTTTCAGACAAATATATAGGGACTCATGGGGGCTTCGAATACTACACTAGAAATAAAAGTGGGAATGCTTTATTAGACTAGGCCGTAACGCTTGAGTTAGTGATAGCAAATTCTTTATTTAAGAAAAACGAGGTGCACCTGGTGACGTTTAAGAGTATCACATTCAAGGTGCAAATTGATGATTTTCTTGTCAGGAGGAGAGCCAGAGCATGGTGCAACGTGTCACAACTCAGAACTACATTGGGCACGTGACAACCGCTGCATACCCACACTAAGGATACTCACGATATCATTAACTCGACTATGCAAGGCTAACTAAATAATTTTTTGAAAACATTTGGGCAACACAATGACTGTATTTTTAAAATCCCAAACTCAATCAAAACACCAACAAACAGTTTTAAACGCACTTCTATATTCACGTTAAAATTCTACCACAACTTCTGGACTTTTAAGTCCTCTCAAGAGTAATCTCAACAACAGTGCAAAAGGTTTATACATAAAGTCATTTACAAACCACAAGACAGTTAAAAGTTAATTTACAAAATCATAAAGCATATCAAGATAACTAACTTAATAAAAACAGTTCATGAGCCATTATACAACAAAAGTATAAAACAAAGACTACCACGTGCAGTAATGCCCCAAAAATGTCAAAAAACTGTACGATATACTCAGAGCCTCAAGCTCACCAAATTACCTGCATGGTTGGAAAGAAGAGGGGGTGAGTACACTATGTACTCAGTGAGTAAGAAAAACATATATCACAAATAGAACTCGATACATACCAAGACAGTGTAGATAACCAATGAAGTGAACATACATGTAGC
>JANSVA010000005.1:32371006-32387485 GCA_025504915.1 Erythroxylum reticulatum | reverse complement strand
GATTGCTAAAGGAAAAGATTCAAAAGCAAAGGATTTGGATACAAGAAGAAGGAGAGGATAGCGCAGCAAGGATTTAATGTTGTAGCAAAGGAGTCAGTAATACTCTTCATCTTGTTTATGTTTTTGTTATCCTTATATCATATCATGTATGGATTGACATGATGATTTGGATTTGTTGCTTCCGTTGGAAAAATGATTTCTTTAAAGTTTTGAAATTTACCGTTTCTCCAAATATAGCATGCTTTCTTTTTCCGATCCAACAGAAAGACTCCATGTATTTGTGACAATTTTGGTGGCAGCACCAACCTAGAGGCTAGCGGTCCGATCCTCTCAACAATCTCTTAAGGACCTACATATCTCAGGCTCAAGTTGCCTTTCTTACCAAACCTCATGATTCCTTTCCAAAGAGATGTCTTAAGAAAGACTTTCTTATCAACTTCATACTCTATCTACTTTCCATGTCCATTAATATAGCTCTTCATTCTATCTTGAGCTGCCTTAAGCCTTTGCTTAACTAGATTGACCTTATCTATAGTCATCTGAAATAACTCTGGCCTTATTAATTTCCTTTCTCCTTCTTAATCCCAGCATATAGGAGTTCTACATCTCCTTCTATACAGTGGTTTATAAGGAGCCATCTGAATGCTCGAGTGGTATGAATTATTATAGGCAAATTTGACTAATGGCAAATGCTCATCCCAAACTCCTTTGAAATCCATCACACATTCCCTGAGCTTTCACTCAAGGTTCGAATGGTCATCTCAGATTGACCATTTGTTTAAGGATGAAAGGCAACACTACAATTTAGCTTGGTCCCTACAACTTCTTGCATACGTTCCTAAAATCTCGAAGTAAATCGAGGATCTCTATCAGAACTATAGAGTCCAGAATCCTATGCAGTCTCACTATCTCGTCAATATACTTCTTTGCTAGCAGATGCAGAGAATTAGTCTATTTAATTACCAGAAAATGGGCTGACTTTGTCAAATGATCCACAATAACCCATAAGGTATCATACTTCCTACTAGTTTTGGGCAAACCTATTTGAAAATCCATGGTTACCCTTCTCAACTTCCACTTAGGAATGAACAATGACCTTGACTTCCTAGAAGGTCCTTAGTGTTTAGCCTTGATTTGTTGACACACTAGACACTTGTCCACATATTCTGCTACATCCCTCTTCATGCCTTTCCACCAAAAATGCTTTTTCAGATCTTTATACATCCTAATGCTACCTGGGTACATGGAATAAGGCACGTTGTGTGCCTCATCCAGTATTTTTTCCTTTACTTCCTTTAAATTTGGAATACAGAGTCTGTTTACCACAACCATAAGTCCATCATCACTCACTACCACTTCAGATTTCTTGTCATTCTTAATTTCTTCTCGGAGCTTGCTCAATTCTATGTCCTATGCTTGCAACTCCTTAACTTTCTCCCTGAGTATCAATCTCACTTTGAAATTAGCAATGATGCAATAAGGTTTTTCCTGTTTCAAGCTTATTTTAAGCTCATCCATCTATTCCAACAATGGCAGATAAACTGTTTGAACAAGGGCTACGAAGGATTTCCTAATCAAGGCATCTGCCACTACATTTGCCTTATCGGAATGGTATTCAATTAATAAGTCATAATCCTTTAGTAATTCCAACCACCTTCTCTGTCTCAAATTCAACTCTTTCACGCTCAATAAGCACTTGAGGCTTTTATGATCTGTAAAAATTCTCGTTTGAACCTCATATAAATAATGTCTCTAAAACTTCAGGGAAAATATTACTGCTGCCAATTCCAGATCATGGGTCAGATAATTCAACACATATGGCTTCATTTGTCGTGAGAATAAGCTATTATGTTGTCTCCCTGCATCAACACACAATCCAATCTTGAAGCATCACTGTAAACTGTATAACCCTTATCTCCCATAGGCAAAGTTAGAATTGGAGCATATGTCAATCTGTGCTTGAGCTCGTCAAAGCTTTTCTAACAATCATCACTCCAGCTAAACTTATAGTTCTTCCTTAATAACTTGGACAGTGGAGCAGCTATCATAGAAAATCGTTCAACGAACCTCCTATAATAACCTGCCAGACCTAAAAAAACTCCTCACTTATGCCACTATCTTTGGTGGATGCCAATTCACCACTACTTCAATTTTTCTCGGATTAACATGCATCCTATCATTTGATATCACATGTATAAGGAAAATCACCTCGTGAAGCTAGAATTCACATTGGATAAATTTGGCATAAAGTTCCTTCTCCCTTAGTGTTTGCAACACTATCCTGAGATGTTCCTCATGTTCCTTTTCGCTCTTGGAATAAACCAGAATGTCATCGATAAATACTATCACAAACTGATCCAGATACTCCCTGAAGACCCTATTCATGAGATCCATGAAAGTAGCAGGAGCATTGATCAATCCAAATGGCATGAATAAAAACTCATAATGTTCATAATGTGTCTTGAAAGCTATCTTTTTTACATTAGACTCCCTGATTCTAAGCTAATGATAACCTGACTTGAGATCAATCTTTGCAAAGACCCTTTCTCCCTATAACTAGTCAAACAGATCATCAATTTGAGGTAGAGGATATTTGTTCTTAATAGTCATCCTGTTGAGTCTCTAGTAATCAATATGCATGCGCCATGTTCCACCCTTCTTTTTAACAAATAGAATAGGTTCTCCTTATGGTGACAAACTTGGCCTTATGTGCCCCTTCTCTAACAGTTCTTCCAATTATTCCTTAAGCTCCTTTAGTTTAGCTAGAGCCATTCCATACGGTGGTATAGAAATGGGTACGGTACTGGGAATCAGGTCGATGGCAAACTTGATTTCTCTTACAGGTGGCAAACCAAGTAAGTCCTTTGGAGCACATCTAGAAACCCCCTCACAATCGAAAAATCTTCTAACTTCCCTTCATTCAAATCAATGTCCACAACATGTGTCAAGAAGGCTTCACACCCTTTTCTCATCATCCTGTCAGCTAGGAAAGCTGAAACAATTCTGGGTGGTGCTGCTCTTCGGTCTCCTCTAAAAGTCACATTCTCTCCGTTTCCAAAATGAAACTCTACCTCTTTAAGACTACAACCTAACTTTGCATAATATTTCTCCATGGCATCCATACCTAATATAACATCTAGACCCTTAAGCTCTATAGGCAATAAGTCTACTACTAGGTTAGCACTTTCATTAACCAGTTCATAATCTCTATATACTTGACTTATTATCACCTTCCTTCTTAAAGGAGTACTAACAATCAATGAACTATCCAATGGTAGTAAATTCACAGTATGTAAAATCATGCTTGTAGAAACAAATGAATGCGTGGAGCTAGAATTAATCAAGATATATACTTCATAATTAAATAACTGAGCTATAACCCTGACAATTTCAAGTGTAGCTGTAGCTTCCTTTCTGGTCATAGTGAACGTCCTGGCCTGTGCCTGACCCCTTGGCCGTCCTAGAGGAATAACCTTCCTCGTTGCTACAGAACTGCCCACCTCCATGATTGGCCTAGTTCCTACAGTTTCTGCTCTACTTAAGGCTTGCAACTACTGCCCCTCTTTCCTTGTTACTTGGGGACAACCCCTGATCATATGTCGTTTATCTCCATATCTAAAATATGCTCTAAGTAACTTGAAGCACTCTCCCCTATGAACCTTCCCATAATTCTCACATTAGGGGTTCATGTTCCTACTCCTCTCCATCCCTCTATTACCCCCTGTAATTGAGGCTTGCACTAAAGCTACCTTTACTTGCTTATTCTTAGCAGAGCCACTACTTCCCACTTCACTCTATATGTGGAAA
This sequence comes from Erythroxylum reticulatum, assembly GCA_025504915.1. Taxonomy (NCBI): domain Eukaryota; kingdom Viridiplantae; phylum Streptophyta; class Magnoliopsida; order Malpighiales; family Erythroxylaceae; genus Erythroxylum; species Erythroxylum reticulatum. The sequence continues at coordinate 32,383,678 of JANSVA010000005.1, read as the reverse complement.
CTCCATATATTCCTCTCAGGTATAGGGGCACTCATTCCTTTCTTGGAAGACTGCTACCGATTCTTCCTCTTTTTATTCACTTTATATTTTATGTTCTCTAGTTTCTCAGCCTAGAGTGCAGCATTTACCAACTACTAGTAGTCATAGATGTTGTGGATCAAAACTTTCTCCTTGATCCCCAAATGAAGTCCTCCCTCAAACTTGTGGCACTTTTCCTCCTCATTCGCAACAATGTTGGCTGCATACTTTGAAAACTAGGTGAACTTTAGCTCATACTCACTCACACTCATATCCCTTTGTGTGAGATTCAAGAACTCACTGACCTTCTCTTAGATATAAACTCTCAAGAGGTACATCTTCCTAAAAACTTCTAGAAAGTCGCTTTATGACAGTATCGGTGTTATAACTTGACTATGGGGAACTGATTCCCACTAATGAAGCACATCCCCTTGTAGCAAACTCACTACATAGTCCAGTTGCTCCTCATTGAAGCACTTTATCTGAAATAGGACTCTTTCTATCCTCTTCAGCCATGCTTTAGGCTCTTTAGGATTTATAGTCCCATTGAAATCCCTAGCTCCATACTTGCGAAGCTTATCATATTATCCACTCCTCTATACTGGAGCTTACACCGAAACTTGTGACCCTTATCTTATGGCATATGTGAAAGCCTGAGCAAAGGCTTAAAAGAAACGTGGATCCATGGGATTTACTTGGGGCATAGGAGGAGGTGGTGATGGCACTTCATGTTGCATACTAGGTGCCTTAGAATCAAGAGCAGAATGTGTCCCCGCATCTTATTGGACATAAGATTCATTCGTACTCCCTTGGCGAGAGCAAGATTGAGTCATAGCTCCTCGAGTTCTCTTTCAAGGTGACATAATCACTCCTTCAGTTTAAAACCATTTAAAATATGTAGTTCATGTAAAAAAAATTCAAATAATGTAAAACAATTCAAAACAATGTAAGTTGTTCATTAAAATAATGTATGATCATTTCGTATCTTAAAGTAACCTATTTCATGCCTAGGATACTCTTAAACCTAGTCTCTCTAATACCATAAGTGTTGGACCCCGTTTCTGGAGCCTAACTTGAGAGTCATAAAATGTGAGAGTATTACCCTATAGAGTCATTTCCATGTAATCTTCTTAACCATCATCAGTTCATCTTCATTCTTTGATACCATAAGTGTTGGGCACCCTGCCCTCACAAGACACGTGCCTGACGTCTTAAGTGACATCTGAACATGCATCCCATAAGGGTGGCGTGCTCACACCAGTCAGTCACCAAAATCACAATTTGACCTCTTTAAAAAAATTGTAGTTCTATGTCTCTAGTGTAATTTGAAATAATAATCATCTTATTTGGAGCTTTACAGATCAAGAAATGATTAAAATACCGAAGTGTGTTTAGTAAAATAACCAATTTATGCTCTTCTAACTAATTCCCTCACTTTCTTTCCATAAATATTTTAGAAATTAACACCAAAAGCTATCAATTTTAATGGAGAGATAGAGAAATGTGTTAGGAATCCATTGGTTTAAGAATAAAGTCATTTAGAGGTCGGACAACAAAGTTATGTCCAAAAGAATCAGTCATGTTTAGATCTGGAAAGCATTTTTGGTATGATCGCGAGGAATAAACATGTGATCACGAGAATAAAGGTGTGATCATAAGAATAAAGATGTGATCACGAGAATAAAGGTGTGATCATAAGAATGCTTAGTACGATCGTTAGAGTGCCTAGTACGATCAGGAGAGTGCTTGGTGCAAGCGCGATCAAAGTTATCCCACATATACATCCTATGCAGCATCACTACTTATATTGATCAAATCTCCCAACTACGATATCCAAAAATTTCATACTATATATAGTCAGAAAGCTAGAAAGATAACCTACAACTTTGAAAAAGACAACTTTGTCCAATTCAGCCTTACCCTGAAGGTGTGATCATAAAGTTTTTCCCTATGAAAGCTTGAAAATGCAATGTACAAACTTCGAACGTCCTAAGAAAATGAAATATGTTTCCTTAACATCAAAAGATAAGAGTTTTACAAAGCTTTAATGGGCCTTTCAAGCCACAATACATCATTGTTTCAAAACTAAAAAATACAAAATACACATGAGTGAATAAAACTTCAAAATGCAGCTAAAGCTTTGTGTTCTCATAAACTAACATAAAATATAAAAAGATGTAACTTTGGAGTGATACCTTGACTCTTGATTATTTGATCTCTTGCTCTCATCACTTGAAGATGGGACGGAATGGAGGTGAGCTTAAAAAGCTTGTGGGTAATAGTTTTATAATCGAGATACAAGCAAAAATCATTGAAATATTCATTTCCATTGAATCCATGAAACACATATATCCCAAATTCTCAACTTATCAAACAATTCATAAGCATCATAAATCAAGCATTCATCAAAATTTTCAACACATTCAAAACACATAAGCACATTATAATGGTTTAGGTAGGTCCATAAACAGAATGTACTAATATAGTTCTATATAATGGTCTTATGTAGCCATGAACAAAACGTACTATCGCAATCCCACATAATGGTCTTGCATAGCTGTGAACTTAGGATAGTCTGTGAAAGAGCTCCATGTCACTAGTGGGCAAGCGGGAGAAGCATTTAGTCAAAGTACACTTGACATATCATAACGGACTTACCACAAACTCATGTATCATGCATTTCACATCTTGTAAACTTGTTGCCCAAAATGACACATTTTTAAAACATGATTTCATAAACTTGATATCATTTCAAAATAATTTCCATTTTTCGTTTTCATAATTCATCCACAAAATTCATATACAAAACACGTAGCACTTTCTCAAAGCATTTAAAGAACAATAATTGTACATTTATAAAGTAGTTGAAATCATTTATTTCCATTTCTGGGAAGAAACATTTATGGCTTATTTACTCAATTATAAACATGTAACCCACCTTGAATTTCCTTACTTAAAGATGGCTCTCCTCTTACTCCTCTTGCATTTCTTGATTCCCTTTACATAGGCAAAAATCCCAATTCAATAGGGTTGCAAATTGAAAACCCACAAACTACATTCACTAAAATTGATTCAAGAATATTAAAATCCATGCATTTCCTAAGCTTCATGAACCAAAACCCTTCCAAAAATCCAAAAGATTAAAATTAAACTTACCTTAAATCTTCACCAAATAACAAGATTGTTAGCTCAAATGGAAGCTATTCACTTCCTTTGTCTTTTTCCCTTCTTGCACAACCCCAAAATCTCTCTTAAAAACTAAGAAAGATAGAACCCCAGCTCAACTCTCTCTTTTCTCTCAACCACCGAAACTCTCTTCTTTCTCTCTTTGTTTTTGTATTGTTCTCTCTTCTTCTTCTCACTCACATTTTCTATCTTCTTCAAATGCAAGACAACAATTCTTCTTCCCTTTTTACCTTTACTGATTGTAAAATGTCCATTTTACCCTTCTTTATATGCTTTATGGTCTTTATCCTTAAGTGAACTACCAAAAATGCCCTTTATGCATTCTTACCACTTTTAATTCAACTAATCCATGACATAAATCCTACTAAAAATAGACATAATAATTAACTCTAAATTTTATTATATCAAAACCTCATAATTTATTCAAACTATGCCAACATTTCTTCCCCTCTTAAAAGAAATTTTAATCGTAACCTAAGTCATTGAAGAGATGAAGATACTTCTCCTTCATAACTTTCAAGGGCTCCTACGTGGCGTCTTCTACATAATAGTTTTTCCACAACACTTTAACTAATTGAACTATCTTGTTCCTGAGGACCTTTTCCTTAGTGTCCAAAATCTCCACTGAAGTCTTCTCATAAGTCAGATCATCTTTCAACTGAACTTTAGTGGTCTGAATGATGGGTAAGGGATCTGATCTATACCTCGTCAACATGGAAACATGAAAGACATCATGTATCTGTAACAATTCCGGTGGCAGCACCAACCTATATGCTAACGGTCTGATCCTTTCAACAATCTCATAGGGACATTCAACTTGTCTTTCTTTCCAAATCTCATGACTTCTTTCCAATGAGATGTCTTAAGAAAGAATTTCTCACCAACTTCACACTCCATCTCCTTCCGGTGCACATCAGTATAGCTCTTTATTCTATCTTGAGCTACCTTAAGCCTTTTCTTAACTAGATTGACCTTGTCTATTGTCATCTAAAGTATCTCTGGACTTATTAATTTCTTGTCATATAAAGTAACTTTGGCTTTATTAATTTCCTTTCTCCTTCTTCATCCCAGCATATAGGAGTTGTACATCTCCTTCCATATAGTTCTTCATAAGGAGCCATCTGAATGCTCGAGTGGTACGAATTATTATAGGCAAATTTGACCAATGGAAAATGCTCATCCCAAACTCCTTTGAAATCCATCACATATGTCCTGAGCTTCGAATGGTCCCCTTAAATTGACCATCTATTTGAGGATGAAAGGTAGTGCTAAAATTTAGCTTATTCCCTAGAGCTTCTTGCATGCTTTCCCAAAATCTGGAAGTAAATGGAGGATCTCTATCAGAAACTATGGAGTCCGAAATCCCATGCAGTCTCACTATCTTATCAATATACTTCTTTGCTAGCACATGTAGAGAATCAGTCTATTTATTTTCCAAAAAATGGGCAAACTTTGTTAAATGATCCACAATAACCCATATAGTATCATGCTTCCTACTAGTTTTGGGAGAACCCATCAGAAAATCCATGGTTACCCTATTCCACTTCCACTCAGGAAAGAACAATGGCCTTAACTTGCTAGAAGGTGTCTAGTATTTAGCCTTAACTTGTTAACACACTAGACACTTGTCCACATATTCTGCTACATCTCTCTTTATACCTTTCCACCATAAATGCTCGTTCAAATCTCTGTACATCCTGGGTGCATGGAATAAGGAGCGTTGTGTACCTCATCTAGTATTTTGTCTGTTACTTCCTTAACATTCAGAATACAGAGTCTGTCTCCCATAACCATAAGTCCATCATCTCTCACTACCACTTTAGATTTCTTATCATTCTTAATTTCTTCTCGAAGCTTGCTCAATTCTACATCCTGTTCTTGTAACTCCTTAACTTTCTCCCTGAGTATCGATCTCATTCTGAAATTAACAATGATGCAATCAGGTTTCTCTTATTTCAAGCTTATTTTAAGCTTAGCCATCTCTTCCAACAATGACTGATAAACTGTCTGAACATGGGTTATAGAGAACTTCCTACTCAAGGCATCCGCCACTACATTTGCTGATTGGGATGGTATTCAATCAACAAGTCATAATCCTTTAGTAACTTCAACCACCTTCTCTGTCTCAAATTTAACTCTTTTTGGCTTAATAAGTACTTAAGGCTTTTATGCTCTGTAAAAATCCTCGTCTGAACCTCATACAAATAATGTCTCCAAATCTTCAGGGTAAAAGATTACTGCTGCCAATTTCAGATCATGGGTCGAATAATTCAACTCATATGGCTTCATTTTCCGTTAGGCGTAAACTATTACTTTGTCTCCCTGTATCAATACACAACCCAAACCCTTTCTTGAAGCATTAATGTAAACTATATATCCTTCATCTACCATAGGCAATGTCAGAATTGGAGAATTTATCAATCTGTGCTTGAGCTCTTTAAAGCTTTTCTAATAGTCATCACTCTAGCTAAACTTATGGTTCTTTCTTAATAACCTAGTTAGTGGAGCAACTATCATAAAAAATCCTTCAACAAACCTCTTATAATAACCCACTAGACCCATAAAACTCCTCACTTTTGCCACTGTCTTTAGTAGATGCCAATTCACCACTGCTTCAATTTTCTTTGGATCAACATGCAACCCATCTTTTGATAACACATGTACAAAGAAAATCACCTCGTGAAGCCAGAATTTACATTTGTTGGATTTGGCATAGAGATCTTTCTCCTTCAGTGTTTGCAACACTATCCTGAGATGTTCCTTATGTTCCTCTTCACTCTTAGAATAAATTAGAATGTCATCGATAAACACTATCACAAACTAATCCAGATACTGCGTAAAGACCCTATTTATGAGATCCATGAATGCAGTTAGAGCATTGGTCAATCTAAATGGAATGACTAAAAACTCATGATGTCCATAACGTGTCCTGAAAGCTATCTTATTTACATCAGACGCCCTGATTTTGAGCTGATAACCTGACTTGAGATCAATCTTTGAAAAGACCCTTGCTCCCTACAACTAGTCAAACAAATCATCAATCTGGGGTAGAGGATACTTGTTCTTAACAGTTTCCTTGTTGAGTCTTCGGTAATAAATGCACATGTGCCATGTTACATCATTCTTTTTAATAAACAGAAAAGGCACTCCTTATGGTGACAAACCTGGCCTTATGTACACCTTCTCTAACAATTCTTCCAATTGTAACTTAAGCTCCTTCAGTTTAGCTAGAGCCATTCTATACGATGGTATAAAAATGGGTGCAATACTGGGAATCAAGTCGATGGAAAACTCAATTTCTCTTACTGGTGGTAAACTAGGTAAGTCCTCTGGGAACACATCTGGAAACTCCCTCATAATCGAAAAATCTTCTAACTTCCCTTCATTCACATTATTGTCCATGACGTGTGTCAAGAAGACTTAACACCCGTTTCTTATTATCCTATTAGCTAGCAAAGCTGAAATAATTTTAGGTGGTGCTGCTCTTCGTTCTCCTCTAAAAATCACCTTCTCTCCATTTCCAAAGTCAAACTCTACCTCTTTGAGACTACAGCCTAACTTTGCATAATAGTTCTTCATGGCATCCATACCCAGTATAACATCTAAACCCTTCAACTCTAGAGGCAATAAGTCTACTACCAGTTTAGCACCTTCAATAACCAGTTCATAATCTCTATATATTTGACTTATTATCACCTTCGTTCCTAAAGGATTGCTAACAATCAAAGGACTATCCAGTGGTAGCAAATTCACAGCATGTATAATCATGCTTGCAGAAACAAATGAATACATGGAGCCAAATCAATCAAGACATATACTTCAGAATTAAATAACTAAGCCATACCCATGACAACTTCAGGTGCGACTGTAGCTTCCTTTATGGTCAAGGCGAACACCCTGGCCTGCGTTGGACCCCTTTGCCATCCTAGAGGAATAACCTTCCTCAGTATTGCAGAACTGCCCACCTTCATGACTAGCTTGGTTCCCCCTGTTTCTGCTCTTCTTGGGGCTTGCAACTACGACGGCTCTTGCCTTATTACTTAGGAATAGTCCCTAATCATGTTTCTCTTATCTCCACTCGAAAACATGCTCTAAGTAACTTGAAGCACTCTCCCCTATGAAGCTTCCCACAATGGTCATATTATGGGTTCATGTTTCTACTCCTCTTTATCCCTCTATTACTCTTTGTAGTTGAGGCTTGCACTGAAGCTTCCTTTGCTTGTTTGTTTTTAGTAGAGCCACTACTTCCTACTTCACTCTGTATGTGGAAACTCCATATACTCCTCTCAGGCATAGGGGCACTCATTCCCTTCTTGGAAGACTACTTCAGGTTCTTCCTTTTCTTATTCACTTCATATTTTATGTTCTCCAGTTTCTGTGGCTAGAGTGTAGCATCTACCAACTACTGGTAGTCACAGAAGTTGTGGATCAAATCTTTCTCCTTGATCACCAAATAAAGTTCTCCCTCAAACTTGCGACACTTATCATCCCCATTCGTAATAATGTTGGCCGCATACCGTGAAAGCTGGGTGAACTTTAGCTCATACTCACTCACACTCCTATCCCTCTATGTGAGATTCAAGAACTCCCTGGCCTTCTCTTGGACATAAACTCTTGAGAGGTACTTCTTCTTGAAAACTTCCAGAAAGTCACTCTATGACAGTACCAGTGGTATGACCTAACTATAGGGCATTGATTCCCACCAATGGAGTGCGTCCCCTTGTAGCAAACTCACTATATAGTCCAGTTTCTCCTCATCGAAGCACTTCATTTGAAACAGGACTCTCTCTGTCATCTTCAGCTATGCTTCAGCCTCTTCAGGATTTGTAGTCCCATTGAAATCCATAGCCCTATACTTGCGAAGCTTATCATATTGTCCAAACCTCTCCATTGGAGCTTGCACCGGAACTTGGGACCCTTGGCCCATGGCATACATAAAAGCCTGAGCAAAGGCTTGAAAGAAACGTGGATCCATGGGGTTTACTTGGGCCATAGGAGGAGGAGGCGGTGGCACGTCATATTGCACACTAAATGCCTCAGAATTAAGAGCAGAACGTGTCCCTATATATTGTGGGACATAAGATTCATCTGTACTCCCTTGCCGAGAGCAAGATCGAATCATAGCTCCTCGAGTTTTCTTTCAAGGTGGCATAATCACTCCTTCATTTTAAAAACATTTAAAAATCTTTAGTTCATATAAAACAAATTTCAAAGCATGTAAAACAATTCGAAACAATGCAAGTTGTTTATTTAAAACAATGCATGCTCATTTCGTATCTTAAAGCTACCCATTTCATGCCTAGGATACTCTTAAACCTAGTATCTCTGATACCATTAGTGTTGGACCCTGTTTTAGTAAAATAACCAATTCATGCTCTTCCAATCGATTCCATCACTTTATTTCCATCAATATTTTATAAATCAGCACCAAAAACTATCAATTTCTATAGAGAAATAGAGAAATGTGTTAGGAATCCATTGGTTTAAGAATCAAGTCATTTGGAGGTCAGATGACAAAGTTATGGATAAAAGAATCAATTATGTTTAGATTTGGAAAACCCTTCGGGTGTGATCGTGAGGAATAAAGGTTTAATCACGAGGATAAAGGTGCAATCATAAGAGTGCTTGGTGCGATCAGGAGAGTGCCCGGTTCGATCGCGAGAGTGCTTGGTTCAAGTGGGACCGAAGCTGTCTCACATATACATCCTATGCAGCATCACTACTTATAATGATCATATCTCTCAACTCCGATATCCAAAAACTTCGTACTATATATTGTCTGAAAGCTAGAAAGATAAGCTACAACTTTAAGAAGATAACTTTCTCCAATTCAGCCTAGATTAACACAGATTTCCACTGAAGTTGTGATCGCAAAGTTTTTCCCTATGAAAGCTTTAAAATGCAATGTACAAACTTGGAACGTTCTCAGCAAACGAAATATATTTTGTTAACATCAAAAGATAAGAGTTTTGCAAAGCTTTAATGGGCATTTCAAGCCACAATACATCATTGTTTCAAAACCCAAAAATATAAAATACACATGAGCAAATAAAACTTGAAATGTAGCTAAAGCCTTGTGTTCCCATAAACTAACATAAAATGCAAAAAGATGCAACTTTGGAGTGATGCCTTGACTCTCGATCATTCGATCTCTTGCCCATCACCTGTAGATGGGACGAAATGAGGGTGTGCTTAAAAAGCTCGTGGATAATAGTTTTATAATCGAGATATAAGCAAACACCATTGAAATATTCATTTCCATTTTAAAATTCACATTGAATTCATGAAACACATATTTCCCAAATTCTCAACTTATCAAACAATTCATAAGCATCATAAATCAAGCATTCATCAAAATTTTCAACACATTCAAAAAGCACATTATAATGGTTTGGGTGGGTCCATAAACAGAATGTACTAACATAGTTCCATATAATGGTCTTATGTAGCCATGAACAAAACATACTATCGTAATCCTACATAATGGTCTTGCATAGCCGTGAACCTAGGGGAGTTTGTGAAAGAGCTCCATGCCACTAGTGGGCAGGTGGGAGAAGCCTTTAGTCGAAGTGCACCTGACATATAAGAATGGACTTACCACAAACTCACGTATCATGCATTTCATATCTTGTAAACTTGTTGCCCAAAATGGCACATTTTCGAAACATGATTTCATAAACTTGATATCATTTCAAAATCATTTCCATTTTTCATTTCATAATTCATCCACAAAATTCATATACAAAACATGTAGCACTTTCTCATAGAATTTAAAGAACAATAATTGTACATTTATAAAGTAGTTGAAATCATTTATTTCCATTTCTTGGAAGAAACATTTATGGCTTATTTACTCAATTATAAACATGTAACCCAATTTGAATTTCCTTGCTTAACACTTGCTTAAAGATGCCTCTGCTCTTACTCCTTTTGCCTTTCTTGATTCCCTTTATATAGGCAAAAATCCTAATTCAATAAGGTTGCAAATTGAACTCCTACAAAGTACATTCACTAAAATTGATTCAAGAATACTAAAACCCATAGATTTCCTAAGCTTAATGAACCAAACCCTTCTAAAAATCCAAAGGATTAAAATCAAACTTACCTTAAATCTTCACCAAATAATAAGATTGTTAGCTCAAATGGAAACTCTTCTCTTCCTCTTTCTTTCCCTTCTTGGACAACCCTAAAATCTCTATTAAAAACTAAGAAAGATGGAATCCTAACTCATCTCTCTTCTTTTCGCTCAACCACCGAAACTCTCTTCTTTCTCTCTTTGTTTTTGTAATTTTCTCTCTTCTTCTTCTCACTCACGTTTTCTCTCTTCTTCAAATGCAAGACGACAATTCTTCTTCCCTTTTTACCCTTAATGATTGTAAAATGTCCATTTTACTCTTCCTTATATGCCTTATGGTCTTTATCCTTAAGTGAAAAACCAAAAATACCCTTTAGGCATTCTTATCACTTTTAATTCAACTAATCCGGGAAATAAATCCTACTAACAATAGATATAATAATTAACTCCCAAAAGTTTATTATATCCAAACCTCATAATTTATTCAAACCATGCTTAATTCAATAATAAAGGAAATTTGGGGCTAACATAAGTAACCACTTAGAAGAGTAGAATAATGTGTTTGACACCTTTCCCATTTTATAAATCGACCTTTTAATATAATGCTCTTATTTAAGACCTTTTAACTCCTTTTCGATTGAATTTTTTGTAACTCCTTTTCGATTGAATTTCTTATCTTAATAAGGTAGATTGGTAAATCAATAAAATATTTATCAATTTTTAGTTTCGTCCCATTTTTATTAAAGATGTTAAAAAATGTCAATGGCAATCTTAGTGAAGTTAAAACTAGTAATTAGTTTCCTAATTGAATAAAGACTATTAGAGTTCACATTCAAGTAGCATTAATAGTTACCTTTGAATTTAAGTAGGAATCCTTGTTACACTTGTAACAAAGATGCTTATTATGATCATTAATTTTCTTATTATATAAAGGGGATGTTTATATTTAGTAAAGAAAGATTTAAGATTTAAGTCACAAAATATTAAAAGTTATGAATGCTTTATCCCATGTTCTTCCTTGAACTTTGAAACTAATCAAAAAAATCTTTTTTTATGGCATTCAAAACATTTTATGAACTTGGATTTTGTTTCTTCATAATCATTAAGTCAATTCTCAAAAACTCTTATTTATGTTTTAGCAAGATCTCAATCTTATTAGTGGGTTCTCTAGGTTTCATTCCTAGGTGAGTTTGTATAGTTGGTATTAAAGCCTAACACTAAATCATGTTTAAATATCTTTTTATTTCATGAAACTTTTTATATTATATATTTCTTCTTTCAATTTTTTTCCTTATATCTCCATATTCTTATATTAGATCTTCTTCTTATTTATAAAGTTTTAAACCAAATCAATTTTTTCATCTTCTTGATTAGAGTTTTCTATCTATTCTTCTTGTGTGAGGGTTTCTTTCTAAAGAAATTTCCTATTTCTTTGCTCTAGTTTTAGCATTCTTAGGGCTAGGTTATCAATTTTGTTATTGGGTTCTAAGGATTCATTATTTTTAAGTTCACATTAGTTTTTAGCTACTCTTTGTTCTAAGATCACCATTCACTTTCTATTTTAGTTTTAGCTTTCTTAGCCTTCTGGGATCATTAAGTTGTTATCTAAGGTTTGTTTGTAAAATAAAAAATTACTTCTTATATTATTTTCTTTACAACAAATAATTATTCAGAATTCTAAACCAACGTTGTACATTCCTAGCCTATCATTGTTTATTTTTACTTTTCTTCAATCAAAATATTTGTAAGTTCATCTTTTATATTGATCTTATATGCCTAAAACAAATAATTTATATTGGATTTAAATTTAAATTAATTATATCTTCTAAAGGCAAATTAAAATCCAAAAATTATAATAGGTATGGTGTATATCCTATATAATTCATAAATAAGATCTTACTTACTAAGTAATTATGAAATTTATTCAATAACAAAGAGTCATAAATGCTAAAATAGGTATACTTTACCAACTTAAGAGGAGAATATGAAGTGTCCAAATCTCTTTTTTGTTCTCATGGTCTATAAGAAAGTTTCTTTCTACATAAAGTTGAAGATTCAATAACGAATCCTTTTGTGGAGTGAGAAACTAGTGTAGGCATAACTAGTAAAAAAATCAAATTTATATTGTAACATCCCATCACCGATGGGGAGGTTAGAATAGTATTTTTGAGTGGTCAATGAGCGTTTAGAAATGCCTTTATATGTTCATGCATAATCTAGCATCTGCATACATTTGAATAGTGAATGTTGCACATAAAAAATGACTTTACATGCATTCGTGACATTTTTCGGTATAAGTGTTAAGAAATGTGATCATAAATAAATGTGATTTGTCTGTATGAAAAATTGAGTTGGAGAGGGGGCATTGTGGTTTTTGAATTTTTGGAGAATTT
>JANSVA010000005.1:32329966-32343790 GCA_025504915.1 Erythroxylum reticulatum | reverse complement strand
CTATTAAATCCTCTTATGTTTCATATGATGAAATTCCTAAAGTAGAATGGAGGAGATTATAAATTTTCATTTTTGACTTTTAGTTAGGTTTTTTCTTTGAAAGTAACTTATTCAACTTAGTAGAGTGTTTAATTGTTGAAATGTCAATTATATATCATACATGTACCTCAATTGTTCCTTCAATGGGAACTAATAGTTCTTTTACTCCTTTATAATCTTTGGCAAAATGAACTAAGTTATGCATATCTTATTGAGTTTCCCCCATTTTCCTCTTCTTCTGAAAGGGGAAACCAATGTTTTCTTTAGCGATACTTCTGTTGTAACCTTTACTATCTCGACCAATTATTTGGCTGTTTTATTATATAATATCAATAACCAAATCTCTAGCCTAGTTACCTATTTTGGTCTCATCATTGATCTCTATTTAAGTTTTAACTAATTTTTCATCTCGTAAGTTTTACTTTTGTATCCTAAGGAGTTCATAGTGCTTTACCATTTCAAAATTTTTCGTAATGTTGATCAATACCTTAGCCTTACACCCCTTTGTTTGGATTTATTAATAAATAATTTTCATTATAGATTTGATGAGTTTATCATCCTTAATAACTTCATATGTAAGGCCCCAAATTGTATCCTAGTTGGAATGTTACATGATCATAAAAGTATATATATGATAGGTGTTAAAAATTGTAAGATGATTGAAAATTGCATATGACTTGAATTTTGGTTTAATGGATCATGCTTAGTGATTTGGAATTAATTGATATCATTGGAGAATTGAGATATTAAAATGTACATTTGGACTAGAAAATTGTCAAATTGCAAGATAAGTTGGAACATAAAAATTGAAATGACTAAACCTATAAGTTAGTGACATTTGACATAGTTGATGCATTAACATTTGACAACATTGGTTGAGTGACAAGTGGCCTAATTAAATTATGACATTTGGTAGCCTTATAAAAGAACATATGTGCTAGCTAGGGAGAGGACATGTGGCATGTGTCCTTGTGTAACAAGTGTCCTTAGAGCAAGATGAGTCATCTTATACATGCCATGATCTTATGCATTGGCTAGTTTCTGATATAACTCTTCCTTCTCCTTGCTCATTCACTACCGAAACTCTTACTCCCTCTCAACTTTTAGAATTTTGCTTAATTTTGGAGCATCATCACTTAACATCTTTGTACGTTACTTCATCAAGAAGTAAGTCTTGTTATTTTTTGTGTTATTGTTGTGTTAGTGCTGAAATTTAAACCTTGATCTAGGAGTTGTGTTTGGTTGCTTGGAAGACTAGTTGGTTTGCTTCTTTGGAGTTGTTCTTTGAAATTAAGAAGATAAGGAAATGCTAAACTTGATTGCATGCTATTATACGAATTATTTGATGGTTGGATTGGATAGAAATATGTATTGATTTGATGATGAATTGAGGTCTAGAACATGTTAATTGTTAGCTTTTGCTTTGGATTTATATGCATGAAAGATCATAGATTGTGAGCTGCCTTATGAATGATTTTTGAATTAGTTTGGACATGAATTTAGTAAGGTAATGAAGCATGAATGAGGTAAAATTAAAGTGAAATTGATGGATTTTGGTGAAGACGTGTCAAATGAAAATAAAGAAGGCAAGTTTTGGAAACAAATTAGAGGTTGTGGGTGGGTGAACTTTTGATTCACTCATCTCACGATCGTGGGATTTATAAGGCTTATTCCCACGGTCGTAAGAAGTACCTAGGAAATAGAAAATGTTGGTTTTAGACAATTGTTGGACTATATAAGGTTAAGGTACTTAATAATGGTTTAATTGGACTTAATTAAGGTATCACTAAGGTGTCTTCTGTGCCAGGCACTCCGACGTCTTTTGATTTTAGACACTTTTGTGTCTTCTATTTCAGAGACTTAACTCTCTTCCATTTCAAATACTAAACATTGGTATCTTATGTTCTGATCTCGTTACCCACTTCTGTAAAAAGGATTAGCAATCTAACTTGTTTTATGTTTTAATATATGTTCAATTATGATATAAGCTAAGTTTAGTTTTGATACAACTAAATTTTGTTCTAATATAAAGAAGTTCTATCACGACAAAATCAAGTTATGTTCTAATACTTCAAAGTTATGTTCTGATATTATGGTATTCTATTTTGATACTTGTAATTTTTGCTCTGAAGCCAATATATTCTGTTTTGATATGTTATATTTTGTTTTGAGATATATATTGTTTTATATTTTGTTTTGAGATATATATAGTTTAGATTTCACTCTAATATAAACAATTAAAATTTTCTTGAGATTTGATATTATTCTATATATGTGAATGTTAGACGACTGTCAGAAACAGTTTTCAATTTATATCTTGTTTAGTTACTTCCCTACTAAGTTATATGCTTAGCATAATAATTTTGCCTCCATGTAAGTTCTGATAATAAGATTTGCGACAGACTGAGACAACCGCATTGGCCAATAAAAATATGTTCTATTTTGGAAGTTTTTGTTTGAGTCTTTGTTAGTGTTTGAGTTGTATTTCAATGTAATGAGACATTTTATATATTTGTGAGTAAGGTTTGTAATATCCTATAAGTGATTTGTAATAACCTTTATACAAGTTGGCTTTTGAAATAATGACATGTATTTGGATAAGTACAATATGTTTAATATGTTTTGTTTAAAAACAACTTTTAATGAAAGATAATGTATGTTACTCGAGTTTCTGGAAATGCATGCAAGGAATGTTTAGTATGTTTTGGACTATTTTGGTTTGTTTTATGTGGAATCTATATATCCTCCCAAGGGATATATGTTACATCATAATTATAATATTTCCATGTAATTAACACATTCTCACTAAGAGGAGGAATCATGAATTACTTATTACAACTTGAGAGGAGATGAAGATGGTGATCAGGAAGTGTTTTATACTAAGTTTCTATTATAAGGAGCTCTATCAAAGGTTGCAAATATGAACTCAATGCTCCAATAGTGTGGAGGGGTATTACAAGTATCTAAAGGTTATCACAACTAGGGAAAATATTACGATAGATAATGAGGCAAAACAGATCAATTTATTTGTGGGCTAAACCCCTAAATTGGCAATGTCATAAGGCTACATCACTATATGGAATTGGAGAATGTGCTGCATATGACTATGAAGGTTGAAAGACAGCTTTAAGGAGGCCTGCTAATACTTTAAGGATGTCTAGTGTAGGCTCTTCACCTTGGAGCAAGCTTTTACATACAAAGGAGGACAAGGCTTCAAAACCTAAGTATGGAGGAGCCATGCGAAAAGTGCATGCACCTAGTGGAGAGAAAGTCAGCATTGATTTGACTTCCACCAAAACCTAGACTTCCCATAAGAGGAAATGGGGAAAGGAAAAGGGGCACCCAGAAAAAACATATTTGTCTTGAAATCTAATCTCTATTAAGCACTTTAACAAAAATCAACGTGTACTTACTGCTTATCCATTGTTCCCATTGGGATCATTCAGAACTCATGAGCCATGATCAAGGATGACAGCAAGACCAGAAAAGACCAAAGGTAAAAGTAAATACGTAAGCAAACCCAGTCAGTTGTGGTAAGATCTTAAAGACTCCAAGTAGGGTCATCAATAATGAAGCACAAATGCCTAAGTTCATAATTTCATAAAGGCTCAGAAAGTAAATCACAGAGGAAACTAGCAGTTCTTTCTAAGCTGTTTAATTTCTGACATCTGAACCTTTATCAGCATTGTTTAGGCAGAAATCAGTATCAAAATGAGCAGGACACTTTCATAACCCTTGCACCTTCATACTTCCTATTCAGGAGAACACAATAGTAATATGATAATCACAGCAATGTCAAAAATTCTGAAAAAGGAATAAAAACAGGCTTCCTACTTAAATTTGGATGTAGCACTTGAAACTAGATACAGCTGCGGTGTTTATATCACAACATCGATAATCAAATACCATCTGCAGTGTTTATATCACAACACAAGATGTAGAAAGACTTTTCAACTATGAAATGCTAGTCGTGATTGAAAGCTTCCACAAAACTCAGGTACCATAACACCCTACACGAATCCTTTAGAAAAGTGACTCTGAACCTTGCTCAGTTTCTGAAATCCTGAGACAATCTCAAATTTATAAGAATGAAAACAAAAGGGTAATAAGTATTAAAAAGCAAATATTGAAGTTTAAAGTGATACAAGTTGGCTCATTACACAAACTTTTTCCTTAGATGTCCAGATAGGCAAAAAGCACATTGATGAATGAGCTTTTTTTTTTACACTTATGGTTCATAAACAACCGTGCTTGAATAACATCTCAGAAGTATTAACCACAGCATAGATACAAGGCTATATGTTTCGCAAGGTGGATTCTTATTTAGCATTTCTTTTCTCTAATGTCGACGCTGTAGTAGTACACAACTGACAAAATACTAAGATTCCTTAATGTGGTCACACACACACTTGCAAAATATAATGAAGCTCCTTGTGGAGATAGCATAAGTCATCTCAGTTAAAGCATTGGTCAAACGCCTCTTCTCAAGCCTTGCTGAAATCAAACTATGAGAACAATGAACTGAAAAAAATGATAGTGGAACTCTTACAGTCATTGTCTAACATGAACATGGTTTAATTGCCAGAGGAAACATAGTACAGCTCCAACAACACTTCTCACCCGCCCCTACCAGTATTACCACCCATAAAGCAGAGGAAAATTCAAGAAATGCAAATGACACACTGAACAACATGAAATCTACTAAATTCAGAAAGAAACCAAGCACTACAGAGATATCTACATGTAGAAATACAAGACAGTGTCGATCAAAAGACTGTCTGTTCGAGACATGGCATTATGCTAGCTGAGTTTTGATTCTTTTTACATTGTTTGGAGTTCAAACTTAAGATAAACCGGAAGTTGGTTTTATGAATATCAATGAGATTAAACAAGCTAGATAAGAGATGAATGGCCATCTTAATACTAAGAAAATTGAAAGAAATAACACAATCAAGTATACCAAACTATAAGTGATGAAGAACAAATATAAGATATGTCAGCTAAATAAACAAATCCAGAAAATTGGAAATCTGGGCAACTGGAATATGCTAAGTTGGATTACCATGTTCAGAATTTCAGTTATATGTTGCTAAACATTTCAGGTCTTTGGTTGCAGGAAATATAGGTTGGAATTGGTGGAATTTTAGTTTTAAAAAAAAGTGTCTAAGAATCACTTCTAGGGTTTGGATCAAAAACTAGGAATCATGCCTAGGAATTGGAAAAAAAATTACTAACTAGAATTACAATAATAGGTGTCTAAAAATCACTTGTACATTTTAAGTTTCATTCCCAGAGAGAAAACTTTCACACTTGAATATTGCTCTATTCTTCTTATTCCTTGAACGTTGAAAACACACACACACACACACACACATATATATAAAACACACACAGACATATATATAAGTTTGGAAACCCTGATTCTATCCATTAAGGAGACAACTATAGGATCTGTTTTAATAAGGAATCTTATTTTTGTGTAATATACTTACATTCTAAACTAAGAAAGACATTTACTTTATTCCAAGAGTGTAGAAGGTTCCAAACATTTACTTGTCATATTTTCCAATATTGTAAACTTTGATCGAGTATAGCCAACCGGAAGCTAGCAGAAGATTCAACTACCCGATTGATTAACTGATATCAATGATAATAGTGACATATCTATATAGACATACCTTGTAAAAGCAAGCTAAAATGCAGTTCCTATGCCATCATCTGCAAAATATTTCCATTTTAACATGAGTGTAGCGCTTTATTTCTTCAGTTCATAACATTCTTTCTGGTCAAACATGTAACTTCGTTCGATAAAAATAGCCTTCCATGTTTTATCTCCAGAAGTTCAGGGAACAAACCAAAGGAACTTAACTTGGAACCATTCACATAATTAAACTGACAAACCTCATTGGTCTTTAAAAAGTCTACAGTTTTCCAGAAGCCATTCATTGTCCAATAGTGAATTAGCCCAGGTGTGCATTTTCAAGTGGACAAATTTAGGAAAGAATGTCGCATTGCCTTACTACAAGAATAGAAGCTGATAGATAAACATCATTAATCAAAGGAAATGTAACAGCATGGGAAGGTTCACTAACCTAACAAACAGAGATGGACTAGAATCATTTGAAGAAATATACTGCAGTTGAGCTCACATTTACCTCCTCCAGATAACCTCATACTAGTTGCTGGCAGTGGTACTGTCAAAATCATTCAGAGTTGAATCCACCGCATGATATGTTCCCACAAATTCAACATGAGCAATTAGATGATACGGATACCAAAATGGAAAATACAAATTAAGGACTTTGAAGAAAGAAAAAATTAGATAGCAACAGAAACAATTAACTTGAGAATCTTGATGACTTGAAGATTCATCTTAGTGAGAATTATTTCCTGGTGCAGATCTCAATTAGAAGAACAAGCGGGATAATCATAATTTGCAATAGAAAAATAAGAATCTGCAATACGGATCAAGAATTTGCAACATAGTTACTGAGCATCTTCAAAACTCAGAGAAAGAAGAACCCATATTACTCAAAACAAGTGGCCGAACAGTTGGTAACAATATAATAATGAATAGATGCATCAGTTGCAGCTAAAAATTGATCCTCCCAGGAATAAACAATTACGACTTCCCATCCTCAAATAAACTTTATTCAGTAGGTAAAAGATTAGCTCTCATTTTCCTTAGATCATCCTTTCTTTTTTCAATTTTTTTTTTCAAAATCTGGGGTTCTGTTAATTGATTCAGACCAAATTCAATACTGGTAAGCTAATTGCTTGGTTTGACAATAATAAAAGAAAAGAGTTTTTATCAGAACATTGAACCATATGTTTCAAGCTGAAAAAAAGAAAAACAGAAAAAGAGTTTTTATCAGAACATTGAACCATATGTTTCACGCTGAAAAACAGAAAAACCATGTGAAAATGGATATGTCAATTTCATAACTATGAAATTCATCCTCTTGCACGTTAATTGTCAAGGCATAAGGAAAGTCGATGAGTTCATGAATAAATAAGTTCAATCATATCAAACATTTTAATTTGCAGAAAGCATTAAAAAGAAATAATTAGTGCAAGACTATTTCTTTAGAAAACTTCACAACTCTAATCAGCCCCTCAAAGATGTGCAGAATAAAGTGAGATTCAGAAATCACAATGAAGCATTAAGGGCTGAAACAGCCATCAACAAACAGTTTATAAACAAAATTCTTGTTGTTAACTATCAAACAACTAAGCTTTTTTCTTCTACTCCATGACCTCGAAGAGGTGAAGTATAGTTGAAGCTTCTTGCAACTTCAAAGAAATGAGTAACAGCTTCTTCAGGTGTTCCAACGAGGACACCATGTCCAAGATTAAGAATGTGTCCCCTTGACCCAGCTGACCTCACAACTCTGGAAAATGAGAAAGAAACAAATGAATCAATAGATAAATTCTATGAGGCCCAGTGCTCAGCAGATTTACACAAAAATCCACTTTAGTAGTTTGATCCTAACATTACATATATTCCCATATATCACAAAAACCATTCAGAGATACACAAAATGCTGCTTGAATTAATTAGCCAAACGCTTTTCACTTTCTCCTTGTTTCTTTATATGTATTATTTCAAGATTGAAACTTATTCAAGCATTTCATTACGACAAGGAATGATAAATCTTCAACCAAGAAACAGAATTAGATTCTATTCCTGATCACTTCCATTACTGTTCCTACTACAGAAAATCACTGTTAACCATAACTTGGGGAGAACAAAAAGAAAGACTATTCCTTGAATTATCATCCAGTTAACGTGACAGTAATCAATTAAATGCAAATTTATTCACAAACCTATGGATTTCATCAGTCAATGCAGGAAGAGGAGAAAAAAGATAAGCAGGATCCACATTTCCTTGTACACTAACCCCACTACCCAAGCGCTTTCTTCCATCTACCATATCAACTGTCCAATCAAGCCCAATGACATCAACTCCAATTCCTTTCATGCGCTCAAGAAGGCCACCATTCCCATTGATATACAGAACTAGCGGGGTAGTGGGACATTTAATCTTTACAATATTGACTATCTGCAATGACAAAGATGAATTAACAGATAAAAATAAATAAAGATAAAGATAACAAATTTTATGAGCTGTAAGGATAAAAACACAGCAATATAACAGAAATGGCATTTCAGTCACATTAGAAAAGAAAAGCAAGCAAAGTAGGTGTCATTTTTTTACATCATCCAGAAACTGTTCCACAACAAAGAATGAAAATGGCACCTTAGTACCAAATTCAAAGATTGAAATTCCCACTCTTTTGTAGTGTGCTTAACTAAAAGAAGTCAAAATATATACCATTTACCTCTTCAATATAAGGCTTTGACCAGGTGTCCCACATGTGAGGTGTTAGTTGTCCCCCCCATGAATCAAATATTTGTATGCAGTGAGCCCCAGATTCAACTTGAAAAATAAGGTAATCAGCTATTGCCTCTGTCAAATGAGAAAGAAGGGCTCTCAATACATGTGGGGCTGCATGACACATGCCCTTTATTGTTGTATATGTGCGAGATGTGCCCCCTTCCACTATATATGTAGCAATTGTCCAAGGTGCTCCAACAAAACCAAGAACTGCAGCACGCCCCTCTACCTTCATAAGGCATCAATAGCGTGTTAAAAGAAAGTCACCAAGGTCAAGTTACTAACACAAGGTAAAGGTAGCATTGTATATTTCACCTAACTCCTAACTTAATATTACCTCTTGTCGCAATATTTTAAGCGAGTCCCCCACAAAATTAAGTTTTTCCAATTCAATGGGATGCAAAGCTTTCAAGTCTTCTTCATTGCGAATTGGTGACTGAATAACAGGGCCCCTCACTTCTTCAATGTCAAATGGGACTCCGAATGCTGGTAAAGGTGTAAGTATGTCCGAGAATATAATAACACCATCAGGATGAAAGGCTTCCCATGGCTGCAAAGAAATTTCTACAATGAGATCAGTTGTCTCTGACCTCTCCCTGAAGGATGGATACTTCTCTGCAAGTTTTCGGTAAACAGCCATGTACCTTCCTGCCTGACGCATCATCCATGCCGGAGGCCTAATTACCGGCTCTCCTCTAGCAGCCTTAACCAAGAGTGGATCTAAATAAAGTTCCATATTATAAAATAATGAGTTAAAAAAATGCAATTTCAACTCATTAGTAAATAAAAATCGGCATTTTGAGGAAAACAATGCCTGATTATGAGACGTTTCTGGCATTATTGGATCATGCTGACAAGGACCAACAATGATCTTATAGCATTAGATAACTAAGACATCACGTAGCCCACATCAAACCTAAAGCATTATATTTATCCCCATTCATTTCTCAAACACTAACCATATGGTTTCACCTTCACCATAAAGGAAATCAAGCAGTTCAAAACTTCTTTCAAGGGTTAGTCAACTCCAAGCATTCATTCACTTAGTTCCAAAGTTGTCGTTAAGGTAGAAAGCAGGTTCAAGAAGGGAAAAACAAAAAAGGGTATAGCATTCTCCCAATACTAACGCACATCGCTCTTTCATTATATTCACTGAAAACGTTCCCCACAACCAAAGTTCAGGCTTTTCCATTATTCCACATACTATCCAAAAAAGAAGAATATAAGTCATACCGGAAGAAGAAGAGCAGCAAGAGACATGACACCTCCGATGAGCAGAGAGTTTTCCTCTATACGAGTCGTTCAAGAGAAACCCCATCTGCTGTACAGAGAAAAGGGAAATGCTCTTCCATGACAAACAGCTGCACGTACTGCAACCACTCCCAACTATCACACACATTAATAGACAGAAGGAAAGAGACGTTAAGATTAAAAGCTGATAAAATTACCTGGTGAGAGCAGAAAAGTTCATTCTATGCTTTTCGTCCCGAGCAAATTAGTTTAAAGAAAGGGCTCACTTTCATGTGCTTCAGGAATATCTTATCCGTGTCTCCTCTCTCCGCGCCTGTTGTCCCATACATGTGTTTGTGCGTAATAAAAGGCCTTCTATTTAAGAACTGGAATTTGGCCTTGTTTTATCAGCCATTTTAAATAATTATGTGTTAATAACTAATTGATTAGATTGACAAATTAAATCCAGATTTTGAAAATATTATTATAAGGAATATTTTTCTGTAACAGTTGAGAAATTAAGAAACTAAAAATTATTATATCCAAAAGTTGTTACAAATTATTAAAAAGGATAAAGATAGAGATAGAAAATGAGAGATAGAGATAGAAATATAAATTTCACTTAATTTATCCAAAATTTTAAAAGTTAGTCATTAAATTAAAATTTTAAAATATTTAATGTTAAATTAAAATTTGAAAAACATTAAATACTTTTAAATTTGTTATCTTTAATTATATTACATTAATTACTTTTATAAAGGCCCAATATTTAAGTCCCTTTTATATCAATATTTAATATATAATATTAGTATCACTTGTATATTATGTTTAGTTTAATTCAATTTAATCTAAAAGTAAAATTTAAATTAATTATTTTATCTAAATTTAAATTTTAAGAGATTAATATAAACAATTTTAAAAAAAATAATTTTATTTAATGCAATATATTAAAATTTATTTTCAATTTGTCAAATTTAAAAATTAAAAATTATATTTCCTTATATTAAAAATTAAATCGATATCATTTTTACATACTCAATTTCATATTAAACTTATTGGCGCTGCATTTGAGGAAAATTTCTTGATGTGATCTGACCAAATTCATTCTCAAGTTTATTTTTAGTGGCATTTTAATGATTTTCCGAATTCTTCAGTTGGTTTTTGCCAATTTAAGAAGATCTTGAGAAGTTTTTAATCGAACTCATTCATCATCAGGAAGTTGTATGGAGAGAGTTTTTGGTATTGTTAAGGCTTCATAGAAGATATTAGAGAAAATGATAGTGTTAACTTTTTTTTTTCTTTTTCTAAATTCTTATAAAAATAGTCAAAGAAACATTGAGATATAATATACAGCTAATACTCATGTCCTTATAAATCATTTTTTAAAGTCATACTTTCTTAAATCTTTTTACATATAAACAACTAATTTATCAAACGTCATTAAATAAACCAATGATGAAATCAGCTATATTAATCCGATGTTAGCTAATTGCTAATAAAATTAGCTGAAATATAATGTAATCTGCTAATTACCGAGAATGGTTTTGTCATATTTTTAGGTTTCATTCCTAATGTATCATCTAATATCTTGCAGTTGGGAGAAATGACACGAGCATGAGGTTTAGTCCATTCCTAAAAAAGCACCAAAATTTTACAAGTAGGGTTTTGATTATCTTGCATATTACGTGGTTGTATCAATTAACACATTTACATTAAAAAAAATTACATGTTAGTCAATGATATAAATTGCACTTACCACCTCTTTATGACATTGTAAATGTTAAGCATCAAGTAGTTTATTTTGATTTTCAAAATAAGAAAAACAAATGATTTCCATTTCCATTCTATTTATTATATTTTACTATTATTTATTAGTTACTTCATTAATTATTCTTTCCTATTCTTATTTCTCTCCATTTTAAAAATAATTAAAGGTACATTCATGATAAAACTGGAGAGTTTATTCTTATATTCAAGATCCTTGGAACTATAAATCATAAACATATGTGACAAATTATTACATAAGACATTTGAAGTGTTGTAATTATAAATGTCTTTTACCACTTGTCATCTTGTTTACAACAAATGTCCTACCTTCTTTATACTCTTTAGTTCTCTATCGATTTCAACCAAAAGGCCTCATGAGTTCTCTGCATCTGCTTCCATGAAATATTTTGAATGCATGGAAATTTTGCAAGTGCATAATATGGTTGAGGTTCACCATCCACAATAGTGCTTCGACTTACTTTATCTTCGGTTTAATCAGTTTTGACTTAAGTGTTACTCTTGTGGATACCAGCCTAAACCTTCATTTTGAGTAATTGGCCTCTAAAGGTGGTTAGGCCTTGCTATACTAAAGCATTATCAGGTATGATATTTCTAATAGAGTTAAATTCATTAACATACTAGAGAGGCTCTATTGTGTCCATTATTCGTGTCAAAAGTAGGTAGATTTCTCATCATCTATCTTGAATGAAAACTAACTTCTCACCATTTTCCCTTAATCTGAACAAATTCATTAAAGTTCGTGAAGTGTTATCAGGAAGTTGTGTACAATAAAAACTAGTGTTAGTTAACTGATATTTATATAGCCACTTGATTAGCTTTTTGTGAGTCAGTTAATATTATAATAACCATAAGTGAACGACATGACTATAACTATTATCAACAAGTACAGTTTGATCTCATGAAGATAGTGATTATTAGTAATTACCTTTTTCCTATTATCTAGCCTACGGATCGATTTTGGATTTTAATAAAAAATAAAAACTAAATTAAGTAAAATAAAATAGGCAAGGATATTGAACAAAGAATTAAGAATTCACTTAAAAATTACTGATATCAATAATTAGGATTTAGGTTTCGAATCTCCCTAAACCCTTAACTGATTGATCTTTTATTACTTAATTATTTTATCGATTTATTGGACCGTGGATATTCCTATGGCATGTTAATAGTTGACTTTAGTTACACATTATCGAACGCGAAATCAAACACACACTGAAAGAAAACAGATTGAAAACAATGGCCTTATGATTCTAAATCTCCTTGATTGTCTTCTGTTGAATATTCTTGCAATGTAGAGGTTTAATCTTGCATTCCAATGAATCTTTCGATGAATTCCTCTTGCTTTCTACTTCTCTGGATCAAAATCAACTCCTTTTGTCTGTTCTCCTCATTTGAGGCCTAACATGTCCTTTATGTTGAAATTTAGAGTTTTGGTTGTGTATCAGCCCGTGCATAACCAAAATCTCTAAAAATCTTGAATTTACACAGTCTGGGAGAAGTGCACGAGTAGATGCATAGCCATGCATCCCTTCTGTGCATCATATCTTTGTTTTTATGTCATGTTTTCATCTGAATTCTTCTCCTTTAGTTTGTGAAGGAAATTATACTCTATATACACACCTGAAGCGAATTAAGAACTAAATATACAATAAAAGTATATAATATAAAGCAAAATACATCAAATATGGGTGTAAAAAATATGATCAATTATGCATCTATCAAATATCCCTACACGCAAGCTTTTGTTTGTCCTCAAACAAACCATAATCAAGATTATAAATCTTACAATATCAATCCCTCATCAATTTTGAATATCTGTCCATTCATAATATACATCATCCCCAAATTAACATACAATTGGAATAAAATTATCTTAAAATTAACTTTCTAAGTCAATATTAATAATAATCACATTAATAATCGCATTGAAATAAAAACATTGATCTTTTTTATATGTGCTTAATGTACATTTATTCCAAAACACTTAGTGTTTAATGATATAAAATGCTTAATACATTCACTTTAGTTCATAGTTGGTTTTAGGTATAATTTGGAAGTGAAAGACCTAAAGTGAGTCAAAAGCACTATATTTAAGTCGTCTTCTTAACATTCACACTTACTTTTCTACATGGAACAAGAAGGAGAAGGATTAAAGCTAAAGGAAATAAGAAAACACTAAAAGGAATGAAAAGTGACATTGTTATGGTCATAAGATACATCTCAATGCCACGACAAATAAGTCATGGCCGTGAGAGGTGTGCCACGCCCATGACATATGCCACCTGCCCCATTTTAACCTTACTTTTTTGTATAAAATGATATAATGTGACGGAAGACATATAAAAGGTTGGAGAAAACAATTTGGGGG
>JANSVA010000005.1:32302565-32327278 GCA_025504915.1 Erythroxylum reticulatum | reverse complement strand
AAAGTTGTAGCTTATCTTTCTAACTTTCCATTGATATAAAGTATTAAATTTTTGGACAGTGGAGTTAAGATATATGATCATTAGAAGTTTGTGATGCTGTTTAGGATGGAGTTTTAGGATAGCTACATTGATTTGAAATTTTGACCCTTATAGAGGCCAAATTTTGTGTTTGAGGTCTTTATAGAAGTTGTAGATCTAGAAGTCTTCTTTAAAACAGTTTTTGAATGACCTTAATATGATATTTTTAGTGAAAGTTATACCTTTTTTTTCTAAAATAGGTTTGAGGAAGAAAAGCAAAGGAGGAAGAAGGGAAGCAAGTTGCGATTGCAACGCGGCTACGTCCCAGGTCACAATTGCACGCGATCGTGACTTTGCTGGTGTTCCCAGACCTGAACATCTCTCACTCTTTTAATCATAACTTTGTCGTGTAACTATCAAATGACCTAATTTTTGAAGCATTGGATTTATAACACATTTTTCTACCTCTCCATAAAAATTTATAGCTTTTAGTGTTGATTTGAAAAAGATTGATCGAATCAAAATGATGGTATAAATTGGAAGAACATGAACTGGATATTTTTACTAAACATGCTTCAATATTTTGATGATATCTTGATATTGAGAGCTCCAAATGAGATGATTATTGTTTCTAAATGAACTAGAGAATAGAGCTACAAGTTATCTGAAGGAATCAAATTTTAATTCAGTCCCTAAGACTTTCAATTTTTTGAGTGAAGTTGGGTATAATGTACTGCTTCAATGCAAAAATAGTTTGAAAATATTTGGGCTATAACTTTCAGATTTTCAAACCAAATTGAATGATTTTGGTGTCATTAGAGACTTAATACAATGGGGAACAAATGTTCTAAAGAAGTACAATTGAAATTCCAATTTGAAGTTTCTCAAAAATCTGTTCAGAAATAGAAGAAGTGAGTTCATTTTGATGATTGACTGGTGTGGACATGCCACCTTTGTGGGATGCACATCCAGATGTCACTTAGGACGTCGTGCATGTGACTTGCAAGGGTAGGGTCCCAGCAGATTAACTTAGTAAAACCAATTAACTACAGCAATGCCCTTTTTATTGACAAAGAAAATTGGTAATAACAAAACTCCCTGAATCATTATTTAACTTAAACAGTTTGTCTACCCTTCATACTTAAGGTCATTACCAACAACTTATTAGTATTTTTCTTACTTTGTTCCTCTTCCAGTTCTTCCTTAATTAACTTTCTCCTCACTTCTTCTTCTTCTTCATGGACAAAGGTTTCTGCCTCATCTCTTCAATTACCTTCTACCACTCCTCCACTTTCCCTCATTGGATGGAGGCTTCTTTGGGAAGTTCTTCTTGAAATGTCTCTTCATCCATGAAGCCCACCATTGACTTATGTTCACTCTTCTATGTTAATAGGTTCAAATAGTATTCTACGTTACTCTTAAGATATTCAGGTGAAGAAACTCTTTCTTCAAATTCATGTTGGCTTGCTTTAAGATTGGAAAGGTATTCCATTATTTTATTTGTAATTCTTCCTTTTTCTTCTTCTCCTTCTTCTTCTACGAGCTTGTTTTCATTCCTAAGGGTGATTGCAATTCCAAGTTCTTTAGGACCTGTTTTAATTGGACTAGACAAACTTTGCTGTAGTTCGTCAGATAATATCTCCATTATTTGGTCCATCTAATTCACCAAATTTTGTATACGAGCATCTGTTTCTTGATGCCTCATAATTGATTCTTGAATTAAATCGATCATCTTATCTTCTAAAGTTGGCTCATTAATTGGAGGTGCTTGGTGTTATAAATATCTAGCTGGAGCATCATCGTACCATTCATAGGTTTATTACTCACTTAGAAAATTATTGATATTAATAATTAGTATCTAGGTTTCGAATCCCTCCAAGCCCTTAACAGATTGATCTTTTATTAACTGTTTTATTGATTTATTGGACAGTGAAGATTCTTATGGTATACTAATAGTTAACTTTGAGACTACTAATAACTAATCATAAGGTTTTTAACCAAATTACTTAGGTTAAAGTTTATAGTAATGCTTTACCGATTTATGAATCCCTTTATTAAGTTTGACCATAGTCTGAAAGATTTATGCCATCATATCTCTACAGTTGCAATCAACTCCTTTCATTTACAGTAGACCTATTCATCAATAGGATTTCTCAATCTCTATGTATGAAATCAAATTATGATCTAAAAATCAAATTATGATCTAATATTCTTGGGTTTACTAGAACATAAATAAAAGACTTAATTGAATCACAATATAACAATCAAACCACTTACATTAACAAAAAATCAATCATATCAAAGTATTAACATAGGCTGATGCACGTACATAACTAAAATCTCTTAAAATTGCCAATCTGCATGGCCTGTGAGAAGTGCACGGGCAAACGCACAGTCGTGCACCCCTTCTGTGTGTCGAATCTTCATTTTATGTCATATTTTTGTTTGAATTCTTCTCCTTTAAGTCAGTGAAGGCAATTATACTCTATATATGCACTTGAAGCGAATTAAGTACCAAATATACAACAAAAGTATAAAAGATCAAGCAAAATAGATCAGATATGGATGTAAAAATATATTATCAATTTTGCATCTATCACCATAGAAAGCCTTTTATCCTTAAAAATCCTCTATATTTGCTTAATTTTTAAGGTCCTATTGGTGTCTCAGATGGAATTAATACTAAGACCTCTTTGTTGCTTTAGAGCACACATATCATATCATTTTGCCTTAGCAAGTACATTTTGGAAGTCATTACCACACCATAAAACTTCCTTATGATTTTTTCTAACATCTTGATGACATATTTAGGAAGGAATTAGTGAACCGACCAATAATATAAAGGCTATTGAGCATTGAGTTAAGAAATTGAATTCTACTTGCGAAAGATCATCACAAAGTTCTAACGAAGAAGTATAAATACTAAGAATGATTAATTGATTGTGATAAAATGCTCTCCATATTTCAAGATACCAAAAATACTTTTTAATATTAATTACAATAAAGCCTTATAAAAGGTCGATCGCTGTCATATTCAATATAGTTAAAAGTTTTAAAAGAGTTAGCATATTGTTATAATTATGCTCAACCTAAACTAAAATAAATTTCAAAATACAAAATAAATTCTTTCCTGTAAAATTTTTAAAATTTTACTTTAATTTTCATTGTATTTTATTCTTATTGATTTTAGTTTTTTTAACCCTTTTAGGTTATTTTTTAAATCTTTAAAAATGATGAAGATATTTTGTAAGTCTAAATTTATTTCATTATATTTTACAATAAAACAACAACAACATCCATTATGATTCCCGCTAGACCGCTAGGTTTGGGTATTTCATTATATTTTATGAACCTAAATCTACTTAAATAGCTTACTTATTTTAGAAAACTAAAAAATGAATAAAAATCTAAAAATATTTCACTTTTTCTTTCATTTTAGTTGTCATTAAAGAGGGAAAATGCTTGATTCCTTTTTCAAAATCCAAAAAGAAAAACTTTAGAAGTGAAAAAGTGAGAAAAGTGAAGTTTTTTTCAAGAATTTAAAGAATTTCATTGAAACAAAATCCTATGAAAAGGGTGTTTTACAATGTTACTAAATAGAACCCAATAAAAATTATATTTATCTTTCCATATCGATATTCACTAGAAAAAAAGTAGCATATTGACTATTCTTTGCTTATGTACACTAGCTTACTCAAAAAGCCTATCACTCTATAGCTATTACCAAAATCATCACCATTACCATAATAGGTTAAGCATACTTCCAATATTATCAGACTTTCTTAAATATCACTTGATAATTGTCTTTCATACATAGAGAGATTAATAAATTGTGTAGGAACTAAATGCAGGTTGGCACCACTTTATAAGAAGATGTAAAAGAGTAAAAAGTTTGTATTCACTATATCTTAATGTCACATTTGATTATAATGTAGCCTTCAATTGTGTATTAAAGCTTAATTGTAGGACAACTCTTATGTATTGGACAATGGTATTGAGGATTCTTTGATCCTATACAGAAACCTTTCGAAAGATCCTTAGATTTCTCTCTTTCCAAAGAGTGTAAATTGTGTTTTAAAGTGCAAGTTTGAATACAATCCAATCACCCTCTTTTTTACTTTGATTCTTACAACACTAAGTAATAAGTTCTTGCCAATATGATGTAGGAATAGATATATTGCACAAGCCTTTTATTATGCTCCAAATACTAGAGTAATATTTGCATTCAAAAAGGAGATGTTCTCTAGTTCCTAGTGCCTGATTACAAAGCACACAAATATTAGCTAAATTTATGTCTCTTTTCTTCATATTTAAAGTACTCAACCTTCATTTAATAGCAAGCTACAGTATAAAGGAAGCTTTAAGACATGCCTAGTGAAACTAGACCAAAATGTGCCAATGGACTTTAAGAACCCTTTAATATTCTTCTATAAGAATCATTTGTGAAGCTTTCTATGTAGTCCATATTTCATCTTATTTGGTTCTCTTACCTAGAGAGAGCTGAATAATTAGATTGCTTGTATGTACAAAGTTGGATATTAATATGTTATGTGAAGATATCAATTGCATTTTGAAGAGATGAGAGCTTATCAAATTCACTTAATGGCCTAATTATAGACCAGTTATTATTTTAAAAGGAATCTGATTGTTCATTACCAACTTTGTGTACAAACTCCAATATGAATTTTTGAATAAGTTTGAGAATGTGAGTTATTATCCATGAAGTATTTCACTTTGATTTGAGATGCTAGAAGCTCCTATTTCTTATGTAATATGCATATATCAATTTCATTCATAGGGAATTCTTACTATTGATGATCTACCAATGATGTTGAAAAAGAATAAGTAGGCTTTGTTGTGTAATTTTTCTCTTATAGTTAGTAAGAAATTATTGCCATCCCTTAGAGAAATAATTTTGTTAGAATTCTTTGTTGAAAAAAAAGATTTATTTTTAAAAAAAGACTATTTTCCACCATTTTCAACCATAATATTCTTAACCTCTGCCTAATGAGTGACAAGTTGAATTTAATAACTTAGTTGTAATGATGTAGAGCTAATGATTCCTTCTTAGAGTTCCAGATCATCAAGGGTATCATAAAGAGCACTTTGGATTCTTGTAATTTAAACTTTTTCTTTTTTAATATAAGTATTTAAGCCTTCACTTTGTTTAGAAATTTAAGTTTTCAACAATTATAGAGCTTGTTTCCTTAAATATTAGTAAGTCCTCTTAATAAATACATCTTTAAATATATGTACATCAACCAGATAGTTGTTAAATCTAAAGGGGATGTTTCTTTTTTGATGATTGAAGATGATTTACACTAGGATAAGAGTGTGATTTGATAATATGATTATTAAGAGATGCTTTACTTTTTGTAAAAGCATAATTCCATTAAGCATTCACTAAGGCTCTATCCATTTATTTTCTTAAAAATCAATTCCCTTTTTGTTTATTTTCCATGTGTAAAAATGTCCCTCCATTCTAAGATTAGTGACCTGAAGATGATTGACATAGTTTCTGAGTTCATCATAATGATTCCTTAGGCTAAGATTTCCTTCTATCTCAGCAAAGTGTCATATGTTATTAAAGTCTCCTATATTCATCCAAAATTCGTTCTTATTAGTACCAATCTCATTTAGCTTATTCCATATATTAATCCTTTGAAATTTTCAATTGAAGGAATAGAAAAGTGAGATGTAGAAACTAGAATTTAGTTGTTTCATTTTGATATGAATGTGAATAATCTAATCCTTGATGGCTAAGGTAGAAGCCTCCAATGTACTAAGACCATAAACCACTATCGGTCTTCCATTACGGTCATGGTGATGATAGAAAAATGTCTCTTGAGGAAGCTTAGGTGTTAAAAATTTCTCTCATTGATTTTAGTTTGCAAAAGACCTATAAGAAAAGGGTTGGTGTCTTAAATATAACCAAAAACCATTTGTTGTTTATTAGGACTATTAAGCTCTTTAGTATTCCATGCTAGGATACGTGTTTATAGTAAGCTAATGCTTTCTGTGTCCTCTTATATTTTCTTCTAGAAACTCTCTCAAAGCTTTTATTTTTATCTACTTCTAGTGATGTCTTGTTCATCAGGGTACTAAGGGTTCTTAGTTTGTTGTTTATTATTTCTTTATCTTGTAAAAGAGTTTATGAATTTGTTACTCTAAGACTCCTACCAATCTCTATATTTCTTGAGTAAAACTATTCTCTAATGTAATCCCCATTTCAACACTTTGAGAGTTTATGGATGATACCATATTGTTAGACTTCCTTTTAATAGATAGGGAAGATGATTTATTTTAAGTATTTTTCTGTTCTAATTTGATGTTGGTTGCTCTTTTAAGGTTTCCAATGTCACTTTAGATATTGTATCATTATTATTGTTAAATTCATAGTTGGGATCTGTCTGCATGAGTTCCATGTATTCACTTATCTGAAAATGCTTTCGAATTGGTCCCTAAGCTTACTTCTGTTGTATCTTATATGGCCTGCATATATAAGTGACAAAGACATTGTCTTCATCATCTACTCTAAATAAAGGAATTGTTTCTAAAATCTCTTTATTAATATCATTCAATACACAAACACATGTATAAATCGTTGTTTTCATGTTAGCCATTGCTTCATTAAGGCACAAAGGCTTGCTAATGAAGCTTGCCAAATGGCTTAAGCCTTTGGTTGTCTAATATTTAAGAAGGACAATATGTATGTTCAACCATAGCAGAACTTACTTCTACATTAGATGTTAGAGCTTGATTTTATTCCTAGGATTGAAGGAATTTTTTTAAGTTATAGTGACAAAGACCATATTATAACACATTTTGAGCTTGATTAGAAGTGAAAAACTTAAAGAGGGAGAACTATTCATCATTGAGTAAAACCTTTACGAAACCAAGGTGCTTCAATTGGAGATGAGGCCAGGTGTCTAAACATAAGAAAGGTGGTCTTTTATCTAAAACAAAGAAAAGCAAGGTTGCCTCTCATTTTGTATTTATTTCCTTTAGCATGTCAATCTTTAGACCAGTTAAGGTTTTGCTATCTAATGAGCTGGGAGGGTAGGATTGAAGCATCAAGGATTTAGATGCATCTCCCAAGACTTGCTTCCATATCCCCCTTGTGGATTCAGTATCAAAGTGTACCAAGTAAGGGTCATATGCAATCTGCACTAAATTTTGATCATCTTGAGTTTAACAAGGGCCTGAAAGAGAGGGTTAGGTAAAGGAACATAGGGAGCTAAAGAGGACACTCCTTATGTTTAAGAGAAGTAAAGTCTGACATTAAGAAGAAAAGGAAAGGAAAAATGAAAGGGGGAAAAGAGATGGAAAATACTACACTATTACAAAAAGAACTTTGAGCAACAATAAGTTTGTAATGAATTTAAAATATGTTGCTTGAAGTTAATGAAATGTAACAATTTTTAAAGTGTTATCTTTAATAATATTAAGAAGCAACAATAATAGTGATTATTGCTATATATTTTAAAAGCTACAAAATGGTTTCATTATGTAATAATTAAAATCATTACCATTTAAAGCAACAACTAAAATATTTTTAATTTATATCTGTATATATAGGAACAACAATTTTAAGCAATAAGTGTTGCTATTTCAAATATGTGTCCCTATATAATATTTTAGGGATAAAGAGCAAGTATCTATAATTAAACTTTGGTTAGAATAAAAAATTGATATTATACACATTAAGAGTAAAACATGTTTTCGTTCTTTAGGTTCCCTTTATTTTCTAGACACATTTTTTTCTTATTTAGTTTCCATCTATTTTCTAGACATATATATGGCTTGTTTAGGCTTCCTTTTATTTTTCATATGAGTTCCTCATTTTGGTTTTTGGTTTGATTCATTTCCATTTTTATCTTTTTATATATTTGACGCAAAAGCAAGCATTTTGTTTTTGTTTCTTTTTTCCTTTTACTGGTTCTTCGTTTTGCTATATTAGATAATTAGTCAAATGTGGAACAAGATAATTAAAGGGAAAGCATTAGGTTATGGTCAATCTTTCTAAATTTCTTAAAACTTTTGAGTTCTTTAATTTCAACCAACCTTGATGTAGGTCATTCTCATTAAGAACCATTTTAACAAAGTAGGTAGACCATTTTTTTGGTCATTAAAACTACTTTGTAGCTGAACTTATTAAGCTAGAATAATAATGGGAGCATCCATAATAGGAACAATTTAGTCTTTAAGCCTAGTTTGGATTACTATAACTTTCGTACCATTTTTGGTTTTCAACACTTTTTAGGAACCCTATTTTAAGATGTAAAATGCATATCAATAAGTGAACATGTTCATCTTATGAATTGAATGATTCATAGGACAAGCATGGATTTACTTGAAAGTACCTTTCCTCTCATTTTCTTCATCTCCTTTTCCAGTTGCTAGGGCCACAATTTGATCATTAACTCCTACAATCCCACAATTCTCTTTCGTTGCCTTTATTTGGATCATTAACTCTCATTTTCTAGTTGCCAAGGCCATTGGCTTTATCTAGATCAACATGTCAAATGTATGTAACCTACAGTTCTCTTAGTTATTAGGTAGTTAGCTAAAAATGGGGGATATGTGTGCATGCTTGATTTTTTATACTACTATAATGGACTTCTAGTGTTGGCTAACTAACTATGTTCCTCAATCTAAATGTTTCAACCATTGGATCATAGAGTAAAATACGTATACAAAAAAAGTTAGTTAACTAGAAGGAGATAAAGGTAAAATGTGGTATACAAATTTTCTTTGTTTATTGTAGTAGAGGAATGATGGGTTAAAATGTGTAAGGGGATAAATTTTAGGTTAAAGGGGGAAATGTAAGTTTGTAATATTACATGTACATATGTCATTTAGAGCTAGTTTCACCAATAAAAAGTAATTAATTTTTCATAAAAGTGGTGGACAAAATGCTTATATTAATGTTAAACTTTATTTTTAATTAGATTACTTAAGTTATTGGCTATAGTTATCTATTAAATCTATCATTCCTTTGTACATATTATAATGAACTTCATTCTTTCTAAGTCTAGGACAACACAATAATTGTTGATGTAGCTAAGAAAAACACAAATCCAATGGAAAGGAATGCAGGAAAATATTCCCACTAGATGACTGTTTTCCTTTATTTTTAAAAAGATGTAATGCTTTTTCTAATAAAACATTCTTCCATACTCACATTCTTTAAGTATAATCAACAGTTTATTGGTAAGGAACCAAACAAGACTATTAACTATAAGAGAGGCATAATGGGCTTAAATGTGCAAGGGGATAAAGTTTAGGTTAATGGAAAATATTAAATCTCCCAAAGTTGAATGAATTTAGTTTCCTTTTCAAAATTTTGTAATATTTAATGTACATATGTCAATTGGAGCTATTTCCATTAATACAAAGGAATTCCCTTTTCAAAAAGATCGAGAAAATGCATATGTTAATTTTATTCTTTATTTTAAATTAAATTACTTAGTTAGATCTTTTATTCTAATTACTTAGTGTTGAGCAAGTTTTAATCTTATAAAACTCTCAATATTCTGTAAGTGCATAGGTCGTAGCATAGTCTATAAGGTGTCAATCCCACGACGAATTAGTGAACTAACCAAATCCTAGTTTGTCTAAGGCCTAAAAGTGTAATTAAAATGAAAATAAAAACTAAACAAAAAAGTAAAAAAAAATCGAATATAGAGTAATTGAAATGAGAATTCTAAATTAATGTAAGAAATCAAATTTGAGCATCACCAATTGGCACTTGAAATTCAAACAAGGAAGATTAACAAATTATGAGAAAGGGGTTTTATCCATCCAATCATCAATGTTAACCTAGTCACTTTTATTTAATATGGTCTCGGTCTTAAACTTTTGAAGGGTGGATTAGTCTCTCTTGAGTTGTAATCACTAAGCCCTAAATCATAAACCCTAATTAAGTTGAGTTACCGAATATGTATTCTCTTAATTAACAAAACACGCACAACCTAATTAGTTCTTAAGCGTTCTAATAAACAACCTGGTCATCACACGAGATATCTCTTTGAATAATAAGTATGGTCTATTAGATCATTTAAATCTCATTAACCAACCTAATAATTTTGAATTTGATTCACTCTCTTAATTTATTACCTAAGTATGCAATTACAACAAATAAGCACAAAACTTAGCATCATTAATAACACAAGCAATGAGATTAACATTAAATCAAGTATAAATCCTTAAAA
This sequence comes from Erythroxylum reticulatum, assembly GCA_025504915.1. Lineage (NCBI taxonomy): Eukaryota > Viridiplantae > Streptophyta > Magnoliopsida > Malpighiales > Erythroxylaceae > Erythroxylum > Erythroxylum reticulatum. The sequence continues at coordinate 32,317,046 of JANSVA010000005.1, read as the reverse complement.
GAAGTTAAAACATCCTTAAAACAATGTTCATCATTATCATTTCCATCTCATACACCAAATGAATGAAATAAAAGATGGAAAGAAGAAAAATATAACTTAGGAGGACTAAAGGTTAAAGTAACAGTAGAAGCTCCACCTTCTCTCTCTTCCTTCTTCCTTTTCTATAGCTTATCCCAAAGTGGAAAATGGAGGTCTTCACCATTTAGGTCATTTCTCTTGTCTTATATAGTCCTTTACTAATTGGGTTAAAAACTAGGTTTTATTCATTCCCAAAAGTTCGAAATAACCCGTGAAAAATTAAATGTAGGAGGTCGCTCAACATCTGTCATCGCATAGGCCGTGAGCTTTTGTCACAATCGTGAGCCTGGGTCCTCCGTTAGGCTTCCTCCAAATCTTCTCTATTCTTCGATATCTGATCTCAAATACATCAAAGCACCTCAAACACATAAAATTAAAGCTCAATAGCATGCTTTAACCTACATAACACTCAAAACACAAATATCTAACCAACTAACATATTCTAAACCTAAACATGCATAAATCAATTAATTAACAATTAAAAACATTATAAAATGCCTACTAAAACATTGTGCATCCTACAACTATCACTTAGGCCTTTTGTTCAATAGTATTAGTTTCCATCAAGATTCTATTCTTTATGCCTGGGAAATATTTATCGTTACCTTTATGTGGTTGTATCTTGCCTTAATTTGTTTAATTTAAAGGGTGTTGTTTTATCTAATATTCTTTTTATTTTTATATTTATATTTATTTAAATTTAATTTCAAATAGAGAGAATATTCGATTGGGCTAACTTAGGATGAAGTTGACGTAAAATAATTTGTTGACTTTCATTTATTATTTGAGTTCACGTATTTCTTATAGTTGGATTCTCTAAATAATGAGTTTTTAAAAGCTTTTAATGTAATGCTTAATTATGTAATGGTTCATTCAGTTAATTATTCCTTTCATATGTATTATTTGAATCTTTGAATTACTTTCACTATATATTATTAAATTTTAAATTTTAATCACATAAGCTTTTAGCTTTATGATAACAATGACGTATAAGTTCATTTTTAGTGTTTTCTACCAGATCATATAATTACTAGTAAAACATTTGGATTTACATTTAATTAAAGCAAAAATCAAAATTGATATATTGGGATATTTAAAGTATATTACCTTAGACAATCTACTAGAAATTCAAAATGGTTTGTTATGTCATAATAAAAATTTCTCAACTATATATTAGGTATCATGAAGTATTATAAGAGTATCAAATGTTGCATATATATTATTTTCATATTATATATGTAATGTTTCTTGGTTGTTAACATATTCTATATTAAATTATATAGTGATGAGTATATGAATAAAGTTGATGGTTTTCTTGAAAAAGCTCTTTTTAAAGCGGCTAATGGAAATGAAATTTCTTATCCATATAAGAAATATTGCAATTATTATTAGAATATGAGAAATATTATATATGATCATTTCATTGTTGACAAATTTTCCTAGGATATGATGGTTGGGAATTTAATAAGGAGGATCAAGTAATGCAACTATAGATATGGATGGTAATAATGAATTTGATGGAAAGTATATGCATGATAATATAAATTGATTACTATATGACACCTTTATAGATATAGATAAAGGTACCAATAACTGTATAGAAGTTAGTAATGATCTAAATGCTAATACAAAGAACTCATTTAGGTTAGTAGAGGAAGGAAAATAAGAGTTGTATCTTGGTTGTCAAAGTTTTTCTATACTTCCTTTCACCATTCAGCTATGTCTTTTTACGTGTACCCACGAAATAATGCAACTTATATTAATCTTATGGGGATACTTAAAGAGGCTTTTCCCAAAGCAAAGATTCCTAAATCTTTTAATGCAATAAAGAAACTTATGAAGGATTTAGACCTTCATTATAAAAATATTTATGTATGTCTTAATGATTGTATCTTGTATTCGGGAAATGATGAGAAAGCAACTAGCTTCTAGGTGGAATCAAAATTGTAATAGTGAAGATAAAAGAGATCATTATAAAACATAAAATATGATGCAAATTCCACCCAAAATGTTTAGATATTTTCCATTAAAATTGAGGTTCCAATGTATTTACATTTGTCCAAAGTTAGTTGAATTAATGAAATTGAATAATAAGGGGCATCCTAAAGATGTTAATTTAAGGCATCCTGTTGATGGCTAAGCTTGGAAAGATTTTCACTCAGTATATCCTAATTTTTGCATAAGTTCCTTGTAATGTAAAATTAGCTCTTGTCATTAATAGATTTATTCCACTTCATACAATGAGTGTTTAACATAGTAGATGGCCATAATCTCGATAAACTATAATTTAGCATCATGGAGATGTTTGAAATAATAAGTTTTTATGTTTTCTTTAATTATACTTGGTCGGACTTCTCCTGGAAAGGATATTAAGGTCTTTTTTGTAGCCATTAGTTAAAAAATGATAAGTTATGGGAGTTTGAGGTAGAGGTATATGATTTGTCAACTAATCAATCATTTAAGATGTTGTAGCCTTATTATGCACAATTAGTGAATTTATAGTTTATACAATGATGTTTGGATAGAGTATAAAGGGAAAGTTAATAAGCCCTAATTATCTTTGTGAATCTTGCTCTCAACATTTAAAGTATAATAGAACGACTTGTTTTCTCAATCGTTAGAGATTTTTAGATAAAAATCATCCTCATAGGCATAATATGAGATCATTTAATAGTGATACATAGTTGGGAGAATCACCAATCCCTTTATCAGGATTTGATGTGTTGCATCTTATTAATAGATATCATAATATGTTTGGGAAGGAAAATAAGCAAAAATATGTGATAATGTTTGGAAGCGTAGAAGGTGTTGACATAATCTTAATGTGATGCGCATTGAGAAAAATATGTGATAATATTCTTAGAACTTTGTTGGAGATTTTAAGCAATTCAAAAGATCATCTTAATGTATGGTTTGATTTGAAAGAAATGGGGATTAGAAAAGATCTACAACCTCTCAATGTAAATGACTCTCACATGTCACTAGCTTGAACTTGCTTTTACAAGACCTTAAAAGAAAAGGAGAAATTACGTTTAGTTTTCAATATTATGAAACTACTGCAAGGTTGTACATTGAATATTGCATTATGTGTTGATGTTATTGATACAAAATTCATGATGCTTATATTATTATGTAATTCTTACTTTAATTTTTTGTTAGGAAAACACTACCAAAAAAAGTTGCAATTGTTTTGAGTAAGATAGGTTCTTTTTTAATAAAGGTATTCAATAAAGTCATTAAGTCAGGGGACCTTGAGCATTTAGAAAAGGAAATTATGGAAGTATTATGTCAATTTGAAATAATCTTTTTAGTTTGTTTTTCTTAACAATATAGTCTATTTGCCTATTCATTTGCCAAAATAAATTAAATATGTTGGATCAATACATTGCCATTCTATATGTTGAGAGGCATTTGGATAGGTTAAAAAGATATGCCATAAACCAAAAGGCTCAATAGCTAAAGGACACTTAATTGAAGAGTGCAATTTTTTTTTTGTATTTGTATTTATCATAAGTTGAGAAAAAATATAATTGGTACATGGAAGAAAATTACAATACAAATATTTTTGAAGCATCATCTTTTTTTTTTTCAAAAGCTAGGAATTTTGCTGGAGGTAAAGGCTAGAGGAAAGGCAAAGTAGTCAATTTAGACTTAAATATATTGCATCAAATTCATTGATACATTCTATTTAATTCACTTGACAAAGAACTTGAGGAGGATATTAGGTAAGGTATAAATACATTATTTATTTATCTTAAGATCAATTTTTATTCCCATTATAATAATTAACATATATCATTCTTTTTAAGGAGCATTACAATTTGAAAGAGATAAACGATAAAAGAAGTCGATAAGTAAAGGCACAGTATCATTGCAATGAGTTTCCTTAATGGTTTCAAAATAAGGTGGTATCTTGTAATGGCTCCCCAATTCATATTCATTGGTTATCCAAAGACCCTAAAAATATGGCAAAGAATTGTTCAAGTTATATTATTAATGGATACAGGTTTGTGACTAAAAACTTGGGTGTAATATGTAAGAGACAAAATAGTGAAGTTTCTTTGACAATGTTAACTCTAAGTTTTACAAGTTCTAGAGAGCAAAATCTAACACATGGAAATGTGAATTACTATGGTGTAATATAGGAAATTATTGAATTGATTCCTAAGGATAGTTCAGTGTAGTGTTATTCAAATGTTGATGATATCATGAGAAGAAAGAGGATGATGTGCTTACTCAAGCAAAATTTAAAAAATTATGTTATATGGATGATTCTTTTGTATTGAATAACCAAGTTCATTAAGTGTTTTATATAAAGGTTGTCACTATATAGCGAAGAAGGTACCTAGGTATTTGTTTGATTTATTTTTAAATGATAATGAATATGTTAAAAAAACATATTAGGGAGAACCAAATGACTATGTTAATGGCTTCTTTAGAAATGATTATGACATGGATCTTGGTTGGTTTAGAGGAGATTCATTTGTGGACTCTATTGACATATCTCCAAATATCTTAAATATGGAAACCAAAAATGATGATAATGAAGATGATTCGAACTTTATTGACAACGACTGGGATTGGAAGGATATTATAGAAGGTCTTTAGTTATTTTTCGTTTTTATTAAAAATTAATTTTATTTACTATATTTTTAAATAAAATTTACTAATTTATATATGGTTATTAGTAAGCATAATGTTTATTGTTATTAGTTTTTATAATGAAAAAGAGGAAGAAATAAACATGTGACACCATGTTCATTGCAAAAAGAAGACTAATGGATTGTCACTTAAAGAGAAAGAGCCTAAATTCTCTAATTGTGTCCCTCCTATTAAAAAGATCAAATCAAGAATAAATTCTTTATAAAATAAATTTCTCTCATATAATGCTATACACTCATTATTTCAGTCCTAGGTAGTTTGCATATACATTATACTGCAAATATTGCTCTGCCAATGAAGGTGATATAAGAGATGGACAGAATTGTGAAAGCATTCTCATGGACTGGCAAAACAAAAAATTCCAAAAATGCTAAAGTTAAATGAATGGATTTTAGAATTTTTTGTTTTGCCAGTCTATAAGAATGCTTTCACAATTCTGTCGATCTCTTTTATCACCTTCATTGGTAGAGCAATATATGTAGTATAATGTATATGCAAACTACCTAGGACTGAAATAATGAGTGTTTGTCTAGCAATATATGAGACCAATTTATTTTATAAAGAATTTATTCTTGATTTGATCTTTTTAGTAGGAGGGACACAATTAGAGAATTTAGGATTAAAAGTGGTAATTGGTACGTCGGGGTATTTAAATGGAATAGGATGTACATTTGTCCTTGCAATTATGTTGAGTTCTTCTTGGTTTGTTATATTAAAGGAGATACATAAGCAACTTTGTTATAGTTAAACTTTAGACCCAAACACTTTATAAGAACACTTTCAGAACATTGTACATTATGTTTATAAAATGGGGATCTGCACACAGAGGAGCATTAGATCATCTACATAAGTGAGGTGTGTCAAACTGACTTCTTTGCATTTGTAGTGAAGTTGGAAGCCTCCATTGCAGGATATTAATTTACTCAGGAAACTTGATAGCCTTCCTATTGCAATGGTTGAATAAATAAGGGGATAAGGGATCCTCCTATCCATTCCCCCTAAAATTTATAATGGGATTAGTGGGAAGAACATTAACTAGCACACAATGTAAAGAGGATTGTATCAAAGTCATAATCCAATTCACAAATTTATTTGCATTTTGCATTTCTTAAAGGCATAATTGTATAAATCTCCAGCTAACTTTGTCACATGCTTTATAAAAATCAACTTTTAGCAAGAAACTTTGGATTCTCTTCCTTGAGTTATACTCCTTGAGTAGCATTTGTAAGAGTATAATGTTATCACTAATGTTTCTTTCTAGAATGAAATGCTTTTGTGAAGTATTTATGGTTTCACTAAGCACGTTCTTCAATCTTTTAGTAAGAAGCTTAGCAATTACTTTGTAAATTATATTGCAACAAGCTATTGGTCTAAAATCTGCAATGCTCGAGGTATCTTGCTTTTTAGGCACCAAACAAATATGGGTGTGATTAATTTCTTTTAGCATTTTAGAAGACGTGAAGAATTCCAATATAGCCTCAATGAATAATCTACCTGTGATATCCCTTCTTTTTTGAAAGAACCATGCTAAAAAACCATCTGAACTAGGTTCCTTTGAGAGATGTAAACTAAATACAATTCTTTGATATCTTAATCTAAAAAAGGGCAAACCAAAGATTCCTTTAGTATTTGATCTATTTCAAATTTTTGTACATTGTAGCTTGGATGAACAGATTCCTTAGATCCCATTAGTTGAGTGAAGAAGTTTCTTTCTAGCTCTAGTAAGTTTTAGTAAGCTTTCTTGGTATTAATATTCCTTCTACAAAGTGGAGTTGAGTGGAAAATTTTTATGTTGGAGTCGCCATCCCTTATCCAATTAAGTCTGGCCTTTTGTTTCAAGATTGAATTGTGAATATTCAATGCCTCTTGATACTCTTAGAGCCTTTGCAATTTAATCATCTTTAAGTCAGCATTGGGAGGTAAGTTATACTAATTTGCTTGAGAGAATTAATTTTTTCTTGAGAGAAGTGAGATTATAAGATTTGAAAGAATAAATTCCTTTAAAGTTGCTCTAACCAGCTTTAATTTTCGAATAAATTGGTAAGAATTAAACCCATCAACTTCTATATTCCAACATGTATTAATTAACACCATGAATCCTTCCACATAAGAGATTCCATAAAAGAACCTAAATATGGCCTCAACATTTCTAGTTTTAGCAATTTTTTGAATTAGCATGTAAAAGTGATCTAAAAACAAATTTTCTCTATAGTGGATATAGGATTGAGGAAACAAAGTAAAATAAAATGAGTTAACCATTAATCTGTCCAATTTTTTCAAGATATGCATCCTAACTTGCTAATTGTTTGTCTACGTAAAGTGCCTACCTGTTGAGCTAAGGTCCATCAAAACTACCTTAGAGAGTAGGTTAGTTAGCTCTTTTGTTGATATGAGAGTGAATTTCTTATTACCTTTAATTTATGTCAAGTTTAGGGAATAATTGAAGTCCCCCACCACCAGCCAAGGATTCTGGGTTCTCAATTGTTGCCTTTGAAAACCTAGCTAGAGTTTATTCCTTTAAAAGCTAAAATTTGAAGCATAGATTATAGACAAATCAAAGTTGTGAATCGTACCTCTCAGTTGACATTTTAACAAAATAAATTGATCGCTTCCTTCAACAACCTAGACTTCAATCACATATATGTTATAAAGATAAATAATTCTCCCATTGTAATGGAAAATGTGGTTAGACATAAGTTGCCAATTTGCACCTAAAAACTTAGAGCCAATGAGTAATTAAGGATCTTTTTTTTTTTTTAAAGAATGCCAACAAAACAAACCTTCTTATCCTTCACAACCTCTTTTACCATTACTCTTTTTAGAGGATCATTGAGCCCTCTAGTGTTCTAAACTAGTACTGCCATTTGTGGGAGATTCCCTTATGTTTTTATTGTTGTGCTTCCCCTTTTCTTCTATAAGATCTTCTTCAAGTGTTAAGATTAAGTTTTGAACTCCATGGATTCACCACTATTCACTACTTGCATTTCAATTTCTTTGCACGTTATGTTTGATATTTCAACAACTTGATGGTTTATTTCATCTTCAGTTTCTCCTAGCATCACAATTTTTTCTTTAGCTTCTTCATTCTCTGTGTTAGAAACTTCAATTTCTAACTAATTCGTATCAATTTCTTTCCTAATCTCAACCTGGTTGAGTATATCAACTAGTACATTAGTTTCAGCTAAATGGCCTTTAGTTGTATCATTTTCATTAAATTTTCTTAAATAACCCTCCTACTGCATTTTATTAAATTCTATCCCTATAATTTCTTCTTGCCACCTAGTTCTGAACATCTTACCAGTAGGTACATATTTCTTGGTGGAATTGCTTAGTTTCTAAGGATACGTTATAAGAGTTTATATCTTCTCTAGCTCGCTATTTCACCTAACCTTGTAATAGGCATGTTGTCAGTAAATGTTAAGTTTTTATTGGTTTCAATGCATAATTTGCCATAGCATATTCATTACACAGAATTTTTTTTGGGAGTCCATACAAATTGGCTTCCCCAAGGAGCTTACTAGAAAACTAAGTCCCTTGATGGTCCAAAATTTCATGGGCAAGTTGTGAAAATTCACCTACATTAGAATTGTATCTATTTTACCTCTTTCCAACTTAATGCTGGGCTTCCATTTTTTAATTAATAAAGGATGTTCTCCAATATTCCATGGCCCTTTTCCAATTATCTCATTAAAGCTAGAATCATCTGAAAATTTGAACAAGATTGTTCCATCTTCTCTAAGCATCACTTTTCCAAGTGTTTCTTACCTTATTTGGCTCTTGCCCAAGCATTTATTACTGGAAAAGTTGGCCTCTTATTCAAGAAAAATCTAATTAAAGTAGTAGACTAAGCTAGAGCCCTAACGTTGAGTAATTCAATCGGTAGAGAAATCTTTAACTACATTATGATAATGAATGAGTGCTCCTTTGTTGTATTGTGTGTGTAATTTCATTCTCCAAGCTAGAAATCCTTAGTTTTGCAACATTTTCCCCAGTTTTCATGTTCTAATCATGCCTCTGTTGAGTGACCCTTTCATTAGATCTTAATAGGAGTTATTCTCTAAAGAGGGACGGAAACTCTTTTGTAGATATGGAGGACTCACCCAACTTTTTCACTGAGTGTAAGGCCTTGAAAGGGCCTCCTAATAAGGTTGAAACCTAAGTTTCGAAGAAAAAATTTCCTGGTCAAAAGAAGAAACAAACCAGACGCAATAGGAATTGTTTCCAAAAATGATAAGAGGCAAGGGTAAAAAGATAAAATCTGATGGAATCAAGTAAAGAGAAGCTAGAGAGAAATAAGGTAAAAAGAAGTTTATATTAAATTAATCTTTATTCATTAGTTTTCATATAATTGGATAGAAATAGTTATTTTTAGTCCCTTTTGTAATGTGAATAAGATTTTTTCTAATTATTAATACATATAAAACTTATAATTTATCCTTTTTCTATTATATGGTTTTAATTGTCATAAATTTTAATAAAAAGGGAAATACTAGTCCTTTAAGAAGGATTTCAAATCATAACCTTTATATCCTTTAGGTGGGTTTAATTGATTTTTAAGGAGAAAAAATAAAGAAACTTATTGAGGAACAACCTCAAGTAGAACAATTGAGTAGAGGGGATGAACCGATGAAAATCTAGTAGATGGCAAAGCAAGGGGAGTACTTGTTCAAAAAGATTATACTTCTCTAAGGTGCAAAGAACTAATAACTAAATTTATAAAACAACAATCAAAACCACATAAAGATGAATTAAAAGGCCAAGCTTCTAATCGTCCTCTGAAAATGAGTATAGTATAAGAAAATGGATATGATATAAGCACAGATGTGCCAGAGATTGCTACTACTTAATGCAAAGGTAATCATATATTATACTGTTATTTAAATGATTTATCTACTGTCTAATAACATTAATAATTGTTTTGAATATAGAATTTGCGAAAAAGAACGGGAGAGGTCTAACTTTGCTCAAGGAGGTTTGTGCAAGATCCATGAAACAATGAAAACCAATTTCTTTTCAATGGTCTTAATCAAAATGTTAGTCCTGATGAGAAAAGACTAACTTAATTCACACTTTTCTTAAGTATTATGACTTGTAAACAAAATTTTGCACCTCTAAATCATGTTAGTTGGCATAAGATTCCTAAAGAGCCTATTTAGGAATACGTTAATATGAGAAACCATCATATTAATATTCCTTTCAATGTGATTTGAAAATTTTAAATAAATGTTTATTACATTGTAGAAGAGATATATCCTACCATTAGAAGGTAAATAATGAACTTTGATGACTGTTAGAGATGCATCGAGAATTTACAAGTCTAAATCAAAGTGAGAGTGTTTTAAATGATATACAATAAATGCAAAAAGAATGTCCAATCATCCCAACTGCATAAGAAAAGAAGTCTTTGAGGAACTCATTTCCTATTGGAACAACCACCCAAATTTGAAAATATGACAACTATTAGTATTTTTCACAAATTAGTTTCATGATATCTAATTAATATAATGTTTCAATATATAGAAAATTTTGAAGCAATTATTCAAAATAGAAAACAATAATTAGATGTACACAGGAGAAGAGTTTTGTAGGTATTTATATTAAGTTGGTAAGTTCTTTAATAGGTTATAATCTACCAAAAAACTAATTAAATTTTCTAAATTATTTTAAAAATATAATTAGAAATTGCTTCAATGGATAGAAAAATGAAAGAGAGAATAAAACTTTACTTTTAAAAGTTGAAAATTCTTGCAACTTATAAAAGAAAGCCAAGAAAAGTGTATAAGCATGCTACTAAAGCTATAAGAGAGAAAATTACAAGTAGTGTTTTGTCTTGTAATAATTTTCTTTATTGTTGTTACTTTTGTTAAGATAACTAGATTTATTGCTCATTGCATATGTTTATGATCTTGTTATATATTTAGGCCACTCTTATCAACTAGATTCCATTTCGTTTATTTTTATGTTACTGATATGTTCTTGTCAAAATGAGTTATTTATAGTATGATTGGAACTATTGTAGGTTTCTTTGTAATTATATATAGAACTTTCATTAATTGGTGTGACTACAAGTTTGTTAAATTCTTATTTTCAGGCTCCTATTAAAGAAGTGCAAAAAGAAAATGATAGTTTAAAGCTAGATAAAGTTGTGGCTAATATGGAAGTGATATAGTGTAAATGTAATAAACGTTTTTGAAGGGGTGTAAAAGCATCTAGCATGAAATAAAATAATACAATGAGTGAGGCCTTATACAAAGTTCCTAACAAGTATTTGCAGTTTATTAAGATTACATTGGAAGAAGAGATAAACTAGAAAGTAGAAGTTAAAAAGGAGAGAACAAGAAAGCAATTAGAAAATGAGAAAGCTAAATGCTTGGAAATGAAAAGCTAACCATAACAAAAGAAATCATAAGAGAAGAAATAATTAAAATAATGTTTTCTCTTATTCAATTTCATCATAGGCAAGCCAACAATAGTAACATAGCGATGCTTTTTAAATTGATTGCTCATATTCAATCAATAAGGAATCTTTTATTCCTCCAAATTGTACATATCAACATGAAGGATATCAGGTGACAAATCTGCTTAATTCATTGCTATAGTAGATCATCTTGTTATCAAAGTTGTTTAATTCATTGCTATAGTACATCATCTTATTATCTTATATTTTTTAGATTAATTCCTTATTTTTCCCATTTACAAATCTAAGGCACTCAATGTGCATTAAGATGTACATGCTTTTTGACTTTGTTCATAAAAAGAAATAAATCGTTGTGCTATTAATTTTTGGACTACATTATTGTTCTTGATTAAATGGAGGACATAATAAAGTAGTTAGTGTTTCATTCTTTAGATCTATCAACCTCTTTATGAGTATAGTAGTTTTAGAATAATTTTAATCTACTTTTTTGTTTTTTTGTATAAAGTTGATAATTAGGGAAGTAATAGGAAATGAAGTAAAGACTAGGGGATGATCACTAAATTAAAGCAAAAGAGTTACAAAGGGAGGAAGATGGCCATGTAGGTGATGTAGAAACCTGGAGAGGAGCCAAAGTTTCTCTCATTACGCAAACATTAAGTTACTTTTGTTAATAAAAAAAATGAAGTTTCATTAAGTGTCAGTTTGTTACATTTAAGTCCATTAAGCTCTTTAAATTTGAAATCACATTTCTTTTAAATTTAGTTTCAACTCTAACAAATATGAGTGTTTCAAATGAAGCCCAATTTTAGAAAAATATTGTGTTAAAGGAAATTCATGTGAGAAAATGGTTGCCTAAAATTTTTTATCAAATTTGGATGGTTGGACTATAAATAATTAGTCAAATAAACCATAACCTTTGATTTTTAGGGAGCTTGTAGGCATTAACAAATAGGATATACTACTATAAATTAAAACGGCGATGCTAAAGGGATTAATATATATATATATATTAAATGTGCACATATTTTCTCAAGTATGTTGCTTGATTTTTATGTTAAATTACCCTGTTTTACTTAAATTTTGATTGTTTCAGGTAATTATGCATATTTAAACTTTGGACGATATTTATAAATAATTGGGTTATTTTAAGTAAAAATATGGAGAAAATCACTATTCTTAGAGGACACACAGTCTAGTTCATGCCAAGGTGCTAGACCAAGCCTATATAGATCAAATACAAGAAAACATATGACTAAAAGCATAAATTAGGAAGAGACCATATGGCGTTTAAGAATATTTGCAGAGCAACACAAATTGATCCACAATTTTGCCATAAAATTTGTATAGTCACAAGAGTAATAGGAGGATCCATAGTTTGGGGCACGAGAGTGGCAAAGATTGTGTCTCTATCATAATGGAAACAAGAGGATCCACGACTTGGGCCATAATTGGCCCATCTGTCCAACATAGTTTAAATTAAGAAAACCTAATTTTTAGAAGACTTTGTATACTTTACACATTATACACTTCTTTTTCTATCTAAAGCTTAGGGTTAATCATTAGGAGATTCTTAAACCCTTAAGAAGTGATCTATTCATACAAAAGATTTCTCAATATCAATTAAATGAAAATCATATATTATTAAACATACTAGCAATAATAATTCAAGAATAATTAAGAATGCCTTAGTGAATCTCGATGAGACTAAAGAAATTAAATTAATATGAAACTACTACGAGGTCTATCCAAAGGTTCATCTAATATAAGTACTAACAAAGGTTTAGCTCCTTATCATAATAGACATGAAATCAAAACTAAAAGAAAATAGAAAATAAAAATAAAAATTATTGAATCCCTTTTAATCTTCATGAAATCCTTTTTAGATTGATGAAAATACACTTTAAATATATTTCCTTGTTTGTTCTTCATTCTCTCTATTTGCCTAAGTCGTCAATTTGTGTTTCCTAAGCCTCCCCTTTACTTTTTCTCATAAATTTTCCTTTTATAGGTCAAAAATTAGGGTTTTGGGTGGTACACAATCACCAAGGACATTTTTGGGTTGATTAAAAATCGTGAAACTCTTAAATTTGAAATGAAGATAGGCTTAAAATGTGTATTCGATCATAGGAAACGGGGATGTCCATATGACATAGGCATATCCAAAGACCGTGAAACTCTCCAGAACTGTTTAGCCATCATATTTTACATGAAACATGTTAACATCGAACTGTTGGGATAGATACATGCATGTCCACATAACACAAACATGTCCAGAAACTATATGCATTTTTAGCTTCTTCATAACTTAATAGATAAAAAAACTCCAAATCGAACTTATCCCAATTTGTTCCTTTTTCTCCAAGTAAGTCAATTATAACCTAAAAACTTAATAAGAATGAATTAAGTACCAAAAACAATGAAAAACTATCAAATAAAGATGCAAACTGCGCTAAACACGGGACTAAAAATATGGTATATTAAGCCTTTATCACTTACCTCTAGGATTACATGTAACTCTTTTTTATTATGTTAGATCAATTTATTCAAAATATTTAATCTTAAATTCATGAAATCAAACATAAATCAACTAAGAAACTAATAGCTAAATAAATAATAAAAGAACTTTTAAAACTCAATTTAAAGGTATTTTATTTAATTTTTAAAAGTGGTTTCCTTTAATATTAAAATGATTTTCTAATTAAGAAAAATATTTTTAATTAGATTAGAATGTCTTGTTAAATTTTAAAACAATAGTTTTTCTAAATTATGATAAATAGGAGAGTAATTTATTGAAAAATGTTTTTAATTAATTTTATTAAATCAATCAAGAGAATTGGAGATAGTTTCCAATTTAATATCATTTTTAAATCATATCAAATTTTTATTTGGAACAGGAATTTAATTCATTTAGGAATCAATAGATTTAATCTAATTTATCTATCCAAATAGTTGAAATATTATTTTAGAACATGAAATAACTTGAATTAAGTAAAACATGATCTTTCGTTCATATGATTTGATTCTATTGGCATGAGAAATTGCATCGTATTAATATATGTTTGATATATTTTGTATGCATGTTATATATATATATATATATGAAATTTTATTTTCATTTTTATGTTTGATGAGACCAATAAAAATTAAATCCTTCATTGAGTATTTACATATTGAGAATGCAATTGTTGAATTTTATTATTTAAGTGTAAAACTAAAATTATGTTTCTTGTAATGCTTACTGAGTGACTTAAGGCCCTTTTAACCCTAATATGATTTATCCTAACATAATAAGATCTAACTAGATTTGCATAATTTGGATAAGT
>JANSVA010000005.1:32253263-32265063 GCA_025504915.1 Erythroxylum reticulatum | reverse complement strand
AGAGCTTTCAATAAAATGATCATAGTCTTAGCTATCATTGTGACTTTTAGAGCTATCAGGAATGGATTAAAGGGTAGCTATGTATTCTTGGTCAGGTGTGGGTCCTTTTATTGAAGATCTTTCTTTTGATGGAAAAGTTGGTGGTGTTTTTACTTGCAAATGTTCTAAAGATAATGAAATTTCTTTTGCTACAGGTTTGGCTTAGAACGTTATTTGATGATTTTGAAATTGTTCAAAATGAATAGGATATTTTGAAGACTTTTTTGTAGTTAGTAGCTAATGGGGTCTTATAAGTAGGTCTTATGACTGGAAATTTCATAAGGTATGGTTTATATATTACTCTGGATTTTTTTTAACCACTTAAAACATAATTCGTTTAGGCTCTTCTTAGACTTTTTATAGTTCTCTTTCCTTTTTAGAGAAGTCTGGTCCACGATAATATTGTTCAATATATCTTCTTCAATCAAAATCAAGCTGGGCAGCTTAATTAAGTAGTCATTGATGTAATTATCGCACTTGGAGAGAAATAGCATTAACCTTTGACCTTAATCATTGTGTCTGCTAGGATGAACCATCAAGATTTGAATCAATTCAGCGAAGGACATTTTGTTGTGCTACAACATCTTCTATTTGCCAATTTAGTACTTCTTTTATATAAGAAACAGGTACAAAAATGTCTCATGGATTGATACCTATTGATCTTGAGTATGACCTTATAGATACCCCAAAAAGGCAGAAAATTTCTTATATGATCTCATCATTATTCAAGATAATGGTTTTGGGATCTCCATATGGATTGGAGAAATTATTGGCATAGGGCTTCATAGTTAGATCCAGTATTTCTTTCCAACTACGCTCAATAGTTAAGAGAGATCCTTTGATCTAGGCTTAAGATGAATCCAAGGTGTCAAGTCATCATCTCTATCACATTTGGGTTGGATCCTCATTTGAGGTTGGCACTTAAATCTTTCCTGAAACTTTTTTTTTGGCTCTTCTTTCCATCATAGGATATAATCTTCAACATCACTGTTAGAATATTCATCCATCCAATATTCAAAGTCTGAGTTGCACATAGATGAATCTACATCCTAATTGAAATGTCCATTAACATGGTTGACATGCATTTCATGTCCATTGGGGTAGACAAAGTGGATTGAAGGACCACTGATGCCTTTTTCATGAGAAAATGTTAAAGTAATCATCAATATTGGACCAAAAGAAGCTTTGGATGGTTCTAGGTTTTCTTTTCTAAGCTTACTAAAAATAGACTTTACCATCTTTCAAACTTCTCAATAGTGAAGGAGTATTAGTATGAATAAAGTTTCGATGTGGAGCATCAAATTCCTTCTCGTGTCCACTTTATAGGCATTAACTTCGTCAGTTGATGTGGCGGTTACTGTTGTAGAGTGTGGATGATGGTGGTCTTATTTTGGGACCTATTTGCTACCATATAAAGGGAATCTCACGTAGAATTTGGAAAGTTCATATCTAAAGCATAGTTTTGCAATCTGTAAATGATATAATGATGAAGTGCGATCATGATTGCAGTAAGATCTTGCTCAGCTCTAACAATTTGAATTTTGACTTTTAATCTTATAGGTAGAGTTGGATCATCAAGTTTGATATTAAAGTCTGGAGTAATAGTTATTATGATCCTGTCATTGTTGAGAGTGGTTAGGAGGATGCCAATCAAAGCATTCTGGTAAGATGTGTATGTTGTATCTAAGAGAGAAATTCGAGCTATTGCTAGAATTCCTTTTCTTCTATATAATGTGAAGACTATAAGAATAGCACCTACATGGAGATATATGTAACTTTGGTCTGGCGGTAAGGAGATTAGTTTAGACGGATACTCTAGAGTTATGTATTGATATGGAAAAGTGGATTTTAGGCCACATTGGTCTAATCTAAATGCTTTGATCAATTCTTTAGGTTGAAGTTTCGTGGAAATTAAGGAAGGGATACTCCTTATAAAATATCTAGATTTATGATGTACATTATATGGGCTTAACAAAGGTAGCTGAGTATGTCTTTAGTGAGTAATTTTTACAAGATTATCTATTTTATTAAAGGCTGGACACTAAATATATAACCATCTTCTGGACAATCTTTGTATTTGTCTTCTGCGAATTGCGAAAATGCTGACTCGGGACTTCTCCTTCTGCAAGTCTCTAAATCCTAACTTTTGCCCTCCCCATACCCGCCCCAAAACACCAGCCCTAAAACCCCAATTCTTCCCTGTTCTCTCACTTTCCCACCAAAATGAACCTTCCCAAAGGGACGTTCGTGCGTTCGCTGGCCGCAGCAAGAAGAAAACGAGAGAAGCAGTCGCTGGCAGGATCGAGGGCAACGCCGAATTTCGTCGGCAGATGAAGCGCAACGCGTGGAAAAAGTCCAAGAAGCTAGCAGAGTCTCTTTTCTACAGGCTCAAAAACCCTAATAAGAACTACCCAGACAATTTCACCGAGGCAGAATTGAACCTAATCGGTCTCGGTTATGACCGCATGGTCCGCTTCATGAAGAAAGATGACCCCAATCTCAGGCATCCATACGATTGGTACAAGTACGGTGAGTTCGGGCCCTACTCGTGGCGCGGCATTGTTCTCGGTGACCCGGTTCGTGGTCGAATTACTGATGAGTGTCTGACCCTGTATAGTGAAGTGAAAGACAATGAAGAATGGGATAAGATTGAGCAGTTTGAAATGGACGTTGATTTTGGGGAGAGAGTGAAGGAATTGGATAAAAATGTGGGCTTGAGGCGTTATTGGGTCTTTGTGAGACACCCCAAGTGGAGATTGAACGAACTTCCATGGCAGCAGTGGACGTTAGTGAGTGAAGTGGTTTTAGAGGCTGGTAAACAGAGGTTGGATAAGTGGAATTTGATGGCTAGATTAGGGAACAAGGCAAGGAGGTTGATTACGCGGTGTGCCGCTTGGTTTAGGCCAGATATTGTGTATGTTAAGAGGCCAGTTTATCAGTGTAGGTTTGAACCTCAAGAGGATTTCTTTAGGGCTTTGATGCCATTTCTGGATCCAAAAACAGAGAGGGATTTTATGTTTGCGTTGGAGAATGAGGAGGAAGGGACTGTGGAGACTTGCACGTATTATGAGGGGTTATGTAAGATTGTGAGAATCAGTCAGAAGGCATTTGTTGACGATGTCGTGAATGCCTATGAGAAATTGAGCGATGAGAAGAAGTCAAAATGTTTGGAGTTCTTGTTGACAAATCATCCCGTGCAGTTGTTACATCCTTATACCAAGGAGTGGAAGTTGAAGTTGGAGGAAATGGAATTGGGATGTGATGCGCCGGATGATGAAGATGAAGGTTTTGATAAGAATGGAACAGAGTTCAGCGAATGGATTGAAGATGATGGAGATGGTGATGATCAAGATGATGTGGTTTTGGATATGGAAGAAAGTGCCAGTGATAGTGAATTAGCAACTGAAGAAGAAGATGATTTGGTTGAAGAAGAAGATGATGATGGAGAGGATGAGGAGTGTTGGGATGAGAAGTTTAAGAAAGCGATCAGTAGTGCGGAACAAATGGAGAATTTAGCCAAATGGAGTATGGAGAGGACCAGTGAAATTTATAACAAGCAGTGGCAGGAAATGCAAGGGAAGGGAAACACAAATAGTGAAGATGGGGATGAAACTGCTTTAAGAGGGGTTAGAGCAAAAGTAAGTCCTGAGGAATGGAAAATTGCTGGGATTGGTAGGTGGAATAAAAGGATAAGGAAGAGTAAAATCCCACCCGAGTTGTTTTTACGAGCAGCTGTTAGACCATTCACGTATAGGAATCTTGTCAAGGAGATAGTTTTGACTAGGCATGCAATTTTGGATGGTGAAATTGGTTGAAAGGACAACGTGTTTCATGGGTTGTACTTTTTAAAAGTCATCCTGCTTTTATTTATAAGGTGGTTAAGGGCAATCATGAAATTACTTCTTGATTATTTGATATGAAATTGCCATCCTTGGCAGTGGGTGTTGTCATTCATGTTGGAAGCCATGATTTGTGTTCGAGTTGAAATATAGCAACGAAAATTTAAAAAAAACCTATTATTTATGTGTCTTGTATGTAACATCCCCTGAATCTGCAACTACTCACATGCATGGCAACCAAATTTTTTTACAAATCATTACGACATACATTTTTATTCATTTATATGGATTGTCATTACATATTTTTCTATTCAATGATATACATATACATATTACAAAATTTCATATCATTTAACATTATCATTGAGAAATAGTATTACATCTTTATATTAACATGATAATCTTTAAAAAAAACATACAATTTCTTATATTACATATACAACCATTTTTTAATCGAAAGATATATCCAAAAGCACTTTTACTTCAAACTGTTGGCTTTGGTCTTTGCAGATGTTTCCTATATCATACTTTCATGACTTGGATTTACATGAATTAACACCCATGTCAAGCTTGAAAACTTAATGAAGAAAATACTTAATTTGGATGACCACTTACAGTAATCATTCGTCAAGCACACATATTCAGAAATATCACAACTCACATACCATGAAATCACATTCATGAATCAAACATTGATAGTCAACCCTTATGCAAACAATAATTACATGGTTAAGCAAAATACATAACAAAAATATGCTTTAACATATTATCCATATATCGAAAATATACATTAACAAGTCAAATATTGATATTCTACGCTCATTGATACAAATTATCTATACAAATGTAAATGATCATCAATACTAATTATTTATGTTGTCATATTGTATTTCTTATTTATAACCATTTACTTTAATTTCTGTGTTAGGCCTGCACATTTATATGGGTGTGGATAACAAGAGCTCTAAATATCAAAAGATATCAAAACTGTGGATAACAGAAGACATCAAACTGTGGAGATATTATAGTCTCGAAATGAAGACACCATTGGTGTCAAACTGTAGCAGCTGCGTTGTATCCCTATATGCATGCCCATCCAACCACCATCAAGACAATAAACCCTATATGCATGCCCATCTATCCACCATCAAGACAATAAAGCAAGAACTGTCATATTTCCTTTAATCATTTACCAATTTCACAATTTATATATTAACAAGTCATATCATATACATTTCAAGATATCAAATGTGTCTGTTTTTATACATGCAAGACATAACTTACCATCATTAGAAGGGTGTCAAAATCACACTTGTATAATCATGCTATACACATATGAGCAATAAATATGTGTACAAACCATTTATGTACATGTAAGTTTTCTTTAGAATTTACTATGCTCAGTTTTAAATTCTAATGTTTAATCACTCAATTCACATATGATATCCTATTTCATTTATCTCTAGGTATTTAAAAAGTTTCATATACATTCAAAATGGTTCAAATAAGATTCGGTAAAAATTGGAATTGAAAACAAACTCAAAATAATGCAAGTCCTTTCTGAATCAAGTACTAAAGAGAGATACGCCTCACAACATTTTCCACAAAGTCATCTTGCTTGCATGGCTTATATTACATTAGTCAAAGGACTAGACCGAACACCATGCATCACTGTTTCTGAACCATCAAAATTTTTGGAGCACAAATGTTTTCAACCCACAATCAAATACAACTTGGTGTTTGGATAACTAATTCATGCCCAAGATCAAGTCAAATTCATGAAAGAGTAACCCTATCAAATTAGTAGCAAACTGTTTCTTATTGACCATAATAGGGCAATCTCTATTCACTCTTTTCACATATACACTATGGCCTAATAGACTAGTCACATGTATATCACAGGCTAGTCGATCTACTGATAACATTCTATCACACTCCTTGGAGGCCCAGGAGGACCCAAAACTGATTGGTCTTTCCCCACCACACTATCAGTTGGCTCCTCATCAGCTTAACAAGGTATTTCCATTTTTACTACTTATAAGAAAATAAGGATATCTACATTAGGGCAACAGTAAAACCAAACCGTACCACACATTATTAGACTCTTATTGGTCATAACCACCTAAATCGTGGCTCTGATACCATAAAATGTAACACCCCTTATATAGAATGTTGGGCCCCGATTCTGGAGTCCAACATTCAAAGTCATGACACTTGAATGTAATATCCTGTAGGATTATTTCAATGAACCCTCACTAGACAACACCAGTTCAACGTCATTCTTATAACATCCCAAAAGTTTCCTATTTGATCGATATAGATCAAGTTATGATTAAAGAGCCAAATTATGATCATAACTAAGTCAGGCTCCTTCAATCGATTCCCTCACTTTCTTTTCATCAATCTTTTTCAAATCAAAATCAAGGGCTATTAATTTTTATGGAGAGATAAAAAAATGTGTTATGAATATATTGGTTCAAGAATCACTTCATTCGGAGGTCAGATGATGAAGTTATGCCCAAAAGAATCAAATATGATTATGTCATCAATTATAGTGTACCTATTTTGGTAAAATTGGCATAACTTTCACAAAGGATATTGGATTAAGGTCTTATTAAGACGGTTTCAAAGAGGACTTCTACATCTACAACTTTTCTGAAGAACTTGATGCGATATTTTTCCTCTAAAAGGGTCAAAATCAAAATTTACTGTAGCTATCTTGTGTATGTGAACTGACATACATCTCCTCCTAACAGACATAGACAGGTTTGGGGGTGCTTTCCAGACCTGAAAAGGTTTGTTTAACAGACCTAATGTTCGTTTAACGAACATGGACTAGGCTAAAGACACTTTCATACCTGAGAAGGTCCATTTAACGGACCTAATATCCGTCTAACCAACATATGTGGCACCCAAACCCCTCCAAAGCCTTTCCAATGTTTCCTACATCTATTCTAACATCATGTTCACTCATAATCTTCCCAAATTCAACTCTTCTAATGCAATATCACTTCATATCAATTCAAATACTATGAACATTTGGTTAAACTCTTGAATCTCACTTCAAATGATTCATCACACATAACCTTCCCAACTTTAACATGCTATTCTAATACTAACAATAATTTGCAACTCAACAAAGAAGAATATCCACATACACATTCCACTTCCACAACCATCATACTCATCCTTTAAAATAACATAATCATACACAGAAAGGAACTCTTCAAATTCTCGTTCTCATTGCTAATCAAAGTAAATATTTAAATAAGCTTTGCTTACATATCAACATACACATCAAAAGTTTAATACAAAATACAAAAGGATGCTTATGTTTGATATGACTATAAAGCTATCTAAAATAGTCACTAACTTAGTACAAAAGATTTCTAGCTATCTTGGAGTTTTCGATGCCTTGCAAGGATCAAAAGTCATCTTGTTCTACACCTGAGGAGTGAAAATAGTAGGTTGAGCTACGAAGCTAAATGGCTAATATATTTATATCCATCGGTAATCATCCATAAATTCAAGCATATATATATATATATATATGTATTCCATCTCATCTACATCTAGCAACTCAATCATCAACATTTTAGTTCAAAGTCTCAAATTTCAATATTTAATCACTCAAGCAACTCATATATATACTTAACCATTCATACGTAACACTCAATCATTTATCATGTTCAACAATCAAATGCAATGCACAAATAAATGGCTCAAAGGTCCTATGGGTCGAAATGGAAAAATCGAAGTTTACACCATGAACAAAATGAATCAATTTTTCAGAACTCATATGCCATAAGTGAGCAACTGGGAGAAGGCTCTTGTCAACGTGCACGTGACGAACGAAAAGGTTCCTTTCTTTCCCAAACACAAGCAAATTTCTTATTCTCAATTCAATTCATCATATATTCATATTTTCATGCTTTTTCCTCTTTTCATTTAATTCAAAATATCATAACTTTTTTCAAGGTATAGCATAGTCATCAATCATCAAGCAATATCCAACATTCACAACAAGTCAAATTCAAACAATCAATATACACACATAGGCAAGAATTTGCCCAATTTCACAATAACCATAAATACATTACCCATCTAATTAGCTTGCAAAAATCCAAGTCAAGCTTACCTTTCCTCTTTCTCTTGGATTGGGTTTCCTTGGCTTCCTAAACAAACCAAGTTCTCTTTCAAAACAATATTCCATAAAATTTATAAAGCTTCAATAATCACAAAAATGAGAAATTAAGCTTAAACCTAACCTACCTATAGTCCATCTAGGTTAGAAAACCCAAGACCTAGTTTAGAAACCCTAAATCAAATGGGTTCCTTCTTCCTCTTCTTTCTCCCAACATAACACCATTCTCTCTCTAATCCCTTCATTCTCAACATAACCCATTTCTCTAAATAAGCAAGAAGAAAAGATGAACTTACCTTGAAAAATCTTCTTCCTTCTTTTTCTTCCCACGATTTTCTTCTTCTTCTTTCTCTCTTCTCTAGCTTCTCTCACAACTCTCTCCTTTTCTTTTCTTCTATTTCACATTTTCTTCTCCTCTCTATGGCTTCTCATGATTTTCTCTTCTCTTCTTCTTAATTCTAAGACAACTTTTATCTTTTTCTTCCAATTTTGCCCTCTTTTAATTTAATACAATGTCCCTTATGCCCCTCATGTCTAATAAAACTAATACCTTAACTTAATTATAGTCTTTTCCATCTAATTTCTAATCTCTATTTATACCCACTAAATTAATGACTAAATTCTAAAAATAAAATAAAAGAAACAAGCAAATCATAATTAAATAATTAAACAAATAATAAATAATTTAGAAAATTTTCAAGGTACAACACGAAACCTACAACCATCCACATATATAGCAACCAAACTCTTGTACAAATCGTCACGACATACATTTCTATTCATTTATAGGGAATGTCATCACGTATTTTTCTATTCAATACTACATATATACATATTAAAAAATTTCATACCATTTAACATTATCATTGAAGAACAATATTACAACTTTACATTAACATGATAATCTCAAAAAGAAAATATTCAATTTCCTTTATTACATATATAACCATTCTTTAATTGAAAGACATATCCAAAGGTACTTTTACTCTTAGCTGTTGGCCTTGATCTTTGTAGATGTTTCCTATACCTCACTTCTATCACTTAAACTTGCACAGATCAACATCCGTGCTAAACTTGAAAGCTTAGTAGGGAAAATACTTAGTTTGGATGACCACTCGTAGCAGTCACCCGCCAAATACACACTTTCAGAAATATCATAACTCACATACCATAAATTCATATTCATAAGCCAAGCATTGATATTCAACGCTCGTGCAAATAATGATGGCATAATTAAGCAAAATATATAACACAAATATGCTTCAACATATTATCCATATATCAAAAATGCACATTTATAAGCCAAACATTGATATTCAACGCTCTTTGATATATATTATCTATATAAATGCAAATGCTCATCAATAACAATTATTTATGTTGTTATGTTGTATTTCTTATTTATAACCATTTACTTTACTTTATGTGTTAGGTCTGCACATTTTTGTGGGTGTAGATAATGAGAGCTGTGGATATCAGAAGATATCAAAACTGTGGATACTTGGAAGTATCAAACTATGGATACCCGAAGGCATCGAATTGTGGAGACATTATAATGTCAAAATGAAGACACCATTGATGTCAAACTATAGCAGCTATGTTGTATCCTTACATTCTTGCCCATCTATCTATCACCAAGATAATAGAGAAGGCACTATAACTTTTTTTGTTGGTAAATCAGCAAAACATTATACAAATAAGAAAAGATTATATACACAGCTAGTGATATCTAGAAAACAAAACCTCTAGCCTGCGAAAAAGGCTCACAAAGGATAAATACATAGGGATCGTGAACAAAGCATGGAAGAAAACACTACGCCCTCAAAGCCTTACTATCGAGAAGCCTAAGAAAACTAAATCCACTACCCTAATACATAAATTCACCAGCATCGATGACAACACCACACAAAGACCTGCATCAAAAACCCACCAAAGATCACAACCCAAATCCACAACTAGCAGAACACATGTAGAAAAATTATCCTTCTACCATGTCCGCCGTAGGGGAAAGAACTCTGTGTGGTAACCTGCCTAGTATCGGTACGAGGGGAGTATAACCCTCCTCCTCGTTAACCCTGAGATGTCCCTGAACCTGCATTGTTAGCAATAAGAATAACAAGAAACTGAATACACACTTAATTACCTTCCCTCAGTGTTTAAGCGGAGGTGCTCCATAACTTATAAGATCACCCACGAGGTAAAACTCCCTATATCTGAGGCTTCATCATGGAAGGTGTGAAGGTTTCGTTCATTCCACAGATTATACACAACAGACAGGATAATGTAAAAGGTATGAAAGTCACTATTGTTGAAGGGGGAGACATGTTAACCATTAATAAGATTGAATGGAGATCAGAGAGATGTGAACTGGGAAGGAGAAAATGGTGGAGAGTAGTGGACTAAACTTAATGTGAGAAGGCACATCAAAAGAAAAGATGGTCAATAGTCTCGGAATCCATAACACACAAGAAACACCAGTTAGGGGCGTGGAGAAATAGGAGCTGATCCCTAGTCGACAATTTGTTCAAAAAGGCCAACCATAAGATGAAGGAACAACGAGGACTATTCCCCTTATGCCATACTAATGGATACCAAGGCACCATCGGACGGATCGGTCTCATGAGTTTATATGCTGACTCATTAGTATACTGCTTGGAAGGGCTGGCTAGCCATTCAAGGCTATCCTCACTGGAAGAATCAGGGTTATAAGGAATGGGGGTTAGGGTACGAATAGGCTCCACATTTGTATGATGCCACCTCCATTCATTGTGCCAAATAACATCTGAAACTATGGCAGTCATGGGAAGATCTGACCCATTGATCAACCGTGGAGTCGAGTGAGCCAACAGGATACCGCTCGAATGCCAAGGGTCCTACCATAGAGAAGTAGAAATACCATTCCCAATTCTAAAGCGAAATTGGTCCCCAAATTGGTCTCTAACAGACAAGATCTTTTGCCAACTCCACGAATGACTATTACTAGGAGAAATAGACTAAAAAATTTTCCTTTGCAAAATAATAGTGTGAACCCACTTTACCCACAAAGCTTCCCTATCAGTAAAAAGAACCCAAATTCTTTTCCCTATTAACACTTTATTCCAGCTGGATAAATGTTTAAAACCTAGACCTCCTTCTTTTTTAGGACAACAGTCATAATTCCAATTGACCTTAGCTGCGGCTTTTTTCTCGACCAAACCCGACCACAAGAAATTCCTAAGTTTTTTGTCTATTTCATTAAGAATATAAGAAGGAAGAATGAAGATACTAGCCCAGTAAACCTGAAAGGAAGACAAGATCGAAATAACTAATTGGACTCTACCAGCGTAAGAGAGATATTTGTGGGTACAATTATTAACTTTGCAATCAATTTTGTCTAACAAAGGGATACAATCCCTCCTAGACAACCTCCCCGATATAAGGGGTAGTCCCAAATATCGAATGGGAAGGTGTTTTAGTTTAAGACCAGACAGGCTTTCAAGTTGAGCAACTAAGTGGGTCAACTCTAGGGAGACAAAAAACTGGCTCTTATTCAAGTTCATGACCATACTAGAGACTCGAGAAAAGGCCCTTAAACAATCTAGAAGAGTATGGACCGAAACCAAATCTCTATGACAAAACAGTAAGAGATCATCAGTGAAAAGGAGATGAGTGAGCTTAAGAGCTTGACAACGCCAGTGATATTGGAAGGTGTTACTACCCCTAATGGAATCATTTAAGCTCCTAGTGAACAATCCATACAAAGGATGAATAGAAGAGGAGAAAGGGGGTGTCCTTGTCT
>JANSVA010000005.1:32232289-32246814 GCA_025504915.1 Erythroxylum reticulatum | reverse complement strand
TGTAAACAATTATAAGATAATTCCATTAATTTCGGATAATAATTTCAACACATTAAAGATAATTAAGTACAAAATAAGTGCAAATTGATGACTTAACAAGAGAAGAGGAGAAGAAGTTGGCTCGACGTATTTCCCAGATTAAGAGTTTCCCAATTTTGTTACCTCCCATCTTTCGTTCAAATTGTATTTCCTATTTAATTTTAGTTTTATTATTGTATGGAATTGAAATAAATAGCTGATGATAGGATCGAAAATGATGATGATGTTCTAAACTCACCTTTGGAGTTTTATTCTTGAATTAATGAAATTTGATTGTTTATATGTTTATTAGATTTGTTATGATTTAACTATGTGATTGCATAATTCGATATAAACTGAGAGGAAGAATCGAATAGAAAACGATTAAATTGACCTAACGAGAGTTACGTGATTTAATAAAAACTAGAATTAAATCAAATCAGTAAGTTTTCGGTAATTTATTAGAGAACTTCAGAACTAATTAGGGTTGTGGATAAGTTGTAAATTAAGAGATTGCAATAATCTAATTAGGGTTTATGATTTAGGGTTAATGGTTATAACTCGAGAGAGAGTAATCAACCCTAGGATCGTCTAAAACCAACAATCCAGTATTTGATAATCAGTTAGGCTACCATTAAAGATAGGTAAATTTCCCTTTATCTCAATTGATAATTTCCTTAGGTTGATTCTTGGGTATGCTGCAATTACTTACTAATTAGTATTTCTGTGATTGATTCTTAATTTAATTTGATTGATTAAAATAATTTTGTGTTTTTATTTTCGTGCAATTTGAATTTTTGTATTGTTTTCTAGCCTTAGATTTTAGGATTAGATTATCCCTACTCGTGAGATCGACACCTTAGGTACTATGCTAATAAACTGTGAGCTTGCGGATTATCGAGGGTTATTAATTAAAACCTACACACATCAAACACCCAACTAGGTACCCCAAAAATATTTGAAGGGAAGCTGAATATTCAAACCTAGACTATCAGTTTTGGAAACATCCCAAGAGAAGTACATCTTGCTTTTTAGGTAGTTAACTTTCAAATTAGAAATTCTGCAAAACTCCATGAAAGATTTGTGCAAATTTGAAATTAACTTATGATATGAAGCACAAACATCATTAAATCATCAGTAAAACTAAGATGAGTGAATTATAATACCTCACATTTCTGGTGAAACGAGAAATCTAAATTTCCCATAGTATTATAGTTGACATTTTTGTTAAGAATTTCCATTAAGATTGCAAAACCATATGGTGATAAAGAATCGCCCTGCCTTATCCCATTAGATCCTTGAAAGAGCTTGGTGGGGGATCCATTTAAAAGGAAACTATAAGAAGCTGTTGAATTTAATCCAAGAAATGAATCTAGAAGGGATACAATCCATTCTAAACTACTGGTGATAAAACTTCAATTGATGCTATCAAAGACCTTAGAGAATATACTTTAATAGCACATCCTTTGATTGATTTGTTGGAGTTGTAATCCTTCATGAGCTCTTTAATGAGAAGAATATTAGCAGATATTGTTCTACCATGAATGAATGCACCTTGAGATTGATGAACCATTGACATAAGAAGAACTTTAAGTCTATTTTTAGTAATTTAGCTTTGACCTTATAAATTTTATTTCAGCAAGACACATATCTTAAATCATTTAAGGAAATAATAAATGGAACTCTGGGGATCAAGAAAATGAGTGTGGCATTCAACTCCCTGAACAACCTACCTAGATGTAACAATTCGTAAGCCAACTCAATAAGCAAACTACCTATTATATTCCATGTACATTGAAAAAAATAAGCATTGTACCCATTAGGTCTAGCTTCTTTCCTTAAATTAAAAGAATAAATAATATCCTTCATCTCTTGTCTAGTAGATGGCAAAGAAAATTAAGATTTTTTGTACTACCCTACTAAAACTCTCTTTAACATTCAATGATGATGATTTGATCCTTAAAACTAATGCTTCTAATCATATATGGAGTGGACTATTAAAAAGATAGATTATGATGATTTTAATTTTAAGATGAATGAGTCTCTTTGCAGTTATACTTTAAGAACCTTTACAGATACCTAACAACGATATCACATAAATGAAATATAATTATTAGTGGTAGTAAAAAGCTGTCAAAAATTGTATTATTTTTTATTACCTAAAAGGCTTTTATTAAAAATTGACAATACTCAACTCAAGGCTTTTATTCAGAATAATTTACCTTCTAAACTTAAACATAAAAGATATATAAAATGTAGACTTTATTAGTAGAATGTATCTTTGATATTTAGATTATCAAATCTAATAATAATGTTTCTACATATTTTGTAATAAGAAATGGTCGATTTTAAATAAGAAATATTTGATTTATTGGAACAAATGCCCGAAGATATTGATACATGCCAAACACAAATCAAAGATTATTAGATATTGCAAATTTCAACTCGATATCAAATGAAGTTGCAAAGTTACTTTTTTATTTTTATTTTTTCATATATGGCAAACCAAGATAAACCGTTACAATTATAGCCTAGTCAACATGGCTAAAATAGCTGAAGATACATCATCCATAGGCTCTTCTTCTCCAATAGAATAATCTATTAGTCAACAGATTAATCCAAAAGAGGTTACTCCTAATAACATCTCTATTACTCCTGATAATATCTCTCTAAGACCTGATACTCCCTAGAAATTAAGGATACAAAAAAATATCATGGTTGATAGCCTTCCAAAATGTCATCCTATTGTTCAAGAGCAATATGAGGTAATGAGAGATTTATACTATATACAAAATAATGAAACTTGCAATATTAATTTTTCTGGGATATATAGTTAATATATTCAAGATAATTACGTATTTACAAAATACTGTCTTAATTCATCCTATGTCATCCATACTAAACTTTTTGCAAGGTGCTCACCCTTAAACTATTCAAGATTCGTATGATTTTGGAACAATAAATGTCTTATATTTGATTAACCCAAAGTTTCCTGAGATATCCTTACTTCCCAAATAGATTCAAGAAGCAGTTAAGGATTTTTATTGAAATAACCCTATAATAACTTCGAAAGATACCTTGGTATTAAAGATATTATATGTTGGTCTAGATTTTCATAAAGAAGAATGTTATGATGCTTATCATTTTATTACTTTGGGAAAAGCAAAACATTTTCCCATTACTGTGGATACTAAGTTACGAAAATAATTTTCTAAATACAATGAAATTGATATTTAATACTGAAGAGGAATCGGGATGAGAACTATTATTTATAACATGGAGGTACCATTTAAAAAGGGATTTTAAATCTTTTCCTAAAAAAGCAAATTTTCTTCTTTAATGATAACTCTAGCAAAAAATAACACCATTAGCTGCTAAAAATTTTGTGATATTAAAAATAAGTATGATTAAAGGAGGCAAGATAAGATATAGTCCTGAAGCACAAAATCATCACTGTATGTACAAATGCCAAACAAGGTTAGGATTAGTTTTCATTTTTATTTTATTTAATATTAATTAATTAAATTTTACGAAATTCTAACATAAACTACCTTTACCCTTGGCATCTTAGGTTAGCGTCATTAACATAGAGACTAACATTGAGCTATTTTTGCGAAAAATTAAAGTTCAAATATTTAATTGTCACTTTCTAAAGTTATGGCTATAGTTGAAATTTTATGCAATGTTTGAATTTTTTTTTGTAATTAACGCATTTTTCTACATATTGAGTCATTACCATCTATTACTATATATATTCTCCAATTAGCTTATGAAGTATTAGTATTTCAAAATAATTTGATAAATTTACAATAAAATGCCTCTATATGTAAAGACATAGCCTATCTATTATCAGTGAATGGTTAATTTTATCCAATTTTTTCTACACACATTTTTAGTGTTATGTATTCTATGTAATTTTATCATATAGCAAATTTAATGTAAATACTCTCATGTTTAATTTGATATTATTAATTTTAATTTATGTCTAATAGCACTTTATCATGTATAATTTATATCAAATTTCACCACTATGTTAAATTTTTTATTTTATATAATTTTATTAATTTAAGTATTAATTAGTCTTAATTTAATTTTAAGCAAAATTTTTATTTACAGTAAATTTTAATTAATTTATAATAGTGGATGATTTCTTCTAGTTAGATATTTTGAAACTTATATGTATTTTAATCTTGGATAATTAAGATTTTGAGGATATTTTCATTAAAAAAGAATTCAAGTAAATGTGAAAAAAGAAAATGAAAATGTAATTGGGTAATTTTAAATATTTGAGATATTTTATAAGACTTTCTTACTTAAAGGAAAAGAATTAGAGGAAATTTCAAGGAAATTTTATTAAAAAATAATTAAAAAATAATTAAATTTTGAAATAAGCTAAAAAGAATAAAAATCTACTGGAATTCATGGCATATTAAATTAAGGAAAAGGATCAAAGCACTTAAATAACCTAGGGCCTTTTAATCTTTTCTATGATTTTTGTTAGCCCCAATAGATGTTTAAAACATTTTAGATGAAAATGGGTAAACTCTAAAATTGGGAACTCTAAAAATAGATTGGTGGCCTACCTTCATTTTTCCTATATTAAAAGCCTATGAATTGCTCATCTTTACTCTCTAGCCACCATCAATTTTGATTCTCCTATAACTATGTCTTTTCTCTTTTTTATGTAGCCAACTATTGACCTTTCTTCCAA
Source organism: Erythroxylum reticulatum (assembly GCA_025504915.1). Taxonomy (NCBI): domain Eukaryota; kingdom Viridiplantae; phylum Streptophyta; class Magnoliopsida; order Malpighiales; family Erythroxylaceae; genus Erythroxylum; species Erythroxylum reticulatum. Next base: position 32,242,085 of record JANSVA010000005.1, on the reverse strand, counting down.
TCAAATCTCTGATCCTCTTCATCGTAACTATAATGACACCGATCACATCGTCAGTTTCTTTAATAACTAGTTAACCTTCATATCACTTATTGCCGATTATCGATAGTGATCTAGATTTGACATTCATATCTTGGAAATTTTAGCATCATAAAAGCTTAGAAAGGATAAACAAATTAAGCATTTAAAAGAGTAGTGCACGAAAAAGAGCACATGCATCACTCAGTATTTAGAATTTTGTACCACAATGATCGAAAAATAATGTGAATTAAGCCAATATTGTACCAGCTTTAAGTATAAAACGGTACCAACAATCTTGGTTAGTATTAGTAAAATATTGTGGTTAAATTATAATTTTCAAAAGTTTGAGGATTTAATTAAAAAACCCTAGTTGCCCTCAACTCTACCTTAAGTTTTTCCTCCTCTCTCTACTTTATGCCTCACTCATAGCTCGCTCTTCTTCCGACTCATCATTTGCTCTTCTCTAGCTGGTAATTGGCTCAATCCTCATAGTTCATCGACCTGTATTGCTTTGCCTTTTTATCTGCTCCTTACTGCCAACCCATACTTTGTCTCTCACCTCTAGTCCTTTCTGTCTGCTCCTCATGGCCAACGCCATCACCGTTTATTCTTTTGGATTTTATGTCTTGCCTTCTTGGTCTTCATATATGCTCTTCCATTTCCATCACTGTTTGTAACTCTTCCACCGCACTAAGCTACTTTAGTGGTTAAGACCTCTCTCCTATTGCCAGCTATCCTTGACATTAGTGGTTAAACCTTTCTTGTGATTTGTACGGCTATTTGTTACTGGCTATTGGTTTCTAAAATTTGGGAATTTGAATTATAGCTTATGAGTTTGTAATGGTCGCTTAGGCTATGTTTGATTGGGTGGTTATTAATGGAATGAAATGGACTGTAATATTATTCCATCATTTGGGAAGAGGGTTTATAATAGAATGGAATGGAATAGGATAGAAGGGGAGGGTTTCACATTATATCCCATTCTATCTTAAATAGTAAAAATAATTAATCTTTAATTTGGAGGGTTTATGATAGAATGTAAAATGATAAATAACATTTCACTATATTACATTATAAACCCTTCTTCCAAACAACATTTCACTATATTACATTATGAACCTTTCTATCCCTCCCAAACAACAATTTTCTAATATTACATTCACTTACATTCTAATCTATTATAAACCATTCCTTTCCAATAAAATCCTGACATCCAACCAAACATAGCCTTAGTGTTGTAGTGGTAAACTGATACTTCATAAATCATAACTGCTTTATAGATAGTTGGATATATTTGATTGGTTAGTGACTATAGTTCATGGCTCCTAATAGTGCGGCATGGAAGTACAAAAATATGGATTATGATTTGTGAATTGTGAATTTGTAAGGTTGTGTTATAGATGACTTATGTCTATATACTGTGTATTGCAAATTAAAAATCACAAATTAAGTATATATTTTTGTTTTTGAAAATTGTTCATATCATTACCTCATTATACATTTATATATCTTGTTAACCTAGCTTTGTAAGGATTAAAGTTTATTTTGTAAACATAATTTGATTTTACTTTTTCCTAAATAATTATAAAAATGAGATAAATTTTGAGTTTATTGAAATAATGTTTACATTTTTACAATCTTTTCATTAGAAAATAACTTTACAAACATACAAAATTAAACTTTAGAAAGGAATATTTCTAATATGATAGTAAATTAAAAATGCACATTCATTTTCATTATCTTATTTTATGTACAGTTAAATACATGATATAAAAGAGTTCATAGGAATTGAAAAGAGATAGTTTAGGTATTTTAATTTCTCATTAATTATATTTAAGTTAACCTAAGGTAATTTTTGGTTAATGAGTTATAGTTGTGAGTTTATGATTGAATTATGCAATGATATAAAATGAGTTATAGTTATGAATTTATAGTTGAATTATGTAATATTACAAACTGAGTTATAGTTATGATTTTATGGTTTAATTTTACTCACACAATATGGATTATGGTTGCGAATTTGTGGTTGAATTCTGTAACTATACAAAATATGTTTTAGTTATGACATTAAGGTTGAAATATGTAATCATACAAAATGATCTATAGTGATAATTTTATGGTTAAATTTTATTCACAGAAAATGGGTTATAATTTGTGAATTTATGGTTGAGTTATGTAATAAAAAATGATTAAAGTTATAACTTTATGGTTGAAGTATGTATTCTTACAAAATAAGTTTTAGTTATGACTTTATGGTTGAATTGTACTTACACAAAATGAGTTATAGTTGTGAATTTATGATTGAACTATGTAATCATATAGAGTGCATTATAGTTATGACTTTATAGTTGAGTTATTTACTCTTACAAAATAAGTTGTAGCTATGACTTTACTCACACAACATGGAAATTTCTAAGGTGGAATGTGTTTAAGCCTTGAATTTTCTTAAAGAATAATTTATATAAGTTCATGAAGTTCACTTGCATGTCTATGTCATATGATTGATGAAAAGTTTTTGTTAACCTATGTCTTTATTTATTTTACAAATAAATAGAGGGAAGTTTAAGTACTCATAATAATTCAGTCACTTTAGGTTTAGGAAGATTGGATGATCCAAGTTAGGCTCATATTAGATTAGTTCTTGGAATGAAAAATCATACCATTTGTTTGTATTGTACCACGCATTTAAAAGGTGGGGCAATCAAGAAATTAACGAAGCATTTAACTAGGGTCAAGGTTGATGTGGAGCTTTGTAAAAAAGTAAGCTATAATGTGAAGTTTCAAATGAAGACTTTATTTGTAGAGTATCAATACGAAAAAGATAGAATGCAAAGATTAAACTACAAAATTGCTATTGAAATTTGTTGATGGTTTGGATAATAGTGGGAATGTTAAAGATGATAGTATTCCTAATTAATAAGAAGGAAATGTTGCATTTGATGTTAGGAAAAGAAGAAGACAAGTTTTTAATTTTTGTATACGACGAACAACTCTTGGAGCTCACCTTTCAATTCGTAGTTCCTTATAATCTGTAGAAGTGGCTGTTATTGTGGATATGGAAATGATTAGATAGTAGTATGATTCAAGTATAACATTCAATGTTGCCCAATCATATTATTATGAGTCTATTGCCTCTTATATTCCATGATACAAAGCTCATTCAATTGCTAACTATAGAGGTAAACTTCTAAGCAAATTTGTTTATAAAATAAAAAGTTATTTAGATGAAAGAAGAATGAATTAGGTTGCTTATAAGTGTTCAATCATATATGATGGTTAAACAAATAAATGATAAGGGCTTATTATTAATTTTTATTTTACAAAAGGGACAATGTTTTTGAAGACTATTGATGCATATGAATTCTAATACTCTATTTTAAATATTTAATGAAGCTGTTTCAGTTCATTACTAACAATGATTATACTAATAAAGCAGCTAGAAGAAGATTGCAAAGTAGGTATAATTCTTTTTATTAGACCCATTATACTACATATTGCATTGACTAGATGCTGGAAAAAATAGAAGATGCTACATATACTATTATTGATGGGACATTGTATAAAGCAAAAAAAAGGTGACCAAATTCATTTACAATCAAGCATGGGTCCAAAATTTAATGAGAAAAAATTTCACCAATGGTAGGAATTCGTTTCATCCTGCTATTACAAGACTTGTAACTAATTTCTTATCATTTTATTATTTTATTATGATAAAGAAGGAGTCACGGTGAATGCTTACAAGAGATAAGTGAATTGCATCTCAGTATGCTAGGTCTAATATTAGATTAGAGGTTTCTAGAATTATAGTTGAAGATTATGACCAATGTCAATTTTTCATCCAAGTTTGTGAGCCTTTAATAAGGGTATCTAGCAACAATGAGTTTTTTTATGGTGCCATAAAAAGGGCAAAGGAAGCAATCAAGGCTAATTTGAAAAAGATATCTTCTTTGCACACACCTTATCTTGCAATTATCAATAAGAAATGAGAAGCAACTTTACTTTCCTTTGTTTGCAGTTGGGGCATTTTTGAATCTTAGTATATATTTCAGACTAAGTTTTACTAAGAAAGTTGAAGCCTATAAAGGAATACTATTAATATTATAACTATTGTTGCTTATAAGATGATGCAAGATCTCTTAAGCTCATAAATAGAAATTATAAGAATGCCTCTAGTGATTTTGTAATGCCTATTATTATTCGTCAAATATCACTTTTGTTACTTATTGATCATTACTTTATTTTGTTTATAATCTTACTTTTATTGTCTTATAGTTGCTTGGTGGTACCCATTCATAAGTGGTGTTCTAGAATTACAAAGGTTTACAATTGAAATTTTGAGTCAGTATATGAGTGCAATAGAGTGTGAGAAGTATTGGAGCATATTTGAATTCATCCATTCCAAGAAAAGGAATAGATTGGAACACAAAAGATTAAATGACTTAGTCTTTATCTGATACAAATTTAAAGCTTTGGGAAAGAAATGTTATTATTATTTTTAAGTTAAATATAAATTTCATGTGATTTTGTAATAATTTAATTATTTATTTACTTGGACTCTTAATAGAACAATTAGTTCTATAGATCTAATTTTCCTTGAACATATAAATCTTTTAATGGGTCGGGTTTTTAAAGAATCATGTTTAATACATGAGAGTGACTTAGAAGATAATCTTAGATGGGAAAGAATTGACATGTCATTTGGTGCAATGAATTTGAATGATGGTGATGATGAGGCTCCTTTCAATGATGAGCATTTTATATCAAATAAGAGTTGGGATCAATACAGTTCGAGTGGATATTCGATTGAATGAAGTTCTAGGTTTTTATTTCTTCTCTTTTTTTAATTTCACTTATATTTGATGTATAAGTTAAATTCTATATATGCAATATAAAAATAATTGTAAATATTTTTATTTCAGGTTTTACTTCTAGTTGGTTGTTTCATTAGCACGAACTCTTGTTATAATAGTTGAAGAGACATGTATCTTTATTGTGCTTTTTATTTAATATTTTGATGTAATTATTATTTATTATATGATAAAATTGTAACATTTTAATTACTTTGTATTCTCCTTAATTTTATATTTGTACGATGATTAAATGATTTTTTAATATTAATTGTAGATATTGTTTATATGTGAAAATTAATATTAATCAAAATAAATTGATTGTTGATATTTAAATTTTTTATGATTTTAGAATACATGTTTGATGTAAAGTTATAATGATACACCACTGCTAGCCATTTATTAAAGAACTAATTAGTCACATTTCCATTCTTTTTTTAGATTTTCTATTTGCTTTTTATAATGATTATTTACTCTTATTTTGTTCAAGAGAAATTTTTGTGTATGTATCATATACTTAGATATATAATCTTGGAGGTGTTTCTTGTAGTATTGTATGTTTGCTTTTAAATCTATCTTTATCATAAGTAAAAGTGCCAGTATCTTTATCGTATAAACAATATTGTTCACATGAGGATTATTATTAGACACCTAACAATTTTTGTAAAACTTTTTTTAAGGTAAACAATATAATAACTGTAGCTAAAAATAAACTAAAGTAAAGAAAATTGACAATTGAACAATTATCAAAGAAGCAGTGAACTTGTAATTAATCAATGATAATAACTTAGGAATGAATTCTATCTTATTTTGTTCCACCTCACCATTTTTAATTGATAATACTTGACCCTAGATATTGATAGATGGTTAATTGATTATATTTTTACCCCATATTTAATGTATTCTTACTTGATAGTTTAAACTTTTGTTACATATTAAAGTTTACATATTTGGTGCTTAATATGCTTCAAGTGTGTTTACAGGTAATAATTACTTTCATGGACTTAAAGGAGAGGAATTTGGAAGAAAACGTGGCGTAAAACAGAAAATCAGTAGCCTGGAAGGAGTACACGGTCGTGCACTTTTGCACACTCATGCATTTTTGTGATATTCAGCGATTTTCAATTATGCATGTTCCTGTGCACGACCGTGCTCCACAAAAACCTAGATTTTTATATAAAAGTGACATTTTATAGGAAAATTAAAGAAGGAAGTGGCTGACATTGTTCTGAGAAGTTCAGAGGTAATTCTAGAGGTGATTTGGAGCTTAAGGAATGGAAAACACGAGATTTTTGTTGACACATCCATCATAACATAAGGTTGGATGTCTACATTGTCATAATACAAGATAAAAAAGAATCAGGTAGATTTAGAATTATGATTCTGATGCTTTCTATTCTATTTTCTGTTTATATAGATATGATTTTATGTTTGCTAATGTATAGCTAAATTCTCTATTAGTATCTATGTCAGATGAACCCTGGTTGAATACTTTGACATGTTTTTATTCTTTTGTGAATGCAATTATGGTTAATGATTATTGGGATCCAATTTTCTATTTTATTTATTGTTTATTTATTTTATTTTTAGAATTCAATTTGATTTCATACTTAGCGATTGAGAAATCCTAGGTTGGAATAGATCTACGATAATTAAAAAAAGTTGATTGCAATCCTAGAGATAGGATGATGTAAATCTTATAAATTAAGGTCAAACCTGATAGAGGGATTCATAATATGATAACACAATCCTATAAACTTTAACCTGAGAAATTCGGTTAGGAACCTTAGGATTAGTTGTTAGTAGACTTAAGGTCAACTACTAGCATACCTTAGGAATCTCCACGGTCCAGTTAATCAACAACATAATTGCATGAAAAATAATTAATCGGTTAAAGGTTTAGGGAGATTCAAAGCCTAGGTACTAATTATCTTATATCGATAATTAATATAGTGTCTCCAATTCTTTGCTTTAAATTGTGCTTCTTGTTTACTTTAATTGTTTAATTTTAGTTTCTTTCCATTAAAAATCTAAAATCAATCCTTAGACACAGTCTTCGTAGGATTGACCTGTATTTGTCAATACTAGCTATAACTATGCCGTGCACTTGTGGTTAGTACAACGTTGACTATCGGAAAACATTCATAATAAGATATCCAATAGTTTTTTAAAAAGGAAAAAATAACATTAATAAAGAATAAAATTACAATCTAAAATGAGGTTTAAGGGAAGTACCCTTCAACATGTGATAAAGCACATTGGAAATGCCTACTAAGAATCAGGGTTAAGAATGTAATTCATTGGTTAAATATTTAGAGAAAGTAGTAGATTGGATTTGCAATTTGGTGCTAAACTCTTCAGAATGATTAGTTCCTTGATGCCATTGATAACTTCTGTGATAAGTGATGTAATTAATTTAAACTTGGACTCAAATCTTCTAAAATTTCTTTCTTTCCAAATGTTTTGCACACAAAGACCTATAGCTATTATGTAGATTTGTTTTTTAGACTTAGGAAGAGAAGTTTGTTTTGATAACCAATGAATGATGTTGGAAAGAGAGCTTCCTCGAATAGTCCAGAGATATTTCTAGTTCACTTATTCCTAAATGACATTTGCTGCTGTGCATATGAAGAACAGTTGATCCCTGGATTCTTCATATGATGAACATAATGGGTAGGATCTATGAACATTAAGATAATTGAGTCTGTCAACGGTATTGATCCTATTCTTGAAAGTGGGTTAGAGAAGAAGAGAAACCTTAGGGTAGTACTTTATGCTAAATGATTATATGCCAAACAACCACTATAATCTTCATTCTAAGAAGATCCTTAGTGAACTTATTCAGCAGTTTGTAAGCTGGTTGATCCTTCCAATAAAAATATCAGGCCTAGATGGATTTAGAGAATATTGAGTTATAGAAGGTTGAGGCTATCAAAAAACAGCCAAATGTCTCCATTGATGAAAAAGTTAAGTTTAGCGTAAAGGGGAAAGGTGAGAGAGTTCTTAAGTGTAACTTGGAGGTGAATAAGTAAACATTGACGACATCAATAGTCGAACCATAGTGAATTTTGTTCTCCAATGCCAATTTTATAGGAAACATCCTCTTAGACTAAGTTCTTCAAGTTAAGTAGCTAATTTAGGAAGTAAGAATGAGAAGGACTCTTATTTATACCCCCTTTGGAGATTTAGGAAGTAAGATATCAAATAGTTATGATTACCCAAATTGGCAGTACATCAATCCAACCCCTATTTAGCTCCATTCCATGCCTCCACAACTGAATGAAATGGGGTTGGTCACCAATATGATAGGGCCTTTCTTTAACTATTTTAGCTAGGTTAGAATCATTAGTGAACTTGAATAAAATCGTGCCACCTTCCCTCAGCATTACTTAAACTCTTTTCTACCCTATCTAGCTTTTTCCCAGGCATTCACTACTAGGAAATCAGGTCTCTTGGTCCAAAAAAATTCAATTAAAGCAGTACACCAATCTTTGGCATCAGCCTTTAACAGTTCTTTTTTTTTAAGGGGGTGTTGGGGGGAGCCGATAACACCATCCTTGACAACATTTTGGTAAGGCTTTAGGGTACCTTTGTTTTGTAGCATGTTTATCTTATTTTTCAAGCTCCGAGTAAGCAAGTGTCCTTATACTTTCTTCCATATGTCATTGTTTTCCCTAAAGTTTTATCTCCAAATTTTGCAAGAAGCTCTCTGGAGAGAGTTGGGAAATCCTCCATTGAGAGAGAAGGTTACCACCCCTTGAGGTAGAAGCCTCAGTCACCTTACAACTGTCAAAGAGGCAACAGGAGAAGGGACTAGGTGTGGGAAGGTTGGTTTCCAAAAATGGAAACAAATAAGGGCAGTATGGTAATTCAATAAGAGAGAAGTCAAAGAAAATTTTCTTGTTCCATCTTTCATCCTACATAAGTTACTACTCATCTTGTTCATCTTCATTCAGTTCTTTTGATCTCCTTAGTATATCTTACTAATTGCTTTATGCTTTGTTATTTCCACCTCTTATCTCATTTTTCTTCTTACTTTTGTAACCTTAAAAGTCTAGAGATTGATATTACCTTAAGATGCTTAAATCCAAGCAAGGCACCTAAATATGATAGATTTAACCATCATTTCTTCACAAATCTTGGCATTTAACAAAGTATATGATAGTTGATGCTATTATAGAATTCTTCAATAAAGGCCAAATATTATCAGAAATTAATGTTACCTTTATAAGCTTAATTCCTCAGAATGGAGAAAAGATAATTTTTTAAAAACTTTAGACTTATTTGTAACACTATGTACTAGATCATTGTTAATATCTTGGCTCAAAGGATGAAAGAGGTCTTACACAAATACATTGGCATTTCACAAGGTGACTATTTATCTGGCAAAATTATGGGCAATAACATCATATTGATGCAAAAACTTATCAATACTTAAACTAAGAGAAAGGGAAGCAGGAATTATATCATTAAGGTTAACCTGAAGAAGGCCTATGGTAATGTAGATTGAGGCTTTATCCTAAACATTTTACATTCTTTAAAGTATCCTGCCAACTTTATATAGTGGATATCACAATGCATTACCTTACCTTCCTTTAAGATATTAGTGAATGATGATATGTACTTAATTTATTATACATTTATTATATAACACTTACTGATTACCTCTATTAAATGCTTAAAGACATTCAATTTAGTTCTTATTTGGTTTTAGGTACAATTTGAAAGCAAAAAAGCTAAGTGAGTTGAAAGCACAATATTTAAACCATTTTCTTACGATATACTGATAGCACGTCTGATTAAACCCAAGTTTTCTATATTATTTAGTGATATTTTCATAGTTTTTGTTATATCTTTTGACTCTTTTTGTTAGATATTGTGCTTAATTTAGCTTAAGAGTGCTTGTTTTGAATTAATGTAGTTTGAGGGTA
>JANSVA010000005.1:32188287-32205963 GCA_025504915.1 Erythroxylum reticulatum | reverse complement strand
TATATATATATATATATATAACCTGAAGAATGAAAATTCCAAAATATCCTTCCTAAATACAACTCTTCTTGGACAATAGTTCAAATTAGCAAAGGGAGGGAGAAGGATAGGTTGGAATTCAAGCATAAGATAGGCAATGCGACTTCTGCTTGGTTCTAGCATGATAATTGGACTAATTTAGGCCCTTTAAGTAGTATAATGGCACTTACTCCTCTTTAGAGTAGTCTCAGACCGTGCATTATTTAAAGATGTCCTTAGCAATATATTCATGCTTCAGTAGCTAACAAGGATATCACTTATTAGTCATCCCTCAATTTTAATCCCAACTGCAACAGAAAAGATTTTATTAAATGGCACAAACACCCCTTTGGTTTATTCTCTAATGCCTCTTCCAAATTGTTACTAAAGATCCAAGCTCCAAAAGGTTTGGCCTAAATAAGCTTGCACCATGGCATCCTTCGTCCTTTAGCTTGCTAAAAGGGAGAGATTGATCATATCATAAAGGCTCCGAAGAATTCTTAACATACTAGATTCTTGTGCACTTTATAATTAAGAAACCAAACCCATTGAACATCTCTTCTTTAAGTGTAGCTTCTCCTACAATTTTGCATATAAGGTCTTCTCCTGGTTTGATCAATAGGTTAAAGTCAAAAAGTATAGGATAAGTAACAGAGACCTGGTAGTTCATTCAATTTCTTCTTGACAATGTGGTCTATGCCTTGTGAAACGACAGAAATGAGAGAATTTTTCTTTTAAGGAAACAACTCAAAAGCATTGCTGATTGCTAGACTGTTGACAATGATATAACGGTAGCTGGCTGCTTATCAAATCCATCATAGTGACGGTGAAATTGTTTTTATTAATTGGAGCTTACTTGTTAATGATTCAGTTTCAACTTGTAGGAATATGTAGCAGACAAAATGCTCATTATGTTTCAACTTGAATTGTACAACTTGAACTTGGAACTGAAAATTGCAGTGAGTTCTCAGGAGAATAGAAACTTTCTTCATAATATGTCATGGAGATTGTTAGTTAACATGGTACATCTTAGCTGGACATACAAATATTCCTCTGTTTGGAAAAGTTTTAAACTAGGAGACTCATTCAAATATTAATTGCACGCTTTATTCTGTCTTAGATTTCATTAGAGAATCAACCAAAGAAAAGAGAGCGAGAGATTCCCTTTATGAATTTACGAAGCTGAAAGGAACGAGAACCTACTCCTTTCTGCTTGTAAGGATAGTTTTAAAAATCTAAAGGATCGTGCAAGAGCAGACAATATATTGCTGAAAGTCTTTGTCATTAATTAAAATAGCCAACCATTTACATTATTTGTCAAATTGACGCCAACTGCGTATATTAAACATTTCACCACAACCCACAACTTTCACAAGTATAATAAAAGTGCCCAAGTTACTCACACGCGAGTTTAGTGCCAAAACTTGTAAGACAAATAGCAAATGCCTGAAATGCTGACAATGGCTGCCGGTAATCCATGGTGAAAATATCATCTCCTACCTTTCCAAACTGGAGAAGAACAGTCTCGTCATCCCCTTTTCCTCCTGGCTGACTAGGGTCAGCCGTGGCAACCAGTTGAAAGTTCTTCACTGATGCTACCGTCACTCGACCATGGAAATTCAAGCACCAGCATTGCAAATGCTCATGCCATCTTGGGGCTTTGTTCCGTAAAATTACAGCAGATTCATTTCCCTTCAACTTGGAATTATCAAGAAGTTTGTCATTGGCAGTTTTTTGCGAGACTGGGAAACTCAAAGAACAAGCCATCCTCCTTGGACCTCTCGACTTTAGGAGGTTGAATTTGTAGGAGACATGCCCTACCTCAAAACTGCCAGCTGGAACCTGGGGGCTTATTTGTTTACTCGCAAATCGACGACTAGATCTACTGCTTGAAGGCTTTGCACCATTATGTGGTGGCTGGCTGTCATAGATTCTAAAGTTGGTACCAAGAAAGTCAGAGCTGTAAAATTCACAGAAATTTCGCGTTAATTTTTAGCTATACATACAGAATCAACATTACATCACAACTCATCCCCTGCCTCCCACACCTTCCTCTCTTCAACTCTCCATTTCCTTTAACCTTTAAAGGCTCAACAGTAAAAAATCAAATTAAACAAGAAAGCAAAAAGACTGCCATGTTGATTTGTCAGGCATAAAAAGTTGAGTATGACCGGTATAAATCAAAGTACAGATAATTTGCACTCTTGAAATCTACTTGATAAATGAAATCATGCATCAGCTGCCATGTTCTATAACTAAATGCAGCCAAAAACAGTGTTCAACAGATCAAGTGATAATTACAGACTTTGTGTGTGGGTGTGGGTGTGTGTGTGTGTGGGTGTGAGAGAGAGAGGGAGTGAGTGAGAGAGGGAGAGAAGAATTGACATCCATAGCAATACTAAAGTAATATCCCAAGAGGGCAAGACTACCGTTGCCTTATGTTGCCAATTTGCTAGGCTTGATCATTCAACTGCCAGATGATTCAAAAAGCAAAGAACTTCCTTATATGGAATCCTTGGTTTAAGGCAAAACCCAAAAGCAACAGGGGAGGTCTCAAAGGGAAAGTTTCATAGGTAGTTGTACAGATCTTGCACAGCAGGTCTAACTTCTTTGTATTACTTCCTTTATTAGTTTGTGTTTTACAAATAGGGTGATCTTTAGAAAAGACAAACAGGTTGCCCAAGTTTTTCCATTTTGTTTTCGCATAGGAATCTCGAGTATCAAGTTCATAAGTATGCACCCCAGAGCTTTAGTCCACTCAAGTCTCCTTTTTCTACTCCCAATTTAAACAAGTAGACAAACATTAAGGATCAATTCTACTACTATAGTTGCAAATGTTCAGCCTATAACACAATTTCAGATTATTAATGACAATACAGACAAGCTTACTGGTCTATTTTAGACAATACTAATTAAATAAATTTAGTAAATGTTGCTTTGTCATTAAATTTTCAGGAAATTACAAGAACGAAGTTGAACCCCCTGCAGCTCAACAGCTTGCCAATACATCAATTTTTCAAACAGGCCCTGATGTAGAAAAGATCAATTTATAAGATGTACGCAGACAACAGAGAATCCTAAGTCCAAACATTTTTCCTATTAGCAAAAATGAAGAGAATATCTACTGTGCCAGCTAATCAAACATGTTAAACTAGTTCCAGAACAGAGAATAAGAGTTGCAACAACTATATAATGTGAAACCACAATTTTTCAAGATCCATCTCCCATACTTGCAATATCTTACCTAAGCTTTCCAACATAAGCATTGCTTCCTTGGGATAAATCATCAGCATCAAGCGAGATAATATACTCTGTGTTACAACCACTCCTATACCTTCGTGCTGCTAGGAGAAACTTTCCCTTATCTGTAAATGCTGGAAATGACAACATAAAAAAAAATAAAAAAGATAAGGTAACCACAACTTAGACAGACATCAAACTGGATAAGATTCTGTTGGAATCATCAGATCAACAAAAACAGACATGACATACAAATTAAATCACTTGACTACATATTTACCTGCATGCTTATCATTTTGCTTTTGTCAGCTTTTGACTTGAGTTCTTGTGCATAAACAAACAAAAAAAATCAAAATACTACTTCTAAAGGCTCACTCTCCCTCAAGAAACTAAAAAATTCATTGTTCTAATTCCTGCAGAAAGAATGATTACAACAAAAGACTACATTCTTGATCTACTTACACTCAAAAAATCACGCTGACATGATTACAACAAAAGACTACATTCTTGATCTACTTACACTCAAAAAATCACGCTGACCTAGAAATGGACTTTGGATTGCACACTTCAACAATCTAAAAGATGCCAATGTGATGGCTAGTGCAACATTTTATTATATTAATTCTGCATTGATTTTACATACTATGCACATTAACGCTAATATTTCCCCTTTTTCATCTTTTTTTGTGCTGTCTTTAGTCCTAAAAAGGAACGTTACTATACACCCCAGTTATCCAAACATTCCTTCCCTGGAAACTAAGTATTTGCCTTTCTATTTTCCAAAATGTTTCATTATCATAATGTTGGGTCCCCTGTGCAAAGTTCTTTGATTTTCATTTAAAGAGTACCTGTTAGTCAATAGTTAGGTGAAACCTTTATATGCAACAAGTTTCTTTCATTGGCTAGACAAGATTTTGTCAAACTTGGACCCAGTCAAAGAGTTGACTTTGATCAAAAAAAGAAATGGGTCACAGTGAATTTGCATTTCCACGAAGCCAGGTCCAATTAAAAGGTTTGAGGAAACAAATATGTCCCTTTCACGGAAATAATTAAGCAGTCAAGGTAACTAGTTGCATAAAGAATGACAAATTTTAAAGTCTCACTCTGGACATATTCCTCACCAACTACTTACATGGAGTGAGAGCTAGGTAAAGGTAAAAAGTCGATGTCTTCTTGTTCCGTTTTATGAGGCACTGATGGGGTAACTCACATGGACCCGGCTGCATTCACCACAGAAAAATGTAGCAAACAATCAAAGATCAACGACCAAATCACCAATGCTCAAGAGAGTAAGATGGAAAACTTTTAGACATTAGATGTGTTAATCTAGGACCAATTCCATTTTTGTTAAGTGGAAAATCTTCTCAGACCTTTCCCAGAACAAGAGGCAACGATTTTCAGCACAAAAGCAATATCTGATTCTTTGAGATCACTAATTGTCAAAGCTCCCATGATTGTTTATAAATTATGATTTCAAAATAATACAACTTTCAGTAGCTCCTATATTAAACTCCTCCTCCTCCCAAAATTTCATATCCTTGAACGTTCCCATAACTCGTAAACAGAACCAAGGGGAGGCCTAACAGAATAATTAAAACAATGATTACACTGGAAAAGCTAAGCCAGGTCTCGAATAAAGCGAGAAAATAAGAAGAGAAATAATAAAATCCTGGAAGCCAAATCAACTAGAAGCAATTAATATAATCAGTCATCAAAAGAACCAATCAGAGACTCGGAATAAAAGCTGCAGTCAGTTAATTGTCAATTATGCAATGAAGAGCCAATTTTCCATGCATTCTCATATTAAACAAGTAAACCCCAAATCAGAAAAAAGCCAACCTGTTTAAGGCAAGAAGGGAAAGTAATTTTGGCACAATTACGAGGAGACCTAACGATCTCTTGGGTGACATCTCTCCACTTCTTGCAAACGCAAGCACAAACGACGACGTCTCGGCGTTGAGGCCACCGATCTTCCGTGGCCTCTACTCGCTTCAATATCTCCCCTAGCAACTCCGGCAACATGTTCCCCCACTCATCCTTTACGCCTGCTGGCGTCGCTGCTGCCGCCTGGCCTGCACCGTTGTGTCTGTGATTAGTTGTTGTTGATGACGTACGCTTGAGCGATCTCGAGAATCTTCTCGAAATAACTGACTTCGATCTTCTCAGATACATCAGAGTTACGGTTCGAAAGAAAGAGACGCAGAGCGAATTTTTATGATAGTTCTATGTTTTATTTTTTGGCTTTTAGAGAGAGCACTGAGCAGAGCAACGAACACGAGACGAGACAGCTTTTTATTTATTTCCTTTCCTTATTTTCCTTCCTATGGTTTTTGCTTTTCTAAAATGTTTTTTGAATAAAAAATGTATTTTATAATAAATTACATATAATGGCAATGAAATGACAGATCTAGACAGGGCAGTTGAAGATTCGTATTGGACGGGCGTCGCTACAGTGTTGTTCCATTCTACCAAGGCGGTGACAAATAACGTTAAAGGAAAGTATTCAAACTTGAAAGCTGCGTCTTAGTCGCAGCGGCTGGGTGAAACTTTTGACCGCTCCTTCGAAAAGGAACATTTCACAATAAAAATTCAGAACCGATAGAATAAATATTAAATAATACTTATATTCTAGCTTATAAATTTGATAAGGACATGCGATGAAACTAATTACAATGAAGTATAAAATGATAATTATTCAACATAACTAATAAAGAATGATATCAATGATCACTAAATATATAGAAGTAACCAAAAAATTAATATTTTAAAAATCGAACCCAATTTGATCGAAAATAAAATGAAACAATTGGTTATCTGGTTTGGGTTAACTTAATAACCTAATTATATAAAAATTGACCAATTTATTATTGAACCGGTTGGTTTATCAATTAATCAATTAGTTGTACAACTACCTTCACTTTCCACATTCCACAAACCAACTTGACTATCTCACTCAACAGAATCAAATACGTGATCATCATTATCAAAAGTTCACGTCAATGTGAGTGAGGGATATCAAACCTCCTCACGAAATCCCTCCTGAACTTATCCTTCCAACTTAGGTTCCCTAATTTAATCACTATACTCTCACTTTGACCCTGTGCAGAAACACAATAACCCTTCACACAGGAACTAGGATAAGCAAAATCATGGGATCATCGGTGCCATAAAGGAAAAGTAAGCTTGAGGCAATCAACGGAGAAAGTGGCGGCAAGCGAGAGAGTGTCCATGAAACGGTGGTGCTTTTTTTCTTCCTTTCGGTCTCTTTTTTTGTTGGGTTTAAATCACGAGGTGTTTTAGGTAGGCCTGAACTATCAGTGGCACCTTTAAGTCATTACCAAGTCTAGATTAATCTTCACTCGTGCCTTGTGGGACCTGGAGAGGCAGCTCAACACCACCACCAAATATTTAACATTGTTGCATTCACAATCGGAGTTCGAACCTTGACCTTGCTTAAGCGAAGATCAGGGCCTTATCGCTGAACTTCAGTGCTCAGTGGTATCCTTTTGGTCTCTTTGCCGGTGAATAATAGTTGAAAAGACAAAGTGTGTTTCTTGTAGGCTAAGAAAACCAAGGAAAAAGAAGAAGAGTGGATCTAAACAAGCAACGTGTTGTCTTTTACTTCACTTGTAACATTAAGTATGACTCGGGTTAGAACACTCTATTTGGAGCACCCTATTCCCGTTAGGGTGTTCCAACCCTATTTTATTTAATCTTATACACACATTTGTGTGGACCCTATATAAATGTGTGGATGATATTTAATAAAATATGGTAGGAACTGGTTATCCGGAATAGAGGATTTGATCTCGTATGACTCACTCACTTGTACTATTAATTATGACTTACTTTTTTTTCCTTTTTCTTTTTCTTGTTCCCTTTGTATTTCTTAACCTATGGCTTCAAATTTAAGAGTTAAATATGTCACATTTTTATTTGATTTTATCTATTTAAATTTATTTTTACGATTTTAATTACTAAAAATGTTATACTATTAAAAATTTTAGAAAATATTTTTATTAACTATCTTTTAAGTTATTTTAATATTAATTATCATATAATTGTTTGTATAATTACCCAATTTCATTTCATTAATAATTATATTAAACAATTTACTAAGAAATTCATGTAAATCTACGCATTCTATGCAGAGATGGTAAAACCAGTGCTTTAAAAATCAAATAGTACTGATTAGTTGGACTGAAAAATATTAAATTCAATTTATTATTAGTTCATTATAGTAGATATTAGTGTATTTTTATTTCAATGAAGTATTTATTTTTAATTATATTTATATTTTACTTCTTATTTATTATATACTAGTTTTATAACAATTTAATATTAGTTCAATCTTTAAATCTTAAACTTTATGTTTAACCGGTTCGATGTCCAATCCGATTTTTAAAACATTGTAAAATACGATCGTTGACTACTAATTAATTATGATGTTCATTATAATGAATTATGATATTCAATATATCTACTATATATTTGCAAGTGAATCCATTTGACCTATATTATACTTTAATATTTATACTTTATAAAGTCTCATGTATTATCCCTCTGTATTCTTTACCCTATCCATAACCAGAAACTGAAAAGATAAAACTGTTGGGTGTTTCCCTAGTTGGGTTGGTCAGTATCTCTTTTTGGTGTGCTTGGATTTGTGATATTTTGCAGGAACATACAGCTATTTCCATTCACCAGAAGAAGAAAGAATCTCCAACCTCAGATAATAGAAATTGTTGTGGGAGTGTCTCACCATCACTAAAAGAAATTTTGCAAAAACTAAAAAGATTGAACCATTTGGTTGTTTCCCTAGTTGGGCTAGTCAGTATCTCTCTTTTGTGTGCTTGGTTTTTTTGTAGGAACATACAACTATTTCCATTCATCGGAAGAAGAAAAGATCTTTGCCCTCTGGTAATAGAAATTACTGTGGGAGGTAATTTTCGAAGACTACTAGTTCTTGATTTAGGTAGAGCTTAAACAAGCTGTTGATATTATTTGTTTCTCCTTTTTGCATTAGGTTTGATATTTTTGGATAATATCTGGCCGATAACTAACTCTCCATCGTAACCATCGTCATGGACTATCTTATTTAATTCTCTCTTTTTATTGTCAGTTCTATTTACTGACTCCCACATTATGAAGACATTGAAATTTATAGCCATTGTTGGTCTTTTAGCATCGACAAGAACTCACTGCTTTTAACGCTTTACATATATTTCTCCTCAACCTTTCTCTCATGCATACGATCACATAGATCTTTAGGAGTTGTCAAATTTTTTAAAACAAAATTTGACCATTATAAGCACTGTTCCATCCTATATTTTTTGGAATTGTATTTTTTATCTTTTCAACTTTTTACCACCTTCTTGGCCCTGAGTTAGGAGTGGTGGCTTCATATACGAAGGGTGAAGTAAAGGCTAGTCCTTTGGTGAATTTCGCATGTAAAAGTAAAAAAGATGCTGACAAACTATAGATAGGTTCTTGGAATATTGGGACTATTATAGGAAAGTCTCTAGAATTAGTGGAGATTTTAGACAAGTATAAGATTCATATAGTGTACATACAGGAGACAAAGTAAACGAGGGCTAAAGTGAAAGAGATTAATTGGTTCAAATTGTGGTATTCAGGGGGTTCGGGAAGACAAAATGAGGTAGGTATCTTAGTTATTAAGGAACTTATAAGTCAAATTGTGGAGATAAAGAGGACAAATGATGGGATTATAGCTATTAAGATTACGGTGAGTAGTGTTGTTCTCAATGTGTAGTGTGCTTATGCACCCCAAGTAGGTTTGGACAAACAACGAAAATTTCAACTCTGGGAGGAGTTATATGAGGTGATCCAACAAATCCCTACTAATGAGAAAGTTATTTTAGGAGGATATTTTTATGGTCCTATAGGGGAAATATCGGATGGATATCGATGGACTTATGGGAGTTTCGAGTACGAAAATAGGAAGGTTAATGGGATTGTTTTATTGGACATGTCAGTAGCATTTAAGTTAATGATAGCCAATTCTTTATTCAAGAAGAATGAGGAACAACTGGTGACTTATAAGAATAGAACCACGAAGACTCAGATTGATTATTTCCTAGTAAGGTAGAGCAATTGAACTATATGCAAGGATTGTAAGGTGATTCTAAAAGCATGCTTAGCAACTCAGCATAGACTGTTAGTTTTGGATCTTGAAATTAAGGGATGTAGGAAGAAGACAAATATTAAGAGGTATACTAAAGTTAGATGGTGGAATATTAAAAGGGACAAGGTGGAACAATTTAAGGATTGAGTAAGAAATGGAGCCGAATGGAAATTGGAAAGAGATGCTAATCAAATGTGGGATGGAATAGCAAATATGTTAAAAAATAATGCCAAAGAGATGTTGGAAGTTTCTAAAGGGTTGCGGGGTGGTAAGATGGAATCTTGATGGTGGACTAGAGATATACAAGAAAAGATTAAGGCTAAAACGGGAGCATATAAAACCATATCAGAAAGTACCACAAAGGCAGAGAGAGAAGCTAATAGAGAAAGGTACAAACTAACAAAGAAAGAGGGGGAAAAAAGATAGTTGTAGTGGCTAAAGGCAAAGCTTATGAGAATTTGTATAGGAGATTGGATACTAAAAAAAGGAGAAAAGGACATGTTCAAGTTGGAGTTAGAAAACAAAAAATGAGAGACTTATAACAAGTTTTATGTATAAGAGATGAAGTAGGGCAAGTGCTCATGGAAGAAAATAACATGAAGAGTAGATGGTAAAGGTACTTTTGTGACCTTTTTAATGAAGGCATAGAGGAAAACGTCTCTTTAGGTGATCTCAGCAAGTCTGAGAGATTTCGTAACTTGTCTTAGTGTCAACATATCATAAGGGAATAAATTAAAAAAGCTTTGAGGGAGATGAAGAGTAGAAGGGAAGTAGAATCGAATTAGATGCCTATAAAGGTATGAAAGAGCCTAGGCGTCGAAGGTCTTACTTGGTTAGTCAAACTTTTAATGTGATCCTTGAATCTGCCAAAATGTTAGATGAATGGAGACTGAGTATATTAATTCCTCTATATAAGTACAAAGCGGACATCCAAAATTGTAACAATTATAAAGGCATTAAAATACTTAGTCACATCATAAAGTTGTGGGGGAAGATAATTGAGAACATAGTAAGAAAAGCAGCTTTTATATCAGAAAACCAATTTGGCTTTATAAAAAAATACTCATAATTACACAATTTTAAGCATATACATACGATAATCATCTAATAGACACCTAAAAACAAAGTAAAACAAGTAGGAAAACATAGTATGAACTATACCCATCACTTAACCTTAAAACTAAAGGAAAAACAGAAAGCTAAAAGAACCATTATGAAATCCCTTTTAATCTTCATGAAATCAACTTTAGATTGATGGAAATCCACCCTAAATAGGATTCCTAGCTTGTTATTCTTTCACAATATCATTTTAGGCCATCAATTTGTGTTTTCCTTAGCCTCTTACAAACCTCTTTGACCATTTTTTAGTTTTCTCTTCATTTTATCCATTTCTAGCTCAAATTTAGGGTTGCTAAAGTGGACATGGTAACTCACACAATCGTGTGCATGACTATATCCCTCAATCTTGCTTCAATCTTCAAAAACCATAAAGAACATGATCTGAAAGAGCTACACAAGCAACTACATAATTATGTAGACTTACACGAAAACCCACATAGTTGTGTAGACTTACATGGGGAACCATCAAAATACCTTCAATTCTTTAATTTTTTGTCTCAGTTTTGCCCTAATTCTTTTTCTTTTTATCTGTGAAAACTAATAAGACCTAAAAAGAAAATAAAAACAAAATAAGTACCATAAACAATAAAAATTCTCAAATAAAAATCAAAATGCATTAAATGTATAATTAAAAATATAGTCTAGTTAGCATTTATTAGTTACAACCCTTATTCAATTATGCTTTTGAGGGATTCCATTAACCAAAAAACCATTATCTTTACATCCTCCATCCCTCCTGTATAACCAAGTTTTTTAAATTTTATCATATCTAGAACTTTATTAGCATCATTCTCTATATACATCTTTACATGCCCTATTATTTTAAGCCTTGCATTGTTTTTATAAAGGTATATAAGCCTTCCCATGGCACTTAAACTTACCAAGTAATTTAAGTGCCATGGGCTACTATGGCCCAGAAGAGGAAGTAGTCCCATGAAGGCTACTATGGGCAGAGGGAGCTATTAATTGCACTCCCAAAAGGGAAAGTAACAAAAAATTTAATATAGGTGGTGAAAGACGCAGCTAGACCAATAAGTAATAAAGGACAATTGACTTAAAACAGAGGAAGGAAAAAGAAGGAAAAGCAAATAAGTATTTTTTTGGTTATTCTTTTTAGTTTTTGACTTGGCTTATACATTGATTTCTTCTTATTGTTTGATTTTTTCTGGCAGTTTTCAATCTATTTAGTTTAATTTAGTATTAGTTTTAATCAAGCACATCCTTTATTATTGACGGATTCGGCAGTTATACCATCCTTGTGTGCTTATCACTTTATTGTTGTAAAAAGATAGGTCCACGTGCGTATAGTATTATATAAAGATAGTTGAGAAAACATTAGTGAGGAGGCAAAAACTTGGTAGAGTGAGAAACTCGTACAGGAAAAGTATAGAGAATGAAAATCAGGGAGAAGATTGAGAGATGTGCATTGGAGGGGAGAGGCTGACAGACAGACAAACTAGGCAATGGCTAAGAGAGGACACCCACCTCCAAAAACTCAAATAGCTGATCTTTTTCGTCGTCTTCTTCTATATTCCACAGAACACAACATAAAGCAATTTTAAAGAAGAGGATAAGAATTAAATGAGGCAACTTACACGTCTGAGTCCACCAAATGGGACAAGTACCGTCACCCCCAGAACTGCCATCGACCAAGTTGAACTTTTGTTTTTACGTGATTAAAGGTGGGGAAAGAGCTTTGAGCTGGTAGGTAGAGCAAACATCACTTAATAGCCACATGTGAACCATGTCAATGTCCTTCTTAAGAGGCCACCGCCCCTCTCTCTCTCTATTCTATTAATTAATTTAGAAGGGAACATCTTAGTAGAGCATCAACAACTTCAGTGCCAAGTGAAACATGAATCTGTGTTGGCTGTAGTAATATACTAGATAATTGTGTAAGTATAACAAAAAACATCTATTCACACTATAGTCTAATAATGAGTTTGGACAAATAAATGAAATTGAGTTTTGTCAACCCCCTACATCACGAAATTAAAACTAAAACCAGCCTCCTCAATTCATATGCCCCCCCATGGGCCAATTCAGAGAACATTTAAGTGGGGCAAACGGAAGCAAAAGTGCAATAATAATGAGATGGTTAACACCAGAAATTCTTATTGATGAAAATGAAACGAAAATAACAGCAGTAATAATAATATTTAAATATCCACCCATCCAATCTCTCCCCAATAGATTCCACAGTTTCTGTATATATCACAATATATACATGAGCCTGCCACCCCTCTCTCTTAATCAATGAATACCTATCTCACTCTTCTCCTATTTCTCTCAGGATAGATGCGGGATATAATAAGAACAGACTTGCATAAAAGAAAGGAAAAAGAATAATGTTTCGACAAAAAAGGGATGGGAATGGGAGGGAAAGCAACACGGAACCACTGATCAATGAGGAATGAATGAATAAATTAAAACTGCAAAAAAAGAACTAAACTATCTTCTCTGGGTTCCTCTGACATTGGCTGCTAATGGAATTATTATGTTGCTCTGGTTTATGTCACACGTATCTGGTAATCATGGCTACGATGGGACGGACTGGAAGGGCAGCGAAACATTCATGTTCCCATGAGACTAAGGGGATTGTAGATTGAAAATAAAAATATAAGAAACAATCATAGTAGCGCTACATAGTACAGTCGTACGCCTAGAAGCTGTAATGCCTCACCGAGTGTTCTAACATTTCACGACTAGGGCAGACAATCTCCTTAACTCGACCACCATTTTTGTATATCTTGAATGTTGGAACAATCCTCACATTCTCAGAATTTGCAACTACTGGGTTCTCATCAACATCCACCTATCATCAAGCAAAAGGGTATGATCATAAGAAGCACATCATATGTTCAATTAAGGGATAGATGGGAGAGTAAAATCTTTTTGCCAGAGAACTAATCCAATACTCACCTTGATAAAGTTTAGCGATGGATATCGACCACATAGCATATCCACAAAAGGAGATATTTGATTGCACTGCAAATTGGAGGATGACTTGAAGTGAACTACTGAGGTGCCTGCAATAGCACTAGCTCATTATTCAAAGTACAAAAATAGAAGAGAAAAGTGAGTTCATTGAGGAATATAAACTGAATAACTAGAATGCAGATAGGAATACTTACATGGTGAAGATATTGCAGCTCTGAACTGCTCAATTCCCGACACTTCCTCCACTTCACCACCAAACTTCAGATTGTACACTTCTTCTCCACGAGACTTTTTCAGGGAAACATGAGCGTGAAAAAGAGCTTCAGCGACATCATTGTCATCTGGAAGTGCCTTCCTCAAAGCTTCATAATCTCTCACCGCATCCACCCATCTCTCAAGCTGTAACATATAATGTACCTGACTCAGTGCACCAAATTATGGATTCCAAATAGGAGAGGTGGAGTGTCTATGAGTTTCATCACCTTACTGTTTGACGCAGCTCTTCGAAGAAGGGCTTTTACGTAATTAGGTTGGATACGCAATGCTTGGTTGCAGTCATCCAGAGATCTCTCCCACAATCCAAGTTTAAACCAACATGCTGCCCTGTTGCAATAGAGAACAGAGTTTGAAGGATCAAGCCTAAGGCCTTCCCCGTATGCTGAGCAGGCTTCTGTAAACCTTTCAGATTTGAAGAGATCATTCCCACGAGAACGAGCTCTTGCCACCAATCTGACATTATTAAGCAACAAAGCTACTTCAACATTTCTTGGATTGATTTGTCCAGCTTTCTCAGCAGCAATCACTGCATTTTCAAATCTGCAAGATAGCAATCCATTCATTCTCAACTCCCCAAAACCTTCTGTATGCAAAAAGAAATGATTTAATGTATTGAATCTTAATTCACCTTCCTCGAGCCATCTCAATCTGAGCTTGGACAACGAAAGGATAAGCTTCAGAAAGCATACCAAAAAATGTTGTCTCGGCGCAGGCATTTGTATATGGTTCTAACATTGGAATATCAGATAGGCAAGACTCGGCATCTTCAAGTTTATGAAGCTTCAAAAGGGCTTCTGCTCTACACATAACGAGCTGTAAATTCCGTAAGAACATATTTAGCCCTCAGCGACCAAAGTAGAAATGAGATATACAGAAGATAATGAAATGGCAACAGAAGATGAGAAAGGGTTCCACTATCCAGCCTTGCATTTGTAGAGACAGAGAAGCTGCTCTGCAACTTAAATCGCAACTTTCAAGTAAAAAGGGCACAAAAATTTCCTTCATACAACCAAGTTATCACTTCTAAAATCAAATATATTTACCTGAGGGCAATAGTCAGCTCCAGAGGAAATAGTAGCATCGGCTTCTCTTAATGCACTTGTCCAGTCATTCACTTTCCGAGCATCAGAACATTTGGCCAGATATGTCTCTACCAGTTGTAATTTCTGCAACTCATTATGATCTGGATGCTGCCCTGGAAAGTGCAGATGCCTCCTTGCATTCTTAACATGTCCAAGCCTGGAACAAAACTAAGTCAAACGTCTGTATCCTGATATCAATTGCATCAAATTTGGAGAAACAAACCGAATTTGAACTCACCTAAATAACTGAAACTAGTAAAGACAAAAATCAAAGAACCTAAGCGAATTAACCAGCTAAAGGCTGAAAATATCGACATAAAACATGCTGTGAAGTCCTAATAGAACCAGCAATTGTACAAGGCATTACACAAGCTCAACAAAAGGGACAATGGTTCTAAAAGATTGTACACGAATTGCCAAAAACTCAAATACGAAAACATATTGAAAGCAAACTAAATGCCAATACCACAAAAAAACATTGTAATGGCATGAACTGGCAATCACAAAGAACCCAACTGCAAATAGGCATCAGAGAAGAAACATCCAGATAAATGAATGGAACGACAGTCTCTACATCAGAACTAGAAAAACAGAACCAGAAGTAACAAAATCACAATACAGAGACATTCCAATAGCAAGATAAAAAATACAAGTAACAGTGTCAAGGAAAAAGAAGACAGCAAGTGCCAACATGATGCATATAAGAAACATTCAGCTTGCATATTTTGCAAGCAACCACCCGAAATTTCAATAACTTAAGAAACCCTCGAGTGTTGACACAAATTTCACCATAAATCATGAACATGAACGCCTTACACATCTATCTACCGCTGACAGAATCACAACCCAAGTGATGCACAGCAGAACAAAACTAAGCATGGAAAGCGAAGGAATTCTACAAAGAGCACAGCTACTTATAGATGAACGAAACATCATCTATACTTCTTTAAATCCAAACAAGGGAAAAGCAAAAATGAAAACAATCCTTAAAAAAGTAAAAAACCCCTGGACAATAGACAAACATTCCAATTACTCACCTAGAACCCATCACCACGAACAAATCATAAATCCCATTGTCTTACATGCCGTATAAACCGAAATTAGAACACATAAGTAAATAATTAAAATCCCATAAAAAACTCACCTAACAAGCAAAGAACCCAGCCTATGATGAGCTCTCCAATAATTAGGATCCAACCTCACAGCCTCCTCACACTCTCTCACAGCCTCCACAACTTTCCCCAAACTCATCAGCGCCGCCGCACGATTACTTCGATAGGCCGCATTATTTGGTGCTATAGCAATAGCCCTATCATAAAGTCCCAACGCCTCCCCAAATTTCCCTTTCTTGTACATCTCATTCCCAGCTCTTTTTAACTCCTCCGGATCCACAGTCGACCCCCGGCATCCTCTGCTAATGTTTCCTCCTCGTACGTTATTGCTCCCAGTGACCACTAACGAAGCGCCGCAATCAAGAGTTCCACATTTGGCAGCTCCGCCGCCCCGCATTATGCTCCCATGGCCGTAATTCCCAGTTCCCGATCCCAACACATCGGTCTTCGAGCTCCGGTGAGTCATTCCCATGCCGGTCTTTAAGATCTTTCCGGAGGGGCATATATTTCCGGTGGGAAGCACATTGACAGTTGCCGGAGAGTTGACTGAGCTTTGGTTGGAATGGTTGCAGCTACCGGAGTATTGTAACGGGTCAGATCTGTGGTGAGGTGTCTTGGAGTGCTTGAAGGTGGTAGGGCTGGTTTCTGTGGAGTTGGAGAGCTCACCAGAGTGGTTGTTGTTGGACTTGAGAGGAGTGTTTACGTGGCTATTGATTCGGGTACCCGATCCAGATCCAGAGGAGCTAGAACTGGAGCTAGTAGTTGTTGTGGCGGCGGATCCTCGTGTTCGAAGAGGAGAAACAGGGGAGCCCAAATCGAGTTCCCGGAAATCGGGCTTGTTGGCTTCAAGGCAAGCTAACGAGTCGCGAAGTTGATCGAGACCCAGGTGATGATGATGGTTGTGGTGGTCAATAGGCTTCCCCGAATGTGACATTTGCTCACTAACCAAACAATATCGAGTTTTCTCCCTCCCTCTCTCTCTTTTTGTGAATTAAAAAGAAAGGTTTAGAAAATGAGTTGGTGGTAGTCTCTAACTAAACTCAAAAGGAAAAAAAATTTTAATATAGGAGTTAATCATAAAGAGAGTTGTTTAGTTAGAAACAGTAACGAGAGAAAATGGAGTTGAGAGTGGAAGGCAAGATGGGAAAGAAGTGAGTGAAAGAAGAAGAAGAAGAATATATACAGAGATATGTGTATGAAGAAGACATGACAGAGAAAGAGATGGGGATCTCGTGAGGGAAGCAAACATTGAATGTGAACGTGTGTGTTATTTCACAGCAGCAGAGAAGAGAAGAGAGAAAGAGAGAGAAGTCTCTTATTTTTATTTTTGATGGACTTGTTTGGGCTTCAGCTTCACGAGACAGGTTTCAGTTTCAGCTCTCACGTTGCATATGGTTGCTGTCTCCGATAACTGTAGACGGAACGGAACAAGATAGAACGGAATAAAAATTGGAGACAGTGAAATGTTTGGTTGTGGTGGACGAAACAGAAATTTCTGTCTCCATTTCGATGACAGAACGTGTTTAATTGCAGTGGACAGAACGGAAAAATGGTGACAATGGTAAAAATACCCCTGGTCTTTAATATGATGAGAAATATGTAATGAATTGACAATTTTATGACGAACTATTTGTGTTAGTTGAGAAAAGTTAACAAATAAGAACAAGTACAAATTGAAAATGAAATATCGAATAATATAAGCCTAACAGTAATAATCCATAATAATAATAATAATAATGATATT
>JANSVA010000005.1:32159408-32172713 GCA_025504915.1 Erythroxylum reticulatum | reverse complement strand
TGACCGTCTCAGTTACTGTTCATCCTATCATCTCAGTTACTGTTTATCGTCTTAGTTTGACTTTTTGCGTCTCAGTTTGACTGTCTCAGTTATTGTTCATCCTATCATCTCAGTTACTGTTCATCGTCTTAGTTTGACTTTTACGTCTCAGTTTGACCGTCTCAGTTACTGTTCATCCTATCGTCTCAGTTACTATTCATCATCTTAGTTTGACTTTCTGCATCTCAGTTTGACCATCTCATTTTGATTCGTCTCAGAATGACATCAACAATCGTCTTATGACGTCAGCATCGTCTCATTTTGGCCAGAACATCGTCTAGTCCAAATTTGATCCTTTTGATGATAGAATTGGTCTTTAATGTCTTCATGAGAGTTGTAGATCTTGAAGTCCTCTTTCTATTCATATAAATAACACCTAAATCTGAATTCTATACAGAAAGTTATACACATTTTTCCGATTGATCTTAGTATGACGTCAGCACTTGTCTCATTACGTCAGCATCGTCTCATTTTGGCCAAAACATCTTCTCGTCCAAATTTGATCCTCTAGATGATAGAATTGGTCTTTAAACTCTTTATGAGAGTTGTATATCTTGAAGTCCTATTTCTATTCATATAAAGAACACCTAAATCTAAATTCTTTACATAAAGTTATACCCATTTTTTCGATTGGTCTCAGCATGACGCCAGAATCGTCTCATTTTGGCCAGAACATCTTCTGGTCTAAATTTGATCCTATAGATGGTAGAATTGGTCTTTAAGGTCTTCATGAAAGTTGTATATCCTGAAGTAATCCATCTATTCATCAAATGGACACCTTAATCTGGGGTCTCTAGTGAAAGTTATGCCTAATGTCCTGATACAGGTTTAGTATGGCGAAGGGCAAGTACTGCTTCCGTGTTTGATTCCAAATGCTAGGCTTTAGAGTTGGGGTCCAGCATTAAGGGTAAGTGCGTTTCCATAGATGGACCACAAACACTTCCTTTTCACTATTTTCCATGTGTTGGTTGCTAACCTACATTCAAAGAATAGGTGATCATGAGATTCTTTTTGCTCCAAACATAAAGGGAAAGTTTTGTTTAAATCTAAACAACTTATTCTGTAGGTGGGGCATTCAGTCTTTTTTTAATAGCCAACCATAAGAGAAAGTAATTTTTGTGCAATAAGCAATTGCTCGATACTATCTTATGAAAATCTACTTTAAGGTTTCTTCCTTTTATTAATTCTTTGGTGGATTTGTTTTACAAATTATTAACTAACATCCCTTCCCAGAAGTATCTAATTAGGAGTTTAGGGGCTCGGGGAATAGTTAGGTTACAAGTCCCTTATATAATTAGGAAGCTATTAAGTTCTTTCACTGATTAGTGTACAAACCTTAGCATGTATCGAATAACGTAGCAGAACCCCAAGTGACTTGCAAAGTTGATTGGGACGCCTTATAAGCATTCAATAACTTAAGTTCTCTTTTAATAACTTTCAATTTTTGAAATAAATAAATTTTTTAGTACTAATAAAGGGCATTCAACTCCTCTTTTACAAGCTTCTAAAATCCAAACTCATTTTCTAAAAAATTATTAAACCTGAAAGGAAAATGTTTAATTACCTTATTGAAGATTTCTCCCACCGTTATTAGAGTATGATTAGAGAAAAGAGGGTCTTTAAATCTAGCAATGCTCTCCAAAATTAGTTTAATCAATTAGTGTTAACAAGGGCTTTATCTAATTTTTTTCTTGATGAAACAATTGGAGTTTTGCTTGTTTGTCCAATTGAAAGAATGCCGTTCAAATTTTAGATCAGTAACCTTGCTTACTCCATACAATCCTTAAAATCCTTTAATTTTTTTTTCAAATTGCAATTCCCTTGAGCTTCAGATCTATAGAGAGTTGAGTTGAAATCCCTACAAACAAGGCCTATTATATTTTCTATTTATATCCTTAATAGGATTCTACAATAAATTTCTTTGATAAGCAAAATTGCCAGATACACAAACGAGACATTGAATACTATTAGACTTGTATCATATAATGATTCTCCTATAAACATGATAAGAGTGATTTGTAAGTAGTTTCCAATGAGGCCAAAAACTTTCCAGCTTTCCTACATTCTCTATTTTCATTTTTTTAAAATCAAACCCACTATTAGAGGCTTTTACCTCCATAAAAAATCCCTTGAAGCAAAAAGCTTTGTAGGTATATTTAGTTCTCTCACATTCCATGCTAATATGGACATATTAATGATGTTTACCTTTGGAGTTTTTGCCTTTAATCTTTTGAGATCTCTTTCTTTCCACATTTTGAAATTACTCAATTTTTTTCAGCTCTAATTAAACTTCCCTGATAGCTAGGTCTAGGAGTTACCTCTGTACTTCCTATTGTTATCCTTGAAACCATCTGGAGGGGTAGGGTTACCTTAGAAGTTCTTAGAGTAAAATCAATTATTTCATTAACTGGAGTGCAAAACTTCATTAATAGGTATTGGAATCTAGAGTGGTCTCATAAGCTTCTTGAACCTCATTAGTATTCTCCTTGATTTCCTCATCCTTCATAATTCCCATCAATTCATTATAGCTACCTGAATTGAATTTTCTTCTTGTAGCTTTCCACATTTTACCTTAGACTTTAGGTGTTGAGCCTCGTTTCCGGAGCCCAACTATCATTCCGGAGTCATAAAGCGTGAGGGGAAAACCCTATAGGGTTATTTAGATGAACCCTCACTTTCTTTCCAACCATCTTTTGAAATCAACACCAAAGGCTATCATTTTTTGTGGAGAGGTAGAAAAATGTGTTAGTAATTCATTTCTGTAAGAATCACCTCATTTGGAGGTCGGATGAGGAAGTTATATCTAAAAGAATTAAACATGTTTATGCCCTCAATCATATTGTACCTATCTTGGAGCAATTTCCATAACTTGCAATAAAGATGTCGGATTGAGATTGTTTTTAGACAGTTTGAAAGAGGACATCGTGATCTACAACTTTTGTGAGAACTCAAAGCAAGATTCTGCATCTAAAAGGGGTCAAAATCACAATTTACTGTAGTTATCTTGAGAATGTCCTTCTAACAAACATAGACGGGCCTGAGGTGCTTTCCAGACCGGAGAAGGTCCGTTTAACGTACATGGACTGGGCTAGGGGCATTTTTAGACTCGAGAAGGTCTATTTAACGGACCTAATGTTTGTCTAACAGACCTTTGTGACACCCAAACCCCTCCAAAGCCTTCTCCAATGCTTCCTATGTCCATTCTAACATTACTTTCACTCATAGTCACCTCAAATTCACCTATTCTAGTGCAATGCCACTTTATACCCATTCAAACACCAACTTTGTTCCATTAAATCCTCCAATACCTACTCATTTGATTCATCAAAACCACCAATTTGCCGCATTTACCATAGCTATCCTGGGTATACATCCTATGCAGCATCACCACTTATAATACTCATATCTCTCATCTCCGATATCCAAAATTTACATACTTTATGCCCTTGGAAAGCTAAGAGGATAAAATACAACTTCCAAGAAGACTACTTTGTCTAATACAGCCTATATTAATCCAGTTTTTCCCCTAAAGTTATCACACAATTTTACCCCTATGGAAACTTGAAATATGAAATGTACAACTACAAGATAAATAAGCACATACACAAAGGAAACTTATTCAATTCTCAATTCATTTCTAAATCAAAATGAAGTTTATACATAGCTTTAATTACGTATCAGCATTACATTAAAGTCTTAACACAAGACATAAAATACATTGGATGCTCAATGTTTGATATGCTTATAAAGCTAACCAAAAGTATAGCCACTAAATTCGTACAAAAGCTAACTATCTTGGAATTTGTCCGAATGCCTTGCAAGGATCACTGATCTTCTCAATCTGCACCTAAGGAGGGAAAAATAATTGGTTAAGCTACACAACTCAGTGGCTAATGTATTTATAGTCATAGGTAATTTGCCTCAAATTCAAGCATATGTATATATATATACACATATATCTAGCAATTCCATCATTCACCAATTTAACTAAAAAAATCATAATTAAGCAAGTTATGCATAACACATACACAGACTTTAGCCGTTAAGCAAATCACTCAAATGCATCATACTTGACAACTTAAAATGCAATGCACAAACTAATGGCACGAGGGTTCTATGGAAACAGAATGAAGAAACCGAAGTTTGCACCATGAACAGAAGGAGTCCATTTTCAAAGCTCATATTCCACAAGCGGGCAAACGGGTGAAGGCTCTTGTCAACGTGCACGTGACAAACAGAATGGTTCCACTCTCACCCAAACAAAAACATATAATCATGCTCAATTCATTTTTATCATATTCTCATACTTTCATGCTTTTTCTTCTTTCCGTTTAATTCAAAATCCTATAACCTCTTTCAAGGTATGACATAATCACAATGCATCATGCATTTCCAATCAAGTCACAAGAACTCAATTTTAAGCAAATCCATTTCAAGAAATCAACATATATACACAAAAGCAAGAATTTTCCTAATCACATAATAACTATAAATATATTACCCACCTAATTAGCTCGCAAAATCCAAGTCAAGCTTGCCTTTCCTCTTGCTCTTAGATTGGGTTTCCTTGATTTCCTAAATAAACCAAATTTCCCATTCAATCCAATTTTCCACAAAATTCAAAAGCTTCAAAATCACAAAAATGAAATAATTGCTAAATTGAGCTTAGCACTAACTTACCCATGGTAGAAACCCTAAAAATAAATGGGTTCTCTTAAATCATCTTCTTCCAGCACAACACCTATTCTCTACACAAAACTCTTTCTCTCTCTAATTCTTTCTCTAAAAAAGCAAGAAGAAAAAGATGAACTTACCTTGACAAGATGATTTCTCTTCC
Source organism: Erythroxylum reticulatum (assembly GCA_025504915.1). NCBI lineage: Eukaryota > Viridiplantae > Streptophyta > Magnoliopsida > Malpighiales > Erythroxylaceae > Erythroxylum > Erythroxylum reticulatum. Next base: position 32,167,837 of record JANSVA010000005.1, on the reverse strand, counting down.
TTTTTTCTTCTTTTCTCCATTTCTAAGCTTCTTCGATTTTTTCTCCTCTTCTCTTTCTCTCGTGTTTTTTCTCCCTTCTCTAAGGCTTCTCACGTTTCTCTCTCCCTTCTTCTAATTCAAGCCCTTTTTTATTAGGCTTTCTTCCCATTTTTCCCCTCATTAAACTAGTCCTTCCATATTTACCTCTCCTTTCATTTAACACAAGCCTACTAACCACTTCGCTTATTATACACCATATTAATTCTAACTTAATTCTAACACTTCATTCTAATTTCTATTTTCTATTCATACTTGCTAATTTAATGACTCATCTCTAAAAATAATGAAACAAATAAATCAACAATAAAAAAATGGGATCCAACATTCTCTACTATGTAGGGGTAAGGTTGCGTACTATCAGACCTCCCTAGACCCCGCTTCATTGTGGGACTTCAGATTGGGTGTGATGATGATGATGATGATGATAAAATTTATTTGTATCTTCTTTTAAAGTAGTACGCCTCTACAAGCAAATAATTATCTAATTGTTTTGTGTTAAGGTATGCGTGATTTGAGAGTGTTATCGACTAATTTCCTAAACATTATAAACCTTATTCAATACTAATTCCTTGATATTTATTTGGAGTGAACCTGTTAAAAAAGGAATTTTCTCTTTAATGAAATCTCTCATTGCATGTTGTTTCTTTGGACAATTTAAACCCTTATATTCATGGATATAATCACATTTTAGAAGGGCTTAGCAAGCCTTTATCTTTTTACTTTTGACTCAAGTTCCTTCTTGAACTTTTCATAAAACTGATTTCCTTTTATTTTGTTTCATGTTTGTGTAGTTCATCAGATTTTGTCTACATTATTCTTGCTTTATTAATGTTTGGACTTTTGGGTTCAAAAAAGGGGGGATTATAATGTTAGTGGTTGGAGATGGGATTTCAAAGTTTGTTCTTTCTAGTTTGCTACTTTCAATGTTGGTTTAGATTGGTATGTTTTCAGAGCAGTCTATTTTGTTATTGTTTTTGTGCAGTAGGGGAACAAGGCAAAGTTTTTTTAGTTATAGGTTTAGTATTAGAATTGGAAGAAAATTTTGAGTTTGAGTCAGAGTCTGAGTATAAGAAGAGTTGTTGTTTGAGTTGGGGAATAAAGTAAGGGTGCTAACTTTTAGCTTCCAATTTTTTTGCATCAATGGTTGATCTAGTTTTGGGGGGTATGTAATTAAGATTTAACTTGTTATGAGTTATCCTTCATCCCCCAATGTATGAATTAATAAGGATTCAGGTAGCTTTGCGTATCTATCAACTTCGACATGCACCTTTACAAATATTATTCTTCCCATTGTTGTTATTTATTCATCCAACCTCTATGGTTTTCCTTTTGCATTTGCCAAATAACTCATCCCTATAATTTTTCAATACTCTAATGGGATGTTATGAAAACATATCCCAAGAGGCATGGATTGTAACGAGTTTTTTAATCAAAAATCGTACCTAAACTCCATTTCCTTAAAAACTTTGGTTTCCCTCTACAATGTTATGGACCTGACTCAATCAAGATTGTCATTCTAGCTATATCTTTGAATTTAAATAGGAAGTAATATTCCTAAGTTATGGAGATCTACTCTAGTCCACTTTTAGCCTATAGTGCTTTAGCCCAAACTTTGATTAAAGAAAAAGAGGAACTTTTATCAAGAAAAATTCCCACTAAGGTTATTTTTCATTTAGGTACTCTAGCTTGCAATACATCAATAAGAGGGGAGATGATTAGGAAATCTATGACCTTAGAGATTAGTTTCAACTTTAAAGAAATTTCTCTATCACTTACTACCAAATTCCAAAACCTTAGGAGGAGAGGTAAAGGAGAAGTTTTAATAGACGTTAAGGGAGTTGTGAAGAAGTTGGGAGTAAGGAGAGGAAAGGCAGTATCATTTGGAAATTTGAAGATGGGAATAGTTGAGGGAGAGGAACGAACTTAAAGATAGGGTAGAGGATTTGAAATAAGGAGATTTCCAATACTTTCAAAGAGAGAGGAGGTAAGTGTGTGGGAGAGGATAGTAAGGGGAAGATTGGATGAAGAAGGCAAATATGCAAAAGGAGCTGAAGTTGGTGGTACTTCAAAGGAGGGTAACGGAAGGAGACCAAGACCAAGAGTAAGAATGGAGGAGGAAGAAGGATAGGAGAGATTTAAATTAATGATGGTTGGAGGAGGAGGGAAGGAGTAATTAAAGATTGATGATAAAGAGACTAGCTTTATACTTAAAAAAAGGAAAAAAAAAAAAAGCAATCTTTTAAAAAGATGGCAGGAACAAAGGGGATTAAAAGAGAAAAGAATCAATGGTCACTAGCTAAAAGGTTTGAGAAGAAAACAAGGGGTTGGTCGGGAATCCTAGAGAGAGTGAAGACCCTTTTACACCAAAACTCTCACTGACTTTTTTGTATTATTCATTTTTATTATTTTCTTTAAATAAGTTTTCATATTTTTCCTTTTTATTTTTATTTATCTTATTTTAAGGGTTAATAAAAAGGAATAATTTCCACACTTGAAACAAAAATAGAAAAATCACTTTTGGAAGTTATAGAATTGTATTAAAATAAGGCAAAAGTCAAAAGGGTATAAAGTTTTTAATACAAGAAGCAGTTAGCTGACAAGAAATAAAAGAAAACAAAGCTTTTAGCATTGATCCCAAAAACTCCTACATTTAAGTATAATGATCCTTAAGTGTAAGAATAGTGTTATTGAAAGCAAGTTACTAAGACTTCTTTGATTTCTTTCTCTCCAAAGGTTATAAAATGTGTGTCCAATAGCCATATGAAAGAATTAGGAATCATCCTTGCATAAATTCTATAGGTGTATCCATGAAATAATATATTTCAATTCATTAAAAGGGTGTACAGCCCTCACCCTGCCAAGGATGCCCTACCACAAAATCTTTGGAAAAAAGCTATTGCAATATAAATGGTCAATGGATTCAGGAAAAACTATGCATAACCTATAACTGAGTTTAAAAAGGACTATGAGAGAGGTTACGATTTTATAAGCTTTAACTTGTAACATTACTCTCAATGCTATTTATAGTGTAAAACAATCTATTAATTCTCTTATATTTTATATTCATAAAATGGCATCGACACAAATATGAGATATTTAATAAATAAGAATTATTTATGAGATATTAAATCTTATACGGTATTTAATTAGAATTATTTATAATTCTAATTAAATTCTAATTTCAATTAAATTACTAAAACGTCTAAAACTTATTATAAATAAACTTAAGCTCTATAAAGCTAGCACCTCTTGCTTAATCCTCTCTGTAAGAAGTACAGAGTTCTCTCAATCTATTATGTGGATACCATTAGAAGCCGAATACTTGTGCGGTTACGATGGTTGAGACAAATCAATTTCGGGAGCAGTTCAAAAGATAAGACAAAACAAAAATTAAGCTTCAGAATAAGGAATGAATTAAGTTTCAATTTTATCATAATTTGTATTAATCATTTAATACAATTAGATAGATCTTAATTTTCAAAAACATAAAAAATCATGAAAAAATTTTATAATTATTCCGCTGCGATCAATATCAAATCTGAACCTGATTTTCCAACAAAATAAGGGTAGGATACTAAGATCTTGTGACCGACGTTATTGGTAAGCTTGAACAAACTACTAGGAAGAAAGTGGCTGAGGTATTTACAAATAGAAATTGAAACTTAAATTTTAACGTCAAACTTTTAAATTGCGTGGCTAAGCATCTAATAATTTGACCTCCTCCTGCTACATTAAACTCACTAAAATTCTGAATTGGACACACTAAACGAGATTAGTACCTGTTTGCTGTCTTGTTAGAAAACTTTTCAAAGATGATACACATTTTGTCAACTATTTTTTCTAGAGATGCATGACTTCTAATAATTAGTCTTGTTATAAGTGGTGATTAAAGAATTATCATTAAACCAAGCACTACAATGACTTCAGAAATCTTTAACTCAATACATTTCTTTAAGACTATCCATCCTAACCTAATCTTTACAAAACACCTATATCTCTTCATTCCAATAATACTTTTACTTACCAATGACAAGCATTCCCCAATATATTGTGCATCGTTTTTTGCTAAGATATCAGACATGCTTAGTCTTTACAAGGTCCTGGAACTAAAAAGAATGCGCAAGGCCTCAACCTGTAGTCCAAATCATCGTCCTTGAAATACTATATCTATCGCGAATACAAAATCGATTTTCTCACACGACCTTTCCCTTGTATTTTCAAAAGAGATTCTTAAGTTCACAAGGGTATTTGATTCACCAATACCATTAGCCAGCATGTAATATTCCTGCAAGTATTCAGGTGCTTTAAAAAGATTAACAGCAGCAGATAAAGTTACAACAAGAGCGAGACTGTCAAAATCAACAGCAGCCCAAAGCTGAGGACAAATCATTCTTCTCATATCCACATAATGATGATGCATTATGTGGATACAAGGCTCCTCCTTCACTACATAGATAAAGAATTTGCTTTAGATTCAGATGCTTACGAAAAATTCAGATATGAAAATAAACTACTTTAATATACCAAAAGGTAAGAGCCTCACCTCTGCATCTTCACCGCCACCTGCTTTAGCTGAATTTTCCATTTTCTGGTCTTCTATACAGAAAAAATTACCATTGCTAAGCAAAATTGCATCTATATATCTGTAAATTCAACTATTGAAGTACAACCATAGACACGCTCCTCTATCCTCAGGATCTAGTAGTAGACAATTTCTTTACTGCTGTAGGGGAACTACTATTCCTAGAGTATATGACTAAAACTTGTGACCGATGCCAATCAAGAAAAATACATTTCATTCAATGGATAACTATATCATAAACTCAGCCAACTTAATTTCTATGATTAAAAGTAGTCTCTACAAGTGAGAAAAAATAACATAGATTTCATGTAACAAAATAGTAATTGTATTCACTAAAATCCTGCCAAATATGCAACTGCTTCATATTTCCTCTATTTAATTTGTGATCATCAAGCAAACAGTTCTAAAATGTTGGGAAGTTGATAGAAATGCCAATTTCTATAGAAGAAATATTAATATTAATATCAATCTAGAGGAAATATAATATGAACAGCTACCCAAATTGTGATGTACAAAACAAAATAGAATACAAAAGCTTCACCCTCTGCAAGGTTGAATGACTGAATTTATTAAATACCTCCATCTTCTGGAATGTCAGAAGTCCACAAAGTAAGGTTATCCCTCAGCAGTTGCATAATTAAGGTGCTATCTTTATAGGATTCTTCACTCAGGGTATCAAGCTCTGATATAGCTTCATCAAATGCTTGCTTTGCAAGGTGGCATGCCCTAAGTGACAGTAGAGCTTAGAAGGTAAGAGCTAGGATGATGTTATTGTAACACAAGTGAGCAGTCAAACTCTGCATACCGTTCAGGTGAATTCATAATCTCATAATAGAAGACTGAAAAATTAAGTGCCAAACCCAATCTAATGGGATGGGTGGGAGGCAAATCACTCTCTGCAGTGGTCGAGGCAGTCTGCAAATTTCAAAAGAAAATACAAGCAGAATAAATTACAAGATGACTTTTAGCATTGGTTAACTGATGTAAAAAGAAAAACAATAGTAACAGAAATGAATATATTTGAGGAAGAAGCAGTATAAGAAATAAATAAAGAACTTGGAAGAGGAGGATGTTAATGATGTTTACATCAGGAAAACAAGTATGAATACCCAACTTAGACTCAAGTACGCGCAATGGAGTACAAGAATAAAGCTACATAATTAAAAATAAGTTAGACTTTGCATTTTCCCCATACCAAAAGCTAACTAAACAGAACCACCCACGTAACTACAAATCAGAAAAAGGATTAGTAAAAGTTATGGTCTTAAATTTCAAACTTTGGTTGGGGTTGCTGTTATGAAGGACTCTGAGAACATGTCCACTAAGCATACAAGAACTACCTCAAGGACAAAGCTGGATACTTAAAACTGTTGGCTCTAATGCTGTCAAACATCTTTCCTCAGCTTCCAGATTGTACACATGGGAATTCTCAACGGGTAATTAAACCATTGGACATTAAAGCCAAATGAATTGAAAGATTCATAATTGGCCAAGAGAACACGGAAGTTTTGCGATGACTGTAGTGCGTAATTTACCAGCATAAGAAAAGGAAAATTCGAATTTTGAATAGTGGAACTACAAAGAGGGGATGTGGTAAAGTCATCAAAAACTCAGGCCACCATAAAGGAGTGGGAAATGGAATTAAGTAACCCAAGTCCGTAAAAACATGGAACAATGTGGAGTACGTCAGTCTGTGACCTTGTGGAATAGGTGATTATAGAAACAACAGAGAAACCAGAATTCTGCATGCTGCAAGAGATGAGAATCAACTATAAATGCTAATTAATGAGGTATTACTATGGATAATAAGTAATTGTATGTGAAAGGAAGACAATCTAATAAGTGGAAGTAGATTATAGTCTAGATACACCATAGATCTTCCATTAGAACATGCTAACAGACTAGGTACAATCTAAGGGAATGAAATTACAAACTTGAGTAACAGAAGTTGGCCTCGAACAATTCAAAACCATATGGTAAACAAGTTTGTGCTGAACCTAGAAGAAATAAACATGAGAAATTCTATAATTTGATCAGATTGTTAGAGAAGAATTCACCTGATATGCTTTGAGTGACTGATCAGCTGCCTCTTTCTTCTCGTGGCTTGACTTAAACTCTGCCAGATACCTAAAATAATCTCCTTTCCTGTAACCAAACAAACAATAATCTTAAAACTCAAAAGAAAATCATATGACAACCAAACTAAAGATAAAATGATCAAAAATTTTATAAGAAAAATACATAACTTACATTTTGTAGTAGAATACAGAAGATTCACCATGAATAGCATGTGGTATGAGATGCTCATTGAGCAATACCATAATATCATTGCAGATATTTGTTAGTTCAGACTCCACCTTATGTCTGTACTCCTTGATCCTCTTAACATTGATCTCGTTTCCCTTGGACTCCTCCTTCTGCTCAATGGAAGACAAAATCCTCCAAGATGCTCTACGGGCACCAATCACATTCTTATACCCAACCGACAGCAAGTTCCTCTCCTCCACGGTCAATTCAATATGAAGCGCAGCCAGTTTCTTCATGGTTTCCACCATTTCTACACAAAAAAAATACAAAGAAAGATTCGATATTCTAGAAATCTACTAAAGTTCAAATCGAAATAGTTCTCATGTAGGAACTTGCAAACAGTTAGGAAACTTGACAAATATGGTCACTCCCCACAAAGAAAGAAAAGGATATCAGTTTTATGCACTCTGTTTTCCACATTTATACTAAAGCTAAAACTTATATAAATCTTAATTGATTTCACAACTAACTAGAAAAACCCATGATATTGCAAAAATGGTCAACTTGAAGCTTTCCATAAACAAACAGCGAACCTATTAATATTCGAGAAGAAAAGATGAAAATACTCAAAATGAAGCAGCTCAAAAAGAAAATCCCAAATTATTATATTCAGGTTTTAAAAAAAAAAGCTTTGATTTGTTGGCTGAAGTGAAGAGTAAAGACTAAGAAATCATAATCCATAAATAACCCGAAAACCTCACAGATCTATAATGATATTGAAAATTAACACATCCACAGATATAAAGATATATGCAAAATGATGTATATAAAGAGAGAGAGAGAGAGAGAGAGAGAGAGTCAGCAAGTGTAAGAGACAGAAGAGTGGGAGCACAAAGAGAAAATGAGTAAAGTTTGACCCTCGTAGCGCTCGGCCTGCTCGGCAAGCTTGGCGACATAAACGAGGTTCTCGCGATCTTTGTTTGAAGCCATCACCGATTGCACTCTCACTCTTCGTCTCTCTGTTTAGAGATCAAAGTATACTCTACACACAGTAAGAGGAGAGGGCGACACAGGAGGGATGGGGTATATGGTTGGGAGGTGCTATAGCCGACCTGGAGTAAATACAATGAACCGTTGAGTTGATTGATTCATCAATCAAGTTTGAACTACCATTCAGAGCACGACACGTGGAATCCTGGTGTAGCTTACTTCTATCCTATTCTGTACCCACAAATGCGAATTTTTAATTCTATTATAGCCAACATCCTACTTAACTACCGAATTAAGTTCTGATACGATACTGTATCGATATTGGTTAATCGAGTACCATTTTAGGTAATTTTTTAAATTTATAAATTGGTCTATAAATTATTTTTAAAATTACAAAATAATTCATTGTCATATTGTAAAGTTATTGATTATTTAATTTATTTTTTTGTTTATATCTTATTTATTATATTTTAATTATTTCTATATATAATAATTATCTATATATAATAATTATGTAAATATAATAATTAATTGTAAAATAATGAAAATAATTCAAAATTTTGAATTATTA
>JANSVA010000005.1:32133026-32155913 GCA_025504915.1 Erythroxylum reticulatum | reverse complement strand
CCTCCCCCGTGGGCCATGGATCCAGATGTCACGTAGGATGTCGGGCCGTGGACTCACCCGGGGCGGGGTTCCAGCAACAAGTAAGGTTCCAAGTAATTAATCAATACATTCATAAAGATGAATATAGAAAATTAGTTAATACTCAATATGTAAATTAAATAATGAAAAAAAATATGTTCTCACAGTTTAATACATCCTAAATTTTTAGTTTCCTTTGACCAAGTATAGATGATTAGCCATATAGAGCCATAAATGAGAAAAATAAGAAGAAAAACTAATGATGATTTATCCTAGAAACCCTTAAAATTTAATATAAAAAACTCACTAAAATTTAGGAATTCTTTTTCTCTTTAAATAAAGTGTCCCATATCAGATCTATGCATTGCCTTGAAATATTTGCTTTGATACAATAGTCACAGGGGTGTTTTGAGGCTAGAAATATGGCTTCAAGTGTCTCATGTCGCAAATTAGTTCCTTAACTAAGTTCTCAACAAAATTCTACCAAATAGCTTTAGTGTGGTTCACTTAATCAGTTTGTCAAACACCTTATAGGCACTCCTTTAAAGAATTTCGTCAAACAAGTGTTAACCCTATTTCCACTCTTTAGATGTTTAGCTAACTCTATTTGAAAGGTTAAAAGTGTTGGAATAAATTCTGGAAATTCACAAACACAAATACAACCAAATTTGGACAATTGAAAATGTAGAAGTCTCACTTCACTATGAGACATTTCAACGAATAGGTTCTGTACATTCAGTTTTATGGTATTTTGGGGCAATAAATAATAAAAAATCAGATCGTATATATGTAACAAAATTTTATTAATGTCTCATAATAAAGGTTACATGAAATGAGGTTTGAAAAGAGTTAAAACCAACCCATTTTTTAGCCTACATCACACACATATATAAGTAATAGTTTTGGATAAGTTCCCATAGTTTTTTCACCAACCATCATGTCTTGTCATGCTAAACTTATCCTAATTTCAAATTTACAAATATTTGAAACATTGTGACCCTTTCAAATATTCATATTAAGACAAACAACTTGTAACTAACATAATAGACAAATCGATATAACTGACATAATCAAAAGTAACCGCCATTTCATAATTATCATTTTGTAACTATCATAATCATAAGCTTAAGTGACCTTTAACTTATCCTAAACTTGAATTTCCATCTGGTATGATGCCACAATCATTATATTCCCAAATGCGGCTATTTTGCTAAAATAAACAGTTTATGCACTTTTTCAACTTTTTATTGACTTGACAATTTTCTAGAGAGCTCTATTGCATCAACTTCTTTCCAAAATATGCTACCATTATGTTGCTAAAGTTGTGCAATATTAGTAATTACCGAACATAAAAAAAAGTCTCTCAAAGAAAAGGTCTCATAATAGCCATCTCTTACTATGCCACCATCACCCAAAAACTCATTTTTCCTTGGAATAGACGAGTGTTCATAAGAAAATGTATTGCTTAAAGCTGTTTCTTTTCGTTTTTCTTTTTAGATTTTTTGTTGTTGTTTTCGTAAGTTAAGAAATGACCGCTATATTTATGTTTGGTTAAAATTGTTTGTATATTTTGTTTTTAAAAATTAAAAATGGCAACTATTTTACGAAAACGTAAAAAATCATATTTTCGTGATTTTTGAAAACAGGATTTGTCTATTTTTTAAACATTTTTTCACAAAAACAAATTATAGTGGTTTCTCTCCCTTTGCGCCAACTTCATCTTCTATGTCCTCACCGATGTTGCAATTTCTCCAAGTTTGTTTTCATATTTGTTGGTTACTGCGATTTCTAGAGGTTTGTTTTATCTGTTGTTTATGTGTGTTTTCGTATTTGTTGGTTGACTAGCTATTGTTATTACTTGCGTTCATCGACTTCTCTTGTTTCTTTCGTCCATAACATCAGAACCATCATACTTCTTGTGACCATCAATACTACTTTCTTATTTTCTCTTTGAGTTACTCTGAGCTAGGTATATTGTTGATGAGTAGTAGGGTCAGTAACATTAGTTTGGTAGTAAAAAATCAAAATAGAGAAACTAGGCCTGATGGTGTCACTTTGACTTGCATTTTGATGAACAACAATACGACTAGTTTCAATTTTAAGAAAGTTGAGACTTGAAAAGGAAGAGAGATATGAAGAAAACAACAGTATTATATATGTAGCAATACTTACTAAAATGTCTGACAGAGAAGTTAAAGAATTGAGTAATTACAAGAATTGATAGACCATGTGTATAATTACGCCAAATGTTGGAAGAGATCAGGGTTCTCTGCTTTGAGCATAAGCTTTTGCATTTTTTGTGATGACAAAGAAGATGATGCACTCTCGTTCTGCGTTCTTCCTCTGAACAACAATTCTTCTGAATAGAATGAGTTCTTTGATGATTACCAAAGCTTTTCGTTTGATTATGATGTATTTCAGTTCTTTAGTTAAGATTTCACCTCTTCTGCTAAACCTACCGATAACTTCATCTTTTGTGGCAAACTGATCCTTTATAAAGAAGCAACACAGAACCATGAACAGAAGTGGAAACAATAGTTAGAATAACGTTATTAAAACTAAAGCTTGACATTTATAAAAGATTGAAATGTTTATAGCCACAAAGGGACGTTTTCATCTTAGTCCTCATGTCATTTTAAAGTGGAGACAATAATGGTTTTTTCTTCTTGGTCGTCACGTCATTTAATGTGGCATAAAGTGGAGCATAGAGTGGGGCCTACTTCACTGAGTTGCAATCAATTTATATCCCATGTTAGTTTAATAAATGAACTGAAATATGTATATTCACGCCTGAGTTGCAATCAATTTATATCCCTTGGTTTAATAAATGAATTGAAATATTAAATGCATATGTACGAATGAGTTGCAATCAATTTATATCCCATGTTGGTTTAATAAATGAACTGAAATATTAAATGCATATGTACGCCTGAGTTGAATTTGATTGTATCTAACAATTGAGCATTAAATAAATTAGAATCTAAGTTGAACATTGGGCATAATAAATAATCACAACTAGAAGCTGCGTCCTAGGTAGGTTCGGTAATTAAAAGGAGTTGGGAAGTGTTGCTGGGTTGTTAGTAGACGATGCGCAGTTAGGTGTGACTAAGTTGTTAGTTGGCATACAATAGTAACCAACTCATTATCATCTAAGTTTAACACCCAAAATGCTTCAAGAACTCTCTATATATTAATCTTAATTGCAAACTCATCAGTGCATCCATATTCTTCATATTTATAATCCATATTTATAATACTATAACAATAAAGTAATTATAATATTTTTTAGAAATTGTTGTGGTTGTTACATGTTTATTTTGAACCATGTTTAGCATTTAATACTTTGTAAAAATTGTTGTGATTAATGTCACTTATATGTTATTGCATTTAGTGATGGAAGGCTTGAACAATATGAACGATTCCAATGATTGTATGGAAGTAAATAACAAAGATGGGGCATTGAATGATACTATAGAGATGTATTTAATCTCCTTGATGGTTGAAGAAGTGAAAAAGGAAAATCGAACAACTACTACCTTTTTCAAATCTGATTGGAAGAATATTAAAGTAGGGCTTCAAATAAAATTCAATAAGGAGTATAATGATATTCAATTGAAGAATAAGTATAATGGATTAAGGGCTAGATTGAAGAATTTCAAGAACTTGCTCAAAAAAACAGGAATCGGTTACAACTCTTTTACTGGTGAAGTTAATGCTACAAATAAATGTTGGGAAAATCTATTTAAGGTAAAATATGTTTTTAGTTTTATTAATATATCATATTATATAATATTCATTATTATATTCCCTTTTCATCATTATAAGTGCATAAAATGGCTCACAGATTCAAGAAAAAAGGATGCAAGGAATTTTTAAATTTGTATCATATTTTTGGAGATACTACTGCAACTAGTGTGCTTGTACATCTATTAAATAAATCTCCATCGAATAGTATAGAAGAGGAACATGGAAATAATGTTTACTCGTATAATCAAAAAGAAGATCAAAATAAAAGTTCTCCATCTAAGAGAAAGAAATCTCCTAAGAACAAGAAGGCAAAGAAGACACATTCTAACATTATAGAAGTCTTACTTTTACTTTGGTGACAATAAAAAAAAGAAGTATGATTTATTTGAGAAAAAACTAATTGAAACATCATCCACTATAGAGAATAGATCTCAAGAGTCTAACATAATGATGGAATGTCTGAATTCGTTAGATAAATTGCATATTGATGGTGTGCAATATGGAAAAGATGTGAAGGCTTTACATGATTCTCCACTTTATAGGAATACTTTTATGAAGATGACAGAAATAAGGAAGCTGGATTGGATGATGTCGCTTTAGTTATATTTTCATGTTATTGCATATTGAATTCTTATTAATTTGACACTTTTATATTAAGTACTATTTCATATTTTGAACATTCAAGTTTGTATTTTGTATAAATATTTAACTTAATTTTAAGTATATATTTTATATGAATATTTTTTCTATATTGATTAAATTTACTTGATTGAATGTTTTATTAATTATTTATTGTTGGCATTGTAGATATATGGATTTCTTATCAGATTATGATGATGAACGGAAGAAGGTAATCATTATTTTTGTAGCTGGTGGAGAGCGCAAATATTTTCATTTACAAAAGCAATCATGTAGAACTTCTACTCTACTAGGTCATGATTGAATATTAGAACTTTTGATTGGGAATCCTATAATGATTTATGAAAACTTAAGAATGAGAAAGATAAATTTTTAAAGCTTATGTGATGAGTTAAAGAATTTATGAAGCTTAAAAGCAACAAGTCATTTGACTCTAGACGAACAAGTTGCAATTTTCTTTATGACTATAGGGCATAGTGAGACAATTAGAGTCAATGCACAACACTTTCAACATTCGACCAGGACAATTTCGAAGTACTTTCGTAAAGTCTTATATGCAGTTAATCATCTTACAAAAATAGTCATTACTCCACCATCTTTTACTAATACACCTCCTAAGATTCAAAAAATTCAAAATTCTTTCTATATTTTCAGGTACTTGTGTCATATTTAATTAATATTTAATTATATCCTTATGATTAATAATTATTTTAATATATTTTTAATTTTTAGGATTATATAGGAGCAATAAGTAGTACACATATTGATGCAAATGTTCCGACTGATGAACAAATACCATATAGGAGCAAAAGAATTAATCCAACCCAAAATATTATGTATTGTTGCTTATTTGACAAAAGTTTTACATATGTAATGTTTAGATGGGAAGGTACTGCAAATAACTCTTGAGTTCTTTTGGAAATAATGACAAATCCAGCGAATCAATTTCTTATGCTTTTGTAAGGTATTCTATTATTTTAAATAAACACAGTGATTATGATTCATTTTTAATATCTTTTTGTTAATATTATGTTCTTTCTATGTTAAATAAGTATTATTTGGTTGACTCAGGTTATAATAATATGCCTAAATTTCTTTTACCATACTGAGGTGAAATATATCATTTGCGATATTATAGAAGTAGAAAAAGACCTCAAGGTCCACAGGAATTATTTAACTACATGCATTCTTTATTAAGAAATGTTACTGAAAGATATTTTGGTATTCTAAAAGCAAGATTCTCTATACTTAACATCATGTCGAGTTATGATATGAAGAAATAAAAATACATCATTATTGGTTGTTGTGTTATACATAATTATATTAGAATGTATGAACAAAGGGATGAGTTATTTGACAATTTAACTCTGATAGTTGTGCCAAAAATGAAGAACAAATTAGGGAAAGCAAAAATAAAGATGCAAGCTTTCAAATAGAGTATAATATCACTTACAGCACAATATATGATAGTACTATTATATTTTCAAGAATTATAATATAATGGACATCTTTTATTGATTAAAATAACTTAATATAATTTTCTAATTTATAAAATTTTATCATATATAATTAACACGTAATTTTTAATTACATTAATTTGCATATATTTTAATTTTAACTGTAATGATAATTAATTAATTTAAAAATGTAATGTATCATATAAAATTATTAATATGAGTAATTACAAAAATAAAAACATGATGTTAAAATCAAACATTTTTTTAATTACTAATCTCAGTCAAACAAAATTTTAATTTTAATTTTTATATTACAAATCTCAAATAAACAGATTTAATATTTTTTAAGAAAAAACATAAACATAGAAAAATAAAAATAAAAATAAAATTGCAACAAAAATACAAAAGTAACACCACACAGCCCATTAGCTTCTTTTTTGTGATCCAGACAAGTATTCATGCATAAATCTACGTGCTCTACAAAGGTACTCTCATTCTTATTCTTTGCTTATGAGATCAAATAACCTTCTACAGTTGAAAGCCATCGATTTTTTTAGGAATTATAGTGGTGAAAGCTTTTGTTAACGCAAAAGAAGTTTTACATTAAAATCTCAGATAGAGTAATGTACTTCCAGCTGTAGCAATCAAAATGTACTGACTAAAATCTCAGATAGAGTAATGTACTTCCAGCTGTAGCAATCAAAATGTACTGACAGTCAGTACTGAATCAACTAAAACCTAGTAGAATTGCTGAGGTATAAAAAGTCCAAAATACGTAGAGATCATGGTCTGATAATCAGTTGCGAGTTTTACACCAGATCAGAGTCAGCATGAAGCAATTAACACTCGTTAGCATATTAAATCATGCGGCCGGCATTCAGCAACATTTTCATGTCATTTTGGTATTCTTTTAAGCAACTTGTACATGCCAAATACATTCTTCTCGTGCCATTTGAAGGGGATGAAAAATGACCGGTAAATGGGAGGCGAGAGTTCCCTGTCAAGGAAAGGCAATGCTGCTATGGGCTGCAATATGCATTGTCATGATAAATTTAGAAGAATGACAATGACAAAGAAAGAGATAGCAATAGCGAGAAAGAGAGATACCTCCCAAATTGACAAGTCACTTCCTCGAGAAGGGAAAGGTCGATTAAGCTGAAGCTCCACAAGGAAGGTACATGCTTCAAGATTATGGAGCTGTAACGTGAATGCTTGTCATTCACACTGTAAAAGATAGTAGAAAGCTGAAAAGATAGCACAAGGGAAAATAAATTACATATTGCTCCTCCGATGCCTTGTTCTTATTGTTAAAATATGAAGGAGCTGCAGCAGTCCCACCAAGTGTAGAATTGAAGGGGAATGGGAGGAGACCTCGGAACCCATCATCAATCCAACGAACTTCACTAACATAATTAGGAATGAAAAATGACGAAGGAAAACGATGCCATTCACTTCCAACACAAAGAACAGAACCTGAAATACATGAGAATGGAATTAGAACAGTTTCCTTCTGAAGTACTCGGTATCGCTAGCACAAATTCATCACTTAGAGAAATGTTGCAGTATAATCAAAGGAGCAAGCAGCAACAAAATATCCTAGAACAATTACAGGGTTATAGAAAGTAAAACTAATTTATGGTACAACAAGAACAGAACTACTTGCAAATCTAATCAAAATCATGACAAAAAGCAGAGTATATTATGAGATCCTGATAATCCTCTGCACTTCATTTTGGCACTGTTCTCAGTTCCATACTCTTTTTTTTTTTCCTTTTCCAGTCCAGATCTATTCAACACATGTCCACAATCAAAGGAGCAAACAGCAACCAAATATAATTACAGGGTTATAGAAAGTAAAACTAATTCATGGTACAACAAGAACAGGAATACTTGCCAATCTAATGAAAATCATGACAAAGAGAATAGTTTATTACGAGACCACCCTGATAATCCTCTGCACTTCATTTTGGTATTGTTCTCAATTCCATACTCATTTTTTTCCTTTTCCAGTCCAGATTTAATTCAAGACATCTCTACAATCAAATAAGCAAACAGCAACCAAATATCCAAGAACAATTAGTGTTATAGAAAGTAAAACTAATTCAACGTACAACAAGAACAGGATTACTTGCAAATCTAATAAAAATTATGATGAAAAGAAGAGTATATTATGAGACCCTGATAATCCTCTCCACTTCATTTTGATACTGTTCTCACTTCCATACTTCTTTCCTTTTCCAGTCCAGATCTATTCAACACATCTCTGTCATAGTTATTAAGCTCTTGAAGAACAGCAGAATAAGAAAAAATCAAGCTTACTAACAAAAGCTTACAAGAAAACCAAGGATGAAATGCTTAGTTTGTAATATGTCCTTAATTCACCACAAAAGGATACCATAAGTCCTTGGGGTGCAAATAGTTCAATGAAGCTAGGATGAAAAGGATCGTCTCCGAGGGTATGTAGATTTTGGTTATGCACCCTTAACAGTCCTGAAAATAAATTTCCTTTATATTCCTTCACACAATAAGAGAGATGTGACCAACAGAAATGTTCCAACTGTCAATAGCAATATGTTGTGATACTTTGGTATCTTAGTATTGTCTTGATATTAAAGGCTAACTGAGTACTATAAAGTTATAAGTTAAACATCCAATTCTGTCACTATGTCTACTAGTGACCGCTAGTCTTCGGCAGTCTTTCAACTACTATTTTCTCCCCTAATCTGCTATTAATTGCGTCTATTCTCTACTTCCACAAGTCTTAAGTATTCCTTCAACTGCCACTTCCTACTCTCATATGCTAATTATTACTTTATTCTCTAATCTCAAGTTGGCGTATAAAATGAAGTGCAGCTATTGTAGTGTGAGAAGGCATAAAAACCAAAGCTATGTAGAACTCTTCTCAAAAAAGAATATGTCTTTCACTGAGTCACCCTATGGCTTCCAAAATATGTCTTCATGACACCATATTTGGAATCAAAGATGTGTTCTGATATGGATAGTTATATATAACCATGCACTGATGAACGATAGAGCAGACTGAAACAGAAGACAGTTTTTAAGCTAGTTTGAACGCTGGAAGCAATACTATAGTCTCCATACCTGTTTCTACATCATCATGATGCTCCAAAATCTTGTAAACTTCCATTGGAGCTGAATAACCATTAATCAGTGAAAATGTACGAGCATGAGATGCACCTAATATGAGGCTAAGAGCCAACGGCCTAACAAACTTGGCTATCTGCATAAGAAAGGGACACAAATAACAAGCTCATGAAACAGGCCGATGCAAAAAAGGAAAGTTTGACTTTCCTTGTTAGAAAATGAAATTATTTCTATTTCATTTGTCCTTAGTAATTTTTAAGACTAGAAAGGAATATAGAAATCATGATTAAATAGGGTCATATTTTTATTTGGAAGTTTTGTGGGTTTTCCTATTCCATTAGGATTATGGTTTCAAGACATTTTCAGTATATTTGTTAAGTTTTTAACGTTAAAGGAATAAGAAGAATAGACTTTTTATGAAGACTGAAACTTTCTTAGAGTGAATCCTAAAATCTAGAAGTGATTTCTAGAAACCTATTGGTGTGATTGCAATAGTGTTGTTTGTTTCAAATCCTAGGTGTGATTCCCAGTTCTTGGTACAAACCTACAAGTGATTTCTAGCTCTATACTTTATTTAAATTCCTTATTTTAAAAAATCTACCTAAAATCCTCAATCCAGCAGAGTTAAAAAGCCTTCAACAGCATTATATTCATAACTTATATAATGAATATAAGTTACAACAGAATTCATGCCAACTATTTACCAACTAGTTGGCTTGTATTCTGTCCATCATACATCACAGGCAGAGATAGAAAAGAACCCAGAAGAAAAACCTACCATAACCATGAGAGATTGGTCAGAGGGATTATATCTGTCTCGGAAGAGATCTGGAAAACTCTCAATGACCGCTGAAGCAGCGATACAAACAAGAGGATATATTGGATAAAGGAATCTGCAAAAAGAGTTGAAAACTTAGAAACCATCGTATGCTTTGATCCAAACTTCCTCTACAATACAAGAAACAAGGGATGCACTTACGCTCAATATCAGGTTTATTCAAAACATTAGAAATGGCTTGAGAAAGAAAGAGAGGCTACATAATGAGAAAAATTAGCTTCTAATAGCAACTTCAGACCAAGAATCACAACTTTACTAGTATCAACAATTTCAATATCATCAAAAACATGGAAAAGGACATATTCAGCATTGAGGGTCAGATAGTCATACATCAAAATTGTTGTTACCACGTTAATAACAAGCAATTCACTATTTGATAGAACTCTAGTCTTAGAATACTAGAGATTTACAGTATTATTGCAATATAACCGTAATGTATATATCTCATTACAGTATAGAAGTATAGTGTTTCTCCCTAACCAAAGCAGAATTGCTTCTCAGAAGGTATGAATATCCTTCTATCACAAACTTGTCTCACTTTTCTGCCTCCTTCCTCCCTTACATAAATCGACTCCCCAGGTACATTCTGTTATGCCTAACTACTTTGCCACCTCGGCTGATAACTAACTTCCCCCCTGACCCACTGTTCTTTCTTCTGGAATACACCTTCCACACTAACGGTTTATTCCTTTTTCTATTGTCCCTCTCATTTGCTAAATAACCCTCTCCCCCGTAAGTTCTATCATTGCCCCCTCCTGAAAGAGCAGCCTTGTCCTCAAGGCTGAAGTGAGGAAATTGGTTACAAATCACATATTCATCCTCCCATGTTGCTTGTTCCACTATTCGGTCCTTCCACTTAACCAACCATTGCTGTATTGAGTCCCCAAATGCAGTAACTGTTCTGCTGGCCAGCACATATTCAGGTTCCACCATATCTTCCAATTCTACTTCCATACCTTCTGGTAAAGAGGCCTCCAACGAATAATTGCCCACCGCCTTCTTCAGTTGCGAAACATGGAATATTGGATGAGCTCTAGAGTTGGGGGGTAGTTTGAGTTTATAGGCCACTGCTCCCAATTTGTCCAGAATTTGAAAGGAACCAAAGTACCTTGCTGCTAATTTTTTGTTAATGTGTCTGGCCACAGTAAGCTGTCTATGAGGGCGTAGCTTTAGGAAAACCCACTCCCCTACTTGAAAAGATTGAGGAGTTCGTTTTTTGTCAGCATACTTCGTCATTTGCTCCTAGGCCCTATGCAGATTGTACTTCAGCTGATTTAAGGCTTCATCTCTATCCAGTAAGTCTCTAGCCACTGTCTCAACTCTTGTCTCACCTTGCAAATACCACACAAGTGTAGGTGGCTTCCTCCCATACACCACCTCAAATGGTGTTGAACCCGTGGAGATATGAAAAGTTGTGTTATACCACAATTCAGCCCACAAAATCCAATATAACCAATGCTTAGGTTGTTCAGAAGCAAAACATCTCAAGTAGGTTTCTAAACACCTATTGAGAACCTCAATTTGTCCATTCATTTTCAGATGATAAGATGAACTCATTTTAAGCATGATTCCTTGTAGGTGAAATAATTCTCTCCAGAAATGACTTACAAACAAAGGATCACGATCACTTATGATTAACAAATGGACTCCATTTAGGCGCACTATTTCTTTAGCAAACACTTCAGCCATACTCTTAGCAGTATATGGATGCTTTAAGAGAATGAAATGGCCATATTTCGAGAGCCTATCCACCACAACCAGCACTGCCTCAAATCCTTTAGATCTTGGAAGTCCTGTGATGAAGTCCATTGAAATATCTTCCCAAATCTTATAAGGAATTGGTAAGGGTTGTAGCAAACTCCCAGGAGATGTTGCAGCATATTTTTGTCGTTGGCATGTGTCACAAGACTTGACAAAGTCTTGGATAGTCTACTTCATTCCAATCCAATAGAGATTACTAGCAATCTGTCGATAAGTGCGCAAAAATCCTGAATGGCCCGCAATAGGAGAAGAATGATATTCTTTTAGGAGGATTGGAACCAATGGGGATGTAGCTGAAATAACCAGCCTTCCTTTGTGCAAAAGAACCCCCTGATGCCAAGAGAAACCGGATCTGGGATTTGGCTTCTGCTGCAATTCTTGGATAATTTTACACAATGTCGGATCATGTTGTACCTCTTGCTGGATTTGTTTACCTTCTGCCCACATTGGAAAAGACACAATGGTCTGAAATTCCCCTTCTTCATAAACCCATGACAAAGCATCAGCCGCCTTGTTTTCTGGTCCCAGTTTATACATGATTTCGAAGTGATAACCCAGAAGTTTTGACATCCAACACTGCTGATCTGTTGTGGTAATTCTTTGCTGCAAAAAATGACGTAAACTTTTCTGATCGGAATAAACCACAAAGGGTCGCCGAAGCAAGTAATGACGCCAATGGTTCATTGCCAACACTAAAGCCATCAATTCTTTCTCATAGGCTGACTTAGAAAGGTTCCTTGCTGAAATAAGCTATGGGTCTGCGGTTTTGAATCAAGACCGCTCCCACTCCATTTCCTGAGGCATTGCATTCAATCTAAAAGGGTTGGGCAAAATTAGGAAGAGCTAGGACCGGGGATGTTGTCAAAGCTTTTTTGAGAGCCTTAAAGGACTCTAAAGCGGTAGAATTCCAATGAAATCCTTCCTTCTTAGTCAGTTAGTAAGTGGTTTGGCTATTTTCCCATAGTTCATAATGAACTTGCTATAGTACCCGATTAAGCCTAGGAATCCTCTTACTCCTTTAACATTCCTAGGAATAGGCCATGTCAACACACTACTGATCTTAGCTAAATCCACTGCTACCCCTTCCCCTGAAATGATATGCCCCAAATACTCCACCGTATGTCTCCCAAAACTGCACTTCTGTCGATTAGCCACAAATTTGTTATTTTGTTAACCTACAAGACGCTGGATAAATGAGAAAGATGAGAACTCCAATCTGCACTATAGACCAGAATATCATCAAAAAAAACCAACACAAACTTTCTAAGAAAAGATCGAAAAATGTCATTCATTGTAGCCTGAAAGTTTTCGGCGCATTGGCTAAACCAAACGGCATTACTAGGAACTCGTAATGGTCGTGATGTGTTCGGAAAGCTGTCTTATGTATGTCTTCCTCCACAACCCTAATTTGATGATATCCGGACTTGAGATCTATCTTAGAAAAAACATGAGCATTGTGTAGTTCATCCAAGAGTTCATCCACCACTGGAATAGGGTACTTATCTGGTATTGTAACCCTATTTAATGCTCTATAATCGACGCACATTCTCCAAGACGCATCCTTCTTTTTCACTAAAATGACTGGGCTAGAGTAAGCACTTGAACTTCGCCGTATGATCCCCACTTGCAACATTTGTTGGACTTGTTTCTCAATCTCATCTTTGTGGTGATGAGGGTAATGGTATGGCCTTACGCTGATGGGACCATGTCCTTGCTGCAAGACAATGGCATAAGAATGTCTCCTTTTTGGAGGTTGTCCCCTCAACTCTTGAAATACTTCTGAAAACTGATTCAGCACCATTTTCAGCTCTCCTTGCTCTGTTGTGTTCAGCTTAGGTGGTTGAATTTCTATTGGTCCAACAGCTTCTGCTTTATGAAATTCACTCGACAAACTCTCTAATAGGCTGTGTAAGCATGCTGGCCCCTCAAAGTTCTGAATTCCCCTCTGCTAGGCTGATTTGAAGTTAGCATTGCCGCGTAATTTAACACATCTTCCCGCGTATTGAAACTGCATAGTCATTTCTTTCCAATCAACAATAAGCTTCCCCAATGTTTGCAACCAAGCCACCCCTAAAATGATATCCATGCCTCCCAACTCCAACACGTATGCATCAATCTTCAACTCTAAGTCCCCCATCCGAATGGGAATTGCTATACACTTCTCATTTGTGGAAACTTTATGGCCGTCTCCTAAACGAATTCCCAAATTCCTTGTCATTTCTACCTTTATTCCCAAACCACTAACGAATTCCGAAGAAATGAAGTTGTGGTTTGCTCCACTGTCTACCAAAACTACAATGGGAAACCCACGAATCTCTCCCTCAATCCTCATAGTTTTGCTCTCCGATAACACTACCTTACGGATTCCAAATACCCCCATAGCTTGGCATTCTAGAGCAACCTCATCATCCTCGATATCCTCCCCTTCAATGGCTATTATTTCCCCATCGTCGTTTAAGATTTCATTGTCATCCAATATTAACAACCACAGTTGTCTTTCGGAGCAGTGATGTAGGGGGTGAAATTTTTCTCCACATCTGAAGCACAGCCCTTTAGCCTTGCGATCCATCAGCTCTTGATAGGAAATGTGCCACAATCCTCTATTTTTCTCCATGGATGCCCTTCGATCCCCTTCCACTTGTCTGGTCGGCGCCGCTGGGTGAGATCCTGCCCCTAGGTTCGGCGATCTGGTGTGGAAGCGGTGGCCCGTCAGATCTTGGGTTGGACCCGACCTGGCGTCCCCTCTACCCACTCCATAATCCATGGTATTTGAGAGGCCCGACTCCATATGTGCTGGGTGAACCCGATTATGGCTTCTAAAACCAGTGTCACTTTTGTGATTCTAGGAATAATGTCGGGGAATAAACGTTTCATAGCTTCTTTGGTCCCCGTACATCTCCTCCTCCACAGCCCTTGTAGTTTTCATCATCTGGAACCTATTTGATAGACTGAAGGTGCGCACTCTTCGTCGGATCTCATTGTGCAACCCACTCATGAAGTAACCCATGAATTGTGCTTCCAGTAAGCATCCCACCTGAGAAGACACGAACTTGAAAGCTTCGATGTACTCGTCTACCGTGCCCGTTTGATGCAAATCAGAGAGTTCTTCAAATGGGTTCCCAAATCTTCTTCCGCCATACTTGTCGATTAAAGCTTGCTTCAACTTCCCCCATGTTAGCTCCACTTCAATCTCTCAGAGGAGATTGAACCAACGAATAGTTGATCCCTCCATACTCAATAAAGCCAGTTTAATCTTCACCTCTTCAGAAGTCCCATGAACTTCGAAATAAATTTCTACTCTAGTAATCCATCCCACCGGATCAAACCCATCAAACATGGGCAACTCTACCTTTCTCACCGACATTCTATACTACTCCATATTACCCAAAGACTGTTCCGACTAAAAATGCTGCTGAGAAGGCTGAGTGCTCTTGTCACAAGCCATATTCGGCCTCCTCTCATAGGTATCACTTCCTTGTCCCTCCTCTACACGCTTGCCCATCATTTTACTCATTTCCATCAGTAATGCCCGCTGCATCTCCCCCACGGCCATTTGCATGGATGATTGGATATCTTCTACCCCCGCTTCTAGACTAGCCATATGAGATTCCAATAGCTCAACCCTATCCGACATCTTCGATGGCATGAAGATGGACCTTCAACGTTAAATGAAAAACAGGAAGAAAACCATCCCCCCTTCTGATGAGAAATCCGGCATGTCGGACCAATGATAGAACTCTAGTCTTAGAATACTAGAGATTTACTGTATTAGTGCAATATAACCGTAATGTATATATCTCATTACAGTATAGAAGTATGGTGTTTCTCCCTAACCAGAGCAGAATTGCTCCTCAGAAGGTATGAATATCCTTCTGTCACAAACTTGTCTCACTTTTCTGCCTCCCTCCTCCCTTCTCTCTCTCCCTTACATAAATCCCCTCCCTAAGTACATTCTGTTATGCCTAACTATTTTGCCACCTCAGCTGATAACTAACTTCCCCCCTAGCCCACTGTTCTTTCTTCTAGAATACACCTTCCACACTAGCAGTTTATTCCCTTTTCTATTGTCCCTCTCATTTGCTAAATCACTCTCTCCCCCGTAAGTTCTATCACTATTCCAAATGAGTTAAGTATCATTGAGGAAGATTGTAATTGTAGAAGTCTTGTGTGCATGTCTGTGTGTAATTTAATGTCCAACTCTCAAACTTATTTTTAAAGGTACGAAGTTGGACTTGGAGGTTCATAAAGTACATAATAACTTTGACACAGTATGCATTGAAAAGTAGAAACATTAAATAGGAAAACAATATAATGGAGAGCAAGAATCTGGGAGTAATAGTGTTCAAGCTTCAAGATCATATTATCCATTCATATAGATATAGGTAAACTGTTAAACTTTAAAGAGGACAATGGAAGAAATGACATAATAGGCCTTTCAATAGGAAATCAAGCAAACCTTTCTTCTTTGTGTGGTTGCAAAGACATGAATCCCAGCCATATATATAGAGGCGACACAACAATTAGCAGGTTTGGAGCATACTTCCTTCTCACAATTGGCAAAATTGCCACAAATAGTAATGCAAGAACAAAACAGAAGTTGAAATTGTTAAATCCATTTCTCAGATAAAAAAATGATCCTTCAATTCCATACAAGTGGCTCTCACCACCTCCCAACACATTATACAGCAAAAGATTCAAAACAGAAGATGTCCATCTTCTATAGTAGTAGTAGTCAACAAGTACCGAAAGGACCTGGAAAGAATTAAACCACATGAATCATAGCGAACAAAAGCACAAACAACTTAATAAAATATTGTTATCTCTTCACTTATAGTCCCTGACATACGCATCACATGCAATTGTCCAATGGGAAGTTCATATGCTATCCACAAAATCAACAAATGACTTACAAGAATAAAAAGTGAGGTGATTGTCCCAGCTACTAATGTTTGTTTAAAATTTCTGACCAAAGAGTAGAAGGTAATTGGTAGGAAAGCCAAGAGCGAGAATGGCCAACCAAGGATTACCCCAACCGAAGCAATAATAACAGCCATCACATGTTTCTCAAGAAGAAACAATCCTGAACTGAGACTCATGGCATACATCGAGAACGAACTAGGCAAAAAACCTAGCAAGGATAAGAAAGCAATCAAAATGACATAGAAGTGGATAAAAACATGAAAATGAACGTAGTAAGTGTCAAGGCTTTCATAACAATATCCAATCAACAGGGAGAGAAATGATTAGTATACAAGAAGACTCGTATCTTCACTCAAAACCTTACAGCATTTAGTTATGGGATCATTAGTGTATATAAACCATTCTTAATTCTTATCTAGTCGATGTGAGAATTTAACATATTTAATACACCCCTTCACATCCAAGAACAGATATCAAGCGCGCGAAATTTGCAAGACTAGGGGTGTCCACTTGATTGGACATATGTGGGAAAGCCCATCAAAGGACTTGGTTGGCTTTGGTACCATATTAATTTTTTCATATTAATCTCTAATTTGGAGGAAAAGGAATAGTTCATATGCAAGAAAACTCATATCTTCAAAGAGCATTGGGTTACATGATCATTCTTGCATATAAACATTTTATTCTTATTCCTAATCAATGTGAGAATTTAACACATCTGACAGTAAACAGTCTTATACCAAACTAATTTTTATTACTACGTAATGAGGACATAATTGCAACATTATGAAATTACTTATTGAAGAATCAAACAGATTTAGAAGAAAAATAATCACATTTAGGAAAGCAATAGAGAATAAAATATAAACATGTCTACTCACTTGTGCTAGCAAAGAAGCAACCGCTGGTTAGACATAGCATGGCCAAGGCATATGAAGCAAGACGTTTACCATACTTCCTGGAAAGAGCTACTACCAAAGTGGCATCTGCAATAACAGAAATGAGAGAAAGGAAGAGTCGTATGGCATAAAACACCCTCACCTGAAATGTAAAAGAAAAAGGACAGCATGGATAAGACCAAATATTCAGTCTGATTAACACACTAAAAGAAAGAACATGAAGGAGTAAACCCAAAGGAGTATTTCAATGCTATGATAAAGTAGTACCTTTTCCTCGCCAAACAACCATGAAGCTGGCACGCCTACTAACTCATGGAAATTAATGTACAAGTAGGACCGAAGTGCAAATTGAGCACTGCAAGCAACATGTAAATTACAGTTATAAAGAACACAAAACAGAGATCTAAGAACTCTTGAGGGTAAAAATACTTCAGTTGAACAGTACTACACAGAATTAGCAAGCCCAACAGAAGAGTAATCAGGATTCAGTAGACAAAGAAGGTCACAGTGACACTTAATATAATCAAGGACATCTGTCTCAATTTTGATGGACGAAGATCCTATTACAATTCAGAAAATCTGCGAACAAGCAGCTTTCCTTTTTTGTTTTTGTTTTTTTCCAATTCCTCTGTTTTATCTACTAATATCAATTATTCCTAAAAGACTAGTGTAAGAACAAGAATCGAGAGCATCCTTTACTTGCGCTGCATTTAGCAACTTTCTCATATGAAGGGTGGGTTCTCTCCTGGAAAAGAATCGAAATTTTATCCTTGTAACTTGGACATCACTAGAAGAATAAATCTTCACAGTATTTAGAGCAAATTGCAATACTCAATACACTGAGAGCGACTCCAAACAGATAATCATAAAAGAAACTGTCTTAGACTGCAAACAATTGAACTCATTTAGAATGACGATATGGCGAAGAAGAGAATGAATGCAAAGATCCAAGATTATCAAACAAGCACAGGAAAATCCACCACAGTTCAAAAAGAACAACTTTCCAATAGTTACCCGTATTCCCAAGTTTGGAAACCAGAGTTGTAGAGGAGATAATGGAGAGGCTCCCAATAGTTAAAAACCTCGTCGCAGTCGTGAACAATGTTTGAAGTGGCGCTCATGTACCGTAACATTCCTAGAGCAAACAATGGCAGGAACCATCCTAGTCCCTTATCTCGCTCCTCTTGATTGCCGTCTGATCTTTCCGGCTTGTCGATCTTGGTATACGGGTCACCCGAGGACGAGAGCAAATCGGACGCCGGCGGTCGCCTCTGCCTCATAGACAGAACCATTAGGACTGGGTGCGAGACTGACGGTCTGAGAAGGGAATTATGGTGTGAAGTGTAATACTTTCCTTCATTTTAAAGAAACCAACTTGTAATAGGTATTCAATTGCTCTTGAAAAATTTAGGACAATAACAGGTTTTTTTTCTAGAAGTTACCATGTCACAGTAAGCCAATTGTAGGCCCAAGTGGCCTAGCTTCTTAATCTTTCTTGTCCTTGCAAAGTGACGCCGCTGATTTCTTGACTTCATAAACATGGTCTCACTTAATTTAAGTGTTAACATTAATTCAACAAAGAAACTGTAGCTTCAATTTCTTTGTTTTTACATGTCTTTTCTATACGTTCTACGAATAAGCTGAGGAATCGATGCAGCTAATGGAAGGGGAACAAGTGAGGCCATGTAATCTTGAAAGAATGAAGAAAATGGTACGTTCAGTTTAGACACCAACGAGGAGAGGAGAGCCCCCCAGACGACGATGCAGAGGATGAAGGTGGTGCGTTATAGCAATTTTGACTTAGATTTGGTATTAAATTGAGTTTTAATATAGTATTATATTAATATTGATGAATATAAAGTATTATTTCGGATAATTTTTTAAATTTATGAAATAGTTTCTGATTTTTTTAGGAATTATAAAACAGTTCATTGCCATAATGTATAGTTGTAGTGTATATTTTATAAGTTTACGTCAACCCAATTTCTAAAAATTATAATAATAAATAATAATTATAATTAATATGAAATAACAATAATTTTCAGATATTGCATATATAAATAATAATCACAATTAATATAAAAAACAATTATTATCATACAAATATAAAATTAAGAATAATAAAAAATATTTTAAATATTCCAATGTCATCATATAATAAATAATAATTACATCAAAATATCAAATAAAAAGAATAACAACTATCTTTAACTCTCAAACTATTACAATTTACGACAAGAATTCGTGATAAAGAATCAACCAAATAGAAGTGAAACTTATAATAAAAATATTTACAATTACATTATATATATATATAATTTAACGTATACATGAATATAAATAAAATTAAAACAAAAAAATAAAAACCTGGAACTTCATTCAATCGTCTACTAAAGGATACCTGCTATAACTACACTGACTCTAGTTATTATTTGGTGCAAAATTCTCATCATTGATAAGAGTTTCGTCATCATCATCATTCAAATTCAATGCATCAAATGACATGAAATTGCTTTCTCAACCAAGATTATCTTCCAAGTTATTCATATCTATCAAATTTGGTACCTCAGGAACCCAATTCGATAAAAGATCGATATCATCAATAGAAATTGGATCTGTTTAACTACTTGTGTTATTAAGACTCCTAGAAAACAATAAAATTTAATTATTAAAAAATTATAAGAAATTATATCGAAATTAATAATGATAATTGACAAGTGTAAATTGCATCGTGTTTTAGGGCTTAGTTTGAAATTTATTTAATTGTTAATTCAATCGTTTAGTATGTGTTTAGGTTAAAATTGTGTCGTTTGTTAAGTATTTATGTTTTATGGGTTAGTATAAGTCTTTGAGCTTAAATGTTATGTTTTTGACATACTTTGATGTGTTTGTTAGTATTTTAGGACCAACATCGAAGAACGGAGAAGCTTTGGAGATATTCGAGCCGAAACAATAGCCCACAATCATGGCACAACAAGCCACAATCGTGATAGAAGTACCAGAGTCGGCCCATGATCGTGGCCCATATGCCACAATCGTGATAGAAGCCCAAACATGGCTCACGATGGTGACCTGCATGTCACGATTGTGATATAAGGCTTAGATGTGGCACACGATTATGGCCTACATTGGGCAGACGCACAGACATTAAAAAATGTCAAGGTTTGAGGGATTTTTTGAACCTTTCGGACCTTAAAAAAAAACTTGGGTTGCTCAGAACACAAGATATTTAAAGAATAAGACAAAGAGGCAGGAGGAGCTTTTACATCAACCACTTTTGAGAAACCCTAAAGAAAATTCATCGAGAGATCGAGAAAAAGAAAAAGGAAGAGAGAAGAGGAGAAGATGTTAACTCGACGTACTTGTCAAATCAAGAGTTTCTTGACATCGCTGCCTCCCATCATCAGTTTAGATCGTATTTTCTGTTTATTTTCAGTTTTATTATTGTATAAAATTTGAATAACAATTTGATGATACGATTTTTGAATGTTGAAGATGTTCTAAACTCACTTTCGA
Organism: Erythroxylum reticulatum; assembly: GCA_025504915.1. Lineage (NCBI taxonomy): Eukaryota > Viridiplantae > Streptophyta > Magnoliopsida > Malpighiales > Erythroxylaceae > Erythroxylum > Erythroxylum reticulatum. The sequence goes on along the minus strand of JANSVA010000005.1, from coordinate 32,135,013 downwards.
AGTTTTATCTTTGAATTAATGAAATCAGATTGTTTATATGTTAATTGGATTTTTGTGATTTAATTATGTGATTGCATAATTCAATAACAAACTGAAAGGGTGAATCAGATGAAAAACGATTAAATTGGGCTAACAAGAGTTAGGTGATTTAATAGAATTAGAATTAAATCAAATCAGTAAATTGTGCGAAGAGATATCTTGCATAGGTTTCCAGTAGTTTATTAGAGAACTTCAAAGCTAATTAAGGTTAAGGATAGGTAAATTGAGAGATTGTGACCTCCATAATTTGATTAGGGTTTATGATTTAAGGTTAATGGTTATAACTCGAGAGAAAATAATCAACCCTAAGATTATCTAGAACCAATAATCCAATAATTCATAATCAGTTAAGTTAGCATTAAGGATAGGTAAAATTTTCTTTCTCTTAATTGGTAATTTCCTTAGCTTGATTCTTGGGTGTATTGCAATTGCTTAGTAATAGTATTTCTGTGATTGATTCTTAATTTGATTTGATTGATTGAATTAATTTCTCTTTTTAATTTCGTTTAATTGGAATTTTTATATTGTTTTCGGCCTTAGATTTTAGAATTAGATTATCCCTCATTGTAGGATCAACGCCTTAGGTACTATGCTAATGAATCATGCGCTTGCGGATTATCGAGGGTTATTTATTAAAACTTACACACATAAAACACTTGATCAATAATAACATACCTTTCTCGAAACTTTAAATTGTAATAAATGAAGACCAAGTCATTCAATCTCTTATGCTTTAATCTATTCTTTTTCTTGAAATGGATGAATTTAAATGTGATCCAATTCCGTTCATAGCTTGTTGCATTCACACATTGACATAAAATCTTAATTGCAAACCTTTACAATTCTAAAACACCACTTCCTTATTGATCCCACCAAAAAACTGTAAGCCGTAAGATGACAAAAGTAACGTTACAAACAAAATAAAGTGATAATTAACTTTCAACAAATAAGAAAAAGGAAACAGCTAATACCTAGAGAAAGTTTTTCTCTTTGTCGAAAAGCAATCGACAATTCAAAATCCCCATAAGACATCTTATAAAGCTTCATTTATGAGTTTAAGAGACCTTGCATCATTTCATGGCCAACAATTGTTGTAATAATGAATAACATTCCTCTACTAACTCTAGCTTTCTTTGTAAAATCCAGTCTGAAATATACAATAAGATTCAAAAACACCTCAGCTACAAACAATGAAGAGGAAAGTTATCTTTCTCATCTCTCATTGATGATTGCAAGATACGGTGTGTACAAAGAAGGCCTATGTTTTAGATTAGACTTGATTGCTTCCTTTGCCTTTTTCATGACTTCAAAAAAATAACTCATTCTTGCTTTTTCTTCAATATCAACCAAGCGAGGCATCTTCACCAAAAGCTCACAAACTTGAAAAACAAATTGACAATGAGACAAAATTCTCAATCGTCTAATATAATGTTGGAAACCTCCAATCTAGCATTAGTGTGACAACCAGATACCCCCTGGGAGGATATGAGAGTGTCACACAAGACAGAACAAACAAACTAAAATATTTTACGGAAGCATAGCATTCAAAAATAAACATTTACAAAACATACAAAACATTTCACACATGCATTTTTAGAATCTCAAACAAACATAATACATATCATAATTTCAGAAACCAGCATGAATTAAGGTTATTAAAAGCCTTCAAACAAAAATCCAAAGTTATATACAAGCCCAAAACAAACTCAAAATACATTTTTAAGCAACACAAAACTCAGACTCCTTTGGCTAGTGTAGTTGACTTGTTCCATTCCTTAAGTCCTTCTCTCAAAACCTATACGACACAAATTCACCGTGCTAAGCATATAGCTTAGTGAGTAATAACTAATCTATACGTAAACTGACAACTCATCACACTGAATCATGTAACAACACCAACATGCATTCAAAGATTTCTTTAACAGTAAGTCAGACAGAATGCATTTCA
>JANSVA010000005.1:32105622-32119582 GCA_025504915.1 Erythroxylum reticulatum | reverse complement strand
TTTATTTTGAACAATGATAGCCAAAGCTCATTTTCAAGAGGATACTATTCCATTTGATCATTTGTCTTAATTTTTCCATTCTTATTCCCAAAATCCAAAAACATGTTTCATACATTTTTTTCTCTCACAATTCATTTAATTTTGCCAAGATTTTCAAAGATCAAACCCCTTTCTTTATTAATTTAGCTTGTATATCATGACGTATAGGCTAGCTTAGAACCATTCACAAGGTTCTTACTAAGTGAAACGACTCGAGGTTGCATTCTATATTGCAATAATTGGAATTAAATTTTTTATTTGACCTCCAAGGGTAAGAACAAAAAGCTTCAAATCATGCTTCATATTTTTATGTGATAGAAATATTTATGGTGTATGTTTGCCCTTTCCATAGATTCTAAAGTTACTTTGTAAGTTATGATCATTTGGTTTGTAACAAGGAGGGTCACCTATCATCGTCGTGTTTCCTCCTTGGTCTCTTCTTTACGTTTTATTTGTTTACGTATTGTGCAAAATCATGTAATGATGAAGATGAAGAAGCCATGGATTGAAGAAAGGAAGAGATAAAGTTTCGGTTTTGATTATGGTGTATTGGCTAAATTTCAAAGTTTATAAAACAAAAATGCTGGAATTTTGTTTTAACAAAATTTTGGTTGTATGAACGTTTTTGTAACAAAGTTTCGGGTTTTTTACAAGTGTTGGAATTTTTATGTCATATATAAAAGTTTAGGTTTTGGTAAAAAACAAGTGCAGATTTTTGTTTTATATTAGACAACAATTTGGTTTTATGAAAATAAAAACTTGCTGTAAAAAAAAAGCCATTACACACTTTTTACTATATGGGCCAGGTCATGTGAGCGAAGACTCTGAAGCAAAAGATCCAAGTCCAAGAAAAATATTTTTGGTCTAAAAAGCTTGTAATTATTTTTATATTTCTAAGATGGACAATCAAATGTGGCTAATTGGTTAGATGGATAAATAAATGCAAATAATATATGACATTATGTGATTGCATGTCATTTAGAAAATTGCCAACCCTAGGCTTTGCCATGCATTCGTTATGTATGAGATATAGAATGAAACAATATAGGATGGATAATAAATTGCATCTAGATAAGATGGTATTTATTAAAACTTAATGCCGAAAAAGATTGAGTGGGAGAGGATGCTCATGTGAGTGTCCATGGTCTCCGAATGACGGCCCATTTGCATTTGGTGAAGTGTTACGCCCCACCGGAGGGCATGAATCTTAGATCTTGCATGGTTTGAGTCTCTTTAAGGATAAGTCCACTTATTGGTAGCAAATGTTACCTCCCATCGAGGCATGGTTTGCAAGTATCTTTAGTGAATGAATCAAATGGTTAAACACTCAACATATCTTATCAATAATCTACCCACTCTATTGGTAAAAAGTATGGACCAATTATGGCACTTCCTTAAAATTTAAGCATGAAGATGCTTGGTAGCTTTTTTTGTGGGGGGTGGGGGACTTTTAATGGATAAGATGCCCCCCATCATTTAGTCCGTTATAGATAAGAAAAATAACCATCGTATAAAGTTTTTAATTTTTACGTTTTGTTAAATCTATCATCATGAATTTATGCATTATTATTTTATACAAAGCTCCAATTTTATTGACTAGTATGATCATGTTTTAATAATTTATATTTTCAGACAAAATCAACCACAAATTTAATCTACTCACTTTTCTCTTGACAAATAACAAATTGGAAAACGAAGAGAATTTTAATAAATCGAGATGTAACGTTGACATTATGCTTTAATATGAATGTATTTCATGGGTATTAACTGAAAATGAGCCTGCACCTCTATGTGGAAATTCAACTCCTGAGATAGTCTAACAACATGAGCGTTGGCAGAATGTTGACAAGACTGCTAAGTGTTATATTCTAGCTTCTGTCAGCAACATGTTGCAAAAGCAAATTGCTTGTATGAAAACTGCTAATGCAATGGTCCAACATCTATATGAGATTTTGGGTGTGAGGACTAGGTATGCAAGAGTGAAAGCTATCCAAACCTTTCATAATCTCAAACAAAAACCTAATAAACCGGTGTGGGATTACATGCTTAAGGTAATCTCTGTGGTTACTGAGACTAAGGTGCTTAGGGAGGATATGGATGTAGACACGCAGACGACTATGATCATCAATAGCTTAAACTCTTCTTTTTAATAGTTTAAGTTAGACTATGAGCTCAACAACAAGGATTATACCTTGAGTGAGTTGATGAATACCCTCCAGAGTACGGAGGAGATATTGAATATCAAGTCTCATAGGCTAGAAGCTAATGTATCATCTTCTTCTAAGCCCAAGGGTAATGGTAAGCAAAAGAAGAAGGGTCCAATGAAAAAGAAGGCCTAAACAGTAGCATCATCAAGAATTACTTATAAAATTTCTTACCAGATTACTTATAAAAGCTCCCTTTTTGCTTATTGCCTTGAAGTCCCAACAATATCTAAAAGTGGTCGCTCTATGCGTTCCTTTATAACATTTAACACAAACACATATTATTATTGTGCATGATTATGAAATAATTTATGCACTTTCATGTATACTAAATATATATGATGCATGTTCATAACAAATTCCTGGGTTTCTTATCCTTAATCTTATAACATTATCAATCATGTGAAATCATACTCAATTGCTTAATCTAGATTTATCTCACAACCAAAACTTGGGTCCACTTTTCTCAGTTGTTCACATCAGGAAGATGAGGTAATTTGATAAGACTTCCTTCTAGAAATTTGTTCTCCTAAGTCTTAAGTTTCTAATGATACGAAGGTCATTCCTTTTGGTTCTATATACTAAAAGTTATACTCAAAAGATCTCAGACTATACTTAAGCGTCAATAAAATTCTTATCTTAACTTCGAATTAGATTCTGAAATTTTTAGAGGTAGAACTAGAATTCAATCTCTTCAGACAATGTGTATCGTTAGGTCTCCAGTTTAATTCATATTCCATTTTGACATCTACAGATCAAGATATAAGCAAAGTAACAAAGTGTGTTTAGTGAAATCATCCCAGTTCATACGATTCCAATAGATTACCTCATTTTTATTCAATCAATCTTTCTCAAATAAATTCAAAAGGCTATCATTTTTAATGTAGAGGTAGAATAATGTGTTAGAAATCTATTGGTTTAAGTCTGATGTCATTTGGATGTCAGGTGAAGAAGTTAGAACAAAAAAATCATAACATGTTCAGAAAACAGCCCCTTCGGATGAACAGAGAAGTTGCGATCATGTATAAGCCAGATGGACCAACAAAGTTGTGATCGTGCTTCCTTCTTCTTCATTGCCGGCTTTTTTTGTTCTTCTTCTCTCATTCTTTGTTTTTTTTCTCCATATTTTCTCTCCTTTACACATTATAATCAATTCCATCATGCATTAACCATCTTCTCTACTACCATTTTAGCTCCATAACACAAATAATCCACAATTCTAGATTAAAGATCCCACCAAAATTTAGTCATAGGTACGCGACATTATGCATGCCCATGTATGCCTTGCACACCCGTGTGTGTCCATGCACGACCGTGCAAGTGCACCTGCTTCCTCCATTTTTCTGAATCTTTCCATACATTTATTCATTCATAATCATATATTTAGTCTTTCTACTCCAATACAATCTTAAAAAAAATTGAATGCAAGCTTATATGGTATTTACCATCAAAACCGAAACTTACATAAGCTTTCTATCACTACTATAAGTTTGTTTTCATAAGCAATAACAATTCTAAACAGACCTTATATCCTATTTTCCACACCTATTGTAACTTATCTTAGACTAAACATCTCAAAATTTAAAATCTAAATTGAAACTTCCAAAATCGTATGCACTCTGGTCTCTCTCTCTCTACTGCTACGTTTCTTTCCATTCAAAATCAATCCCAGATTTAACACAAAACTGAGCCTATATAATTTTTACACTTTTCTGCAGTTGTATACTTCACTAAGTTTCTCTTTAAGCTATATGCAATCGGTATTACAACACCTACACATTCCATTGTATAATAATCACTCATTTGAAACCTCTCTCTCTATTATATAACTCATCTTTCTCATTACTAACACCGAATTTTCTTCAAAGACAACTCATGCATGTATTCATTTCTAACACATAAAACATCATCAAACTCATTCATAGAATTTAGAAACTTAAAACTTTACTTACCTGATTCTTTAAACAAATTCCAACTATGATAGTGAAGAGCAGGGTTTCAGTGGAAGGGGGAAGAAAACAATAAAAATAGGTAGAAACAAACTAGCTGGGTTGAAATGTTTGCGTGCAGAGAATAACACTAATTTAAGAATCAAGACCAGTATTTCGGTGATGAAGGTTTAGTGATTTCTGAAGAACACTAAGAAAATCTGAAGAACAACAAAGCTCCAATGATTTGCCTTTCAAAAACCACGTGCTTCTGCGTGATACTAACACCTTACCATATGTCACCATGCATATGTACCACTTATCATGCATATAAGACTACCACGTTGCATAATGCCATTTATCTATTTTTTAAATCTAAAATACTCCAAAAATTCCACAAAAATTCCTTAAATTATCAAAAATTCCAAAATAATTCTAATAGTCTCAAAATAAAGTTTCCATAATTTAATCAAATTTATAAATCCATTTTACTCGAAAAATGTCAATGAATGCATGCAGGCACAATTTATTTAAATGTGTCAAAATTCTTATGTACATATCAGCGAATATTCAATTATGCGAAGCATACAGTGCACTGAAATTCTTCAATTTTTCTAACCCCTATCATAGGGTGTTGCAATTCTTTCCTCCTTAAGAAATTTTTTCCTCGGAATTCATACCTGAATTGAATAGTTTCAGATACTAAGCTTTCATGATTTCTTCAGGTTCCCAAGTTGCTTCTTCCATTCAATAGTGTTGCTAAATTACCTTTGCCAAAGGTATTTGCTTATTCCTAAGTTGCCTGACTTTTATACTAGCCCTTCTTCATATGACAAATCCAGTTGTACCTGAATTGCTTGTATAGGAATCTTAAGTGCCACATCAGATCAATATCTTCTTAACATAGAAACATGAAACACATTATATAACTTGGCCAATTCTTTAGTTCATCATTAGCTAACACACATAATCGATCTTTATAATACAATTCACCATCTCCTTTCACAGAAAAAATCAGGTTGTTTACCTTCCTGAGTAGCCAAGATAAGTTGTTTTAACTTATCATTATCTCTCTAAGCATCACAAATTTCTTGTCTTAAGGTAGGCATTAGTTTCAATTGAGCTATTAAAGCTCCATTAGATAGAAATTTCCAGTCACTCTACTTAAATGTAAGTGCTAAAATGGTCTTTCAACTCAAAGCATTAGCTACTACATTACCTTTACTCAGATGATAGTCCACAATGCAATCATAGTCCTTAAACAGTTCCATCCAATGTTGTTGTCTCATATTAAGTTCTTTCTGGGTAAGCAGATACTTCAGGCTCTTATGATCTGTGAAAATTGTACATTTTTCACCATACAAATAGTGCTGTCAAATTTTCAAGGTAAACATTACTTCTGCAAGCTCCAGATCATATGTTGGGTAATTATGTTCATGTGTATTTAGTTGCCTAGAGGCATGAGCAACTACTTATCTATCCTGCATCAAAGCACAACCCAAACCATTTCTTAATGCATCAATATATATAACATACTCCTTACCAGAAGTAGGTTGAACCAATACAGGAGCTTTATTAAGCATACTTTTTAGTTGATCAAAATTGTTCTGACATCTATCAGACAATTCATACTTCACTCCTTTCTATAACAGTTTAGTTAAAGGAGATGCTATCACCGAAAATTCCTTCACAAATTGACGATAATAACTAGCTAGACCTAGAAAACTTCTGACTTCTGTCACATTCCTTGGTGGCTTCCAGTTAACAATTGCTTTTATCTTACTAGGATTAACTCTAATTCCTTCAGAGGAGACCACATGTCCTAGAAAAGATATCTCTTGAAGCCGGAATTCACACTTACTCAGCTTAGCATACAACTATTTTTTTCCACAAGATCTACAACACAATTTGGAGATGCTTAGCATGATCATGTTCATTCTTAGAATAGACCAAAATATCGTTAATAAACACCACTACAAAATGGTCTAAGTAAGGCCTGAATACTTTATTCATCATATCCATAAATGTTTCTAGAGCATTAGTCAACCCAAATGGCATTACAAGTAATTCATAATGTTCATATTGGGTTCTAAGTGTAGTCTTCGGTACATCTACATCCTTTACTTGAAGTCGATAGTATACTAATCGTAGATCTATCTTTAAAAACACTCCTGCATATTTTAATTGATCAAACAGGTCTTCGATCCTTAGCAACAGATACCTATTCTTCACTGTGACTCTATTCAATTATTTGTAATCAATACACATCTGTAGTGTACCATCCTTCTTCTTAGAATCAAACACAAAAGCTAGATAAGTTTCACATCCCTTCTTGAGGAGATTTCGGACTTGCATAATAGATATCACATTAGCTAAAGAACTAGGGCAGATGCCATGCAATATTATTGTATGTTGATCCAACTTCTTAAGCATAACTGTTTTAGCATTACAATCAACTACTGCCTGATGCTTGGACAACCAATCCATGCCCAGAATCAAATCAAATTCATGAAATGGAAATCTAATTAGTTCTGGTACATAATCATTTCTTTGGGTCGTAATAGGATAGTTCTTATATATCTAATTAACTAACACACTACTACACAAAGGACTAGTTACATGCATGTCATACTCTAATTAATCTCTATGCATATCCTTATCAAACATTTCTCTAACATAGAAATAAGAATGTGTAGATCTAGGATCAATCAATGCATGCATTTCAGAATTCAAGAGAGAAACAATACCAGCAATGACATGTAGTGCATCTTGATCCTCACAAGCTTTTAATGCATAAGCTCGAGCAGAAGCAGAAGGCACAGCTGGTCGATTCATAATTTTTGAGTGGGAACTCAGATTAGGTCTGTTCTGATTATATCCTCCTTGGCCTCTACCATGTCCTTTATTCCTAGCAAATGCATGACAGACCTCCCTAATGGCTTGCGATGTCTAAGACGGTTTGAAAGGGCAACTGGCTATCTTATGCTCTATATTTCCATAGCAAAAATAGGCACCCATAGCCCTCCAGCAAACACTCTAATGATGATTAAAACAATAAGGGTGCTTCGGTGCACCGGAACCTCAGTCTCCATATGAACCCCTACCAGAAGAAACCAGAAGAAGCCATTGAGGGATAATTTTAGGACCTTCCCCAAGCTACAGATCTCTGAGTAACAGAAGAAGCATTGTCCCTGCTTCGTTTGCCCCTTCGTTTATTCCTTTCCCTCTTAATCACCTCAGCTTCTGCTCGATGGTCTCTAAAAGGTCCAGATATCGCTGGATGAGATCGCTCAGGAATATTACTCTCAGCAACCACGTCAACAACTTCACGAGATCTATCCATTTTAATTCTATAGATAAAATATGGGACACCGCATTAAGCCAACTCACAATTTTTCGACCCAAGTATAAGTAGTTTTTAAGTGCTGGTTAAATCAGAATTGCTTAAACCATGCTCTGATACCAAAACAAGTATGATGCCCTAATACCCCCGGGAGGATATGGGAATGCTACATCGGACTCATATATAGAAACAAACAATAGACCAAAGCAAAAGCATTTCAAAACATACTAAACATTCATTATAAGTATTTTCAGAAACTGAAGCAAACATTCATTACATATCATTCCAAACTTGTTTAAAACATACATACATCATAATACAAAATTTCCCAAAAATCAAAACTAGCCTAAAACGTAGTTATTATAAACTTAAAATACATTCTTTAATAAAACAAGACTCAGACTCCATTGGCCATTGCGGTTGACTTGTCCCAGTCTTTATAACTTTCGCTCTAAACCTATACTGGACAAATCCACCATGCTAAACATATAGCTTAGTGAGTAATAACTAATTTATGTTTAACCACAATAGATATAGAACCATGTGATAACGTAAGCATCTCAATCATAATCAATTTCAGGAACAGAGTATGATTTATTAATAAAAACACTTTGCTTGCTAAAGTCAATCACTTCAATAGCAGATCAGAACATACATAATACATAACTGATTTTCAGAATAGGGTGTCAACCCATCAGATTAAATTATGGTTTTTTCTTATCAAAACTTATCATAGATTAAATACAAAACAAGTTAACTATTAATCCATGAATAGAAGTCGGTATTGGAACTTATATAGAAGGTACCATGACTGGCATCACTAAACAGAAGAGACCGAAGTGTACAGAAGAGACTGAAGTCTCAACACCGAAGTGTCCAGAAGAGACCGAAGTCTCGACATTGAAGAGTCCGAAAGTAGTTGTAGACCTTTTTAGGCATGTCTATTTACCCGTGACTAGGACTTAACAGTTTTAAAACCAAATAAGTTCATTTCCTGAGCAAAGTAATTAGTCAAGCATATTTACATTTTTATAGCTTTGTAAATCATTTAATGATCCAAGGTCAATAGCAAACCAAATAGTCAAGGCATAGCTATCAAAAATTACTTACTAATTTACGTACAAAATTTACCATCTAAATTACTTACAAATGCTTAAGGATTACTTACTGAATTTCTTACAAATATTCATAAAAAATTACATATAAAATTTCTTACTAGATTACTTACAAAAGCTCCCTTATTGCCTCGAAGTCTCGAAAATATCTGGAAGTGGTTAGTCATACATTGCTCTATAACATTTGACACAAACACATATTACTATTATGCATGATTATGAAATCATTTATGAACATTCATGTATACTAAATATGTATGATGCATGTTATGACAAATTCCTAGGTTTCTTATCCTTAATCTTTTCACATTATCAATCATGTGAAACCATACTCAATTTCTCAAACCAGATTTATCTCACGACTAACTTTTGGGTCCACTTTCCCCAATTATTCACATTAAGAAGATGAGGTAATTTGATAACACTTCCTTCTAGAAAGTTTTTCTACCAAGTATTAAGTTTCTAATGAATTCTGATCTCACCATCCAATCAAATTCTGAGATTGTTAAAGGTAGAATTAGACTTCATATCTTCAAAACATTTGTAGCCTCAAGTATCTAGTTTAATTCAAATTAAGAATCATTCCATTACGAAATCTACAGATCAAGATATAAGTATAATACTGAAGTGTGTTCAGTGAAATCATCCGAGTCCATATGATTCCAACAAATTCCCTCACTTTCATTAAATGAATCTTTCTCAAATCAATTTAGAAGGCTATCAATTTTAATGAAGAGGTATAATGATGTGTTAGGAATCTATTGGTTTAGGTCTCATGTCATTTAGATGCCATATGAAGAAGTTCAAACAAAAGATATCACAGTATGTTCAGAAAACAGCCCCTTTAAATAAATAAAGAAGTTGCGATCGTGGACATGCACGATCGCGATACGTTGGGTGGACCAGAAAAGTCACGAACGCACTGAAGCACGATTGTGATTTGCTTACTTTCACGGTGGCGACATCCTTCTTCTTCGTTGCCAGCTTTTTTTCTTCTTCTTCTTCTTCTTCTTTCATTCTTTGATTTTTTCCTGATTTTCTCTCCTTTACACATTATAAGAAATTCATTCATGCACTAACCATCTTCTCTACTACCATTTCAACTCTCTAACACACAAACAATCCACAATTCCAGATTAAACATCCCACAAAAATTTAGTCTCAGGTGTGGGACATTATGCATGCCCGTGTGTGCCTTGCGCACCCATGCATGTCTATGCACGCCCTTGCCAGTGCACCTGCTTCCTCCATTTTTCTATATCTTCCCATAGATTTATTCATTCTTAATCATATATTTAGTCTTTCGACTCCAATACAATCTTTAAAAAAAATTCAAATACAAGCTTATATGGTATTTACCATCAAAACAGAAACTTACATAAGCTTTCTCGCACTACCGTAAGTTTGTTTTCATAAGCAATAACAATTCTAAACAGATCTTATATTGTATTTTCCACACCCATTGTAACTTATCTTACACCAAACAACTAAAAATTCAAGATCGAAATTCAAACTTCCAAAACTGTATACACTTTGTTCTTTCTCTCTCTACTACTACGTTTCTTTCCATTCAAAACCAATCCTAGATTTAACACAGAACCAAGTCTATACAATTTTTATGCTTTTCTGCAGTTGTCTACTTCACTAAGTTTTTCTTTAAGCTATATGCAATCGATATTACAACACCTACACATTCCACTGCATAATAATCACTTATCTGAAACCTCTATCTCTACTACATAACTTATCTTTCTCATTACTAACACCGAATTTGCTTCATAGATAACTCATGCATATATTCATTTCCAACACATAGAACATTATCAAACTCGTTCATAGAATTTAGAAACTTAAAACTTTACCTGATTCTTCAAACAAATTCCAGTTATGATAGTGAAGAGCAAGGTTTCAGTGGAAGGGTGAAGAAAATAATAAGAATAGGCAGAAACAAACACTAGCTGGGTTGAAATGTTTGCATGCAGAGAATAATTCTAATTTAAGAATCAAGACCAATATTTCGGTGATGAGGGTTTAGTGATTTCTGAAGAACACTAAGAAAATCTGAAGAACAACAAAGCTCTAATGATTTTCCTTTCAAAAACCACGTGCTTACATGTGTTACTAACACCTTGCCATGTCACCATGCATATGTACCACTTGACATGCATATAGGACTGCCACATTGCATAATGCCATTTATCTATTTTTTTAATCTAAAATACTCCAAAATTTCCACAAAAATTCCTTAAATTCTCCAAAATTCCAAAATAACTCCAATAGTCTTAAAATAAAATTTCCATAATTTAATCACATTTATAAATCTATTTTACTCAAAAATGTCAATGAATGCATGCATGCACAATTTATTTGAATGTGTCAAAATTCTTACGTACATATCAACGAATATTCAATTATGCAAATCATACAGTGCACTAAAATTCCTAAATTTTTCTAACCCTTAACATGGGGTGGTACACAATAGCTCTATCTGGCACTTACAACTCCATAGTCACCAGCCATATGCCATCTAAATTGAAGGATCTAGGGACTTTCACAATACCCTGTGTGGTTGGTGAATTTGAATTCACATAGCGATTGTGTGACTTAAGAGCAAGTATTAATCTTATGCCTTTGTCAATATTCAAGAAGTTGGGGCTGGGTGAGGCCAAACCAACATTGATGTTGATTCAGTTAGCTAATCAATCTATTAAAAGACCATTTGGAATAATGGAAGACGTTCTGATGCAAGTGGACAAATTCATTATTCCTGTAGATTTTGCAGTTCTAGATTTTGAAGAAAATAAGAACTATCCACTAACCCTTGGTTGATCATTTATGAATACGGGGAAAGCCATAATTGACATTCACGAAGGGAAATTAACACTTTCAATAGGCAAAGATCAGATCGAATTTAATATGAATAAGGTTTTGAAGAGTGCAACAGCATGTAGTGTATACATGAAGGTTGAAATTATAAATCAAAATTCGCAATAACAAGTTGAGAGTTGCATTGCTAAAGTACATTCAGAGGCAACAGAGATAAATAATGGAAATGAGGAACTTAAGCCTAAAGGAGATGAGGAGTTGAATATTCAAATGCATCAAAGTAAATTAGTCTAAACTGAAGCACCCATACCACCATCCACAGAAAAACCACCCACATTAGAGCTTAAACCCTTACCTCCACATATCAGATACACCTTTCTAGGGGAGGGTCAAACATTATCAGTAATCATCTAAAAATAATTGAATAAGAAACAAGAAGGTAAGATGGTAGCAATTGTGAGAAAGCGAATGATAGCCATGGAATTGCAAATTTCTAATATTCGAGGTATAAGCCCAAATGTTTGCATACAGCAAATACACCTTGGGGAAGGATGCCAAAGATTAAGAGAGTGTCCTTGAAGGTTGAACCATAATACGAAGTAGGTGATCAAGAAAAATATAATAATCAAACTCTTAGATGTAGGGATAATTTATCCCATCTCCGAAAGTGAATGAGTTAGTCCAGTTTAATGTGTACCTAAAAAGGGTGAAATAACGGTAATATAAAGTGAGAGTGGAGAAGTAACTTCAACAAGAATGGTCACAGGATGGAGAGTGTGCATAGACTATCGCAAACTCAACTTAGTAACTAAGAAAGGTCATTTTCCGCACCCATTCATAGACCAGATGATAGAAAGGGTGGCGGGTCATTCATTTTATTGCTTCTTAGATGAATATTTAGGATATAATCAGATATTCATCTACCCTGATGATAAAGAAAAGACCACATTCACTTACCCTTATGGTACTTTCGTGTATAGAAAGATGCCTTTCGAAATATGCAATGCCTTGATGACATTTCAAAGATGTATGATGTCTATATTCACCGACATGATCAAAGATAAAATGGAAGTGCTCATGGATGATTTTTTTAGTTTCTGGGGACTCTTTCGAAATGTGTTTAACCAATTTGGATAGAGTTCTTCAAAGATGTGAAGAATCACACTTAGTGTTGAATTGGGAGAAATGTCATTTTATGGTGCAAGAGGGGATAGTGCTAGGGAATAAAATCTCACACCAAGGATTGAAGTAGACAGAGCAAAAACATAAGTTATAGAAAAACTGCCACCACCAAGTAAGGTAAAAGGTGTGCAAGGAATTTTAGGTCATGTAGGATTTTACCATCGATTTATCAAAAACTTCTCGCAAGCTGCAAAACCTTTGACAAACTTGTTAGTGAAGGATGCGCCTTTTTTGTCCGAGGACAAGTGTACGTATGCCTTTAACAAACTAAAGGAGGCATTAATATATGCACCAATTCTATCGCCACTAGACTAGACACTTCCATTTGAGGTTATATATGATGCAAGTGACTAAGTTATGGTTTGTGTATTGGGACAAAGGAAAGATAAAAGGTTGTATGTTATCTAATATGCTTGCAAGACCTTTGCAAGACCTCAGCTTAACTACACCACGATGTAGAAAGAATCACCTGCAGTAGTGTATGCATATGATAAATTTTGACAATAGTTTTTAGGATCAAAGGTAATTGTATTCACCGATCATGCGGCGTTAAAATATCTTTTCAACAAAACCATACAAAAACAAGGCTCATTCGATGGGTGTTACTTTTATAATAATCTGATATGGAAGTGAGAGTTAAAAAGGGAGCAAAAAATGTGGTTGCAAACCACTTATCTATACTAGAAGGAGGGAAACGCAAGCCAATTGAAGATATTAATGAAAATTTCCTCGATGAAACTGATGGAGAACCATGGGCATGTGAAAGGCAAGAAGAGAAGCATCCATGGTGAGATTTGCCTCAAGGAAGCCTAGGTTACATGGACATGAGTTTGCAAAAGGAGGCTTAGGAGCTGAAATTGGATCAGATTTGAAGTCTGAATGTTCAAGGCAAGGGGATGAACGAAATTATCATATCAAAGGCCCAACATTCAAGTCTAATGTTCCTAAGATCCATTCCAAGATGTTGAAGGCCCAATGACAAGAGTTAGGGCCAAATCCATGAAGTAAGCATTGGATTGTTTGATCCAAGACCTTCAAGAGATAGAGCCTATGTTGTTAAGTCAAATTTCATCTCATAAATGTCAAAGAGGCATTGTCTTACTCCTTGAAGCCCAATATAAAGTTTCCAAAGGCCTATATGGAGTCCAATTAGGAGAACTCACTTAAAATACCATGTGACAAGCATGTGCCACTTAAAAATAAGGATAAGGGCGTGATCTATAAGGTCCAACATGTTTAGATCATATTTTAATTAGTTTCCTTTTTGTTTTCCTTGAAATAAGGTTATTTAGTCAACACCTTTATAAGTTTATTTTGTTTCCT
>JANSVA010000005.1:32080765-32095303 GCA_025504915.1 Erythroxylum reticulatum | reverse complement strand
CTTTCAGCTATGCCAATTTGTTGGTGGGTATATGGACAGCTGAAACGTGTTTGGATCCCATACTTAGTTAGAAAAGGCAACAAGGCTTTATATACCCCACCCATTTCTGTATGTAAAGCTTTGATTTTTCTATTTAGTTGAAGCTTAATAAAGGTTTTGAATTGAATAAAGGTTGCAAAAGCTTTAGATTTAAGTTTCAGTGGATAAAACCATGTGAATCTAGTGCAAGAATCCACAAATATTAGATAATATCTATGGCCTTCGGTT
The DNA here is from genome assembly GCA_025504915.1 of Erythroxylum reticulatum. Classification (NCBI taxonomy): domain Eukaryota; kingdom Viridiplantae; phylum Streptophyta; class Magnoliopsida; order Malpighiales; family Erythroxylaceae; genus Erythroxylum; species Erythroxylum reticulatum. Next base: position 32,095,036 of record JANSVA010000005.1, on the reverse strand, counting down.
GATAGTAGACGGGAAGGACCCCAAATATCTGAATAGACAATTTCTAAGGGATATTTGGCAGAAATATCATAAGTTTGAAAAAGTAATTTATGAAGCTTGCCTTGTTTGCATGAATCACAGAATTTCAAGTCTTTGGTATTAAGATGAATTTTCATTGAATTAAGAACATGCTTAAATACATTGGATGATGGATGACCAAGTTTAGCATGCCAAACATTAACATCATTTTTAGAAAGCTTAGTAGAAAAAGTTTGTGGGAAAGGAACTAAGCTAAAGGTGCTCGGAAAAGAGGATGGCAGTGAAGTGTTCTTTGATTGAGTGATGGGGTGAGTTTGAGGTGGAACATCAAGGCTGTAGAGGCCATCCCGAAGCATCCTCTTGAGAAGAATTTTCCCCGTGTCCTTGCCCTTGAACAAACACATTGTGTCAGAAAATTCCACAACATTGTTATCTTTTATGATTTTGGAAATGCTCAATAGATTTTTAGTGATACTTGGAACATGGAGTATTTGATGTAAAGATAGTGGTGTGTGTTTATTATCTTAAAATTGAATGTAAGATGAGCCAATATGTGTAACAGGTAGAGAGCTTTCATACCTACTGTGATGTGATCATTACCAGCATAGTCGGAACTAATGGAGAGATTATTAAGGTCGATAGTAACCTGATTTGTAACTCCAGAGTCTACATACCAAGTAGAGGCACTAGGTTGGTAAGAACCAGCGTTTGTTTGAGCTAGAAAGGTTTGTGGTGACACATTGTATGTGTGATGTTGACCAGTGTTTTGAGAGTGATGCTGTGTGGATGAATTTGGCTGCTTCAATTACTGATTTCCATGCCATGATAGCATCAAAGGGCATCATGACCTGGTTTTTAGCATTGTTGGCAGTATAGGCGATTGACACCAGTCCATCGTCCTCTGCCACGACCCCCTCTTCCTTTAGGAGCATGATGAGCTCCTTGATTGCGAGATTGAGTGTGATTTTTTTTAAATGATACAATATTGATTGAAGGAGAAAAAATATTTAGAGTGTGAGATGCTGCATTTAGTTGCTCAAGTTTGGTTTCATACATCATAAGACTATATTACACATCTTGTAGAGTTGCATTCTTCATTGTGTGAGTTAGGAGAACCACAATTGGGTCATAATCATGGCCTAGGCCATTTAAAGCAATGAGTATAAGCTCATGATTTGGTACTGTATATCCTGCTACCATAAGAGAGTCTCCAATTGATTTTATCTTCTAAATGTAATCTGAAATTGTCTGTGAGCCTTTTTGAATTGTTGACAGTTGCTGCTTTAACTACAGGACCCGAACCATTGATGTTTGTGCATACAAATTTTCTAATATTTTCCAGCAGTCAAGAGAGGTGGAGGATTGATTTACCTGACCTACCACATCCTCACCTATTTTTTAGAGTAGCCAACAAAGAAGTAGCTGATCTGGTCTATGCCATAAATGATATTCTGGATTTACAACAGTTTGAGGAGCTTCTGCTGGTGTTGGAGCAGGTTCTATGATAATTTGTGGAGGTAGAGATACATTTGAGGAAATGAAATCTTCTAATTTAAGGGCTCGGATTGCTACTGTCACCTGTACTCTCCAATTGATGACACTGGTTCTGTCCAATTTGATTGGCAAGTTGAAGTTTAATGTTTTTGCCAAAGCTGGAAAATCTAATAGAGGGGTGGTGATTTGTGATTGCCGAGTTTGATTGGAGGTTGAGGATGATTCATGAGCCATTGTGACGTTGGTCAATAGGGTGGCTCTGATACCATGAAAAGAAAGGAAGCAAGGAGAGTATGATGTATAAAACCTTTTTGCATACTTACTTTATTTGCTTCGAGTGTAATATATACAGACTGAAATGTTTTAGACTATTCATGGAATACAAGATTTTATTCTCACTGACATAACAGAAATTAGTTATATACAATTGGAAGTTTGTGGGGATGGATTGGCTTCGGTGGTAGTAAGTGTAGAGGGAGTAGTGGTAGACTGAAGTTGGGGTTGTGCACTGCCTGCAGGAGAGCCAATGATACTGGGCCCAGGGCAAGTTGTCTGGCCCAATGACTTGGATCATTGGGCAAAATCCTTTTAGCTTATCTGCTCTTCGATCTGTTCTCAATTGTAAAATGTGGCTACTTTTTTTATTTTTCTTTATGGGTAATTCAATGGAATTTTGAATGGCTATTCTTTCTTGGTTTTTCATTGTCTTTTAGTACTTCCAATTTTCATGTTTGCTTGCTGGAGAGAGTAGGACTAGAACTGGAGCCAAAAAGTTTGAAGCTTGAGCATTTTTGGTGCTCAAAGTAGTTACTTTGATTTGCTAGAGTCGTTTCTTTTGAAATATTTAAAGCTTGCGCTGATTGGTTTCAACCATTTCTTGATTTCAGATGGACTTTTACCTTGGATTGCATATCGTTTTACTGGATTGGGAATATATTCATCTCTGAAATGGATTCTTGAAACCCTAGCTTTTGTTTAATTATGTAATTTCGCAGCTCAATAACCCCAATGTCTGTGGAAAATGCTTCTGTTTGCTGCTTACTTTCTCTTAGATGGTGAACATTTTCATCTTGTCAAAAACCATTGCTGTAATTTTCTCCTTCACTTCATGGTTTCTGATTCATTAAGCAGAAGTTTCGTGTTCATTGGTATCTATGCTGTTATTTTGAGTTGTATGATAAATATTATAATTAACCATAGGATTTGAACACTAGAACTTGTTGTCTCATGCGCAGCTACTTCTTTTGATTTTTCAGTAATCAGATGTTAAATCTCTCATCTTTAAACCTGCCACGTTTTGTATAGTGCAAATACAATAATCAAATTTTTGTTTCCTATGTAAAGGCCAGAGAGTTATTTGAAATCCAGTTTCTTGTCTTTCTCTTTATTTCATTTCCTTTGTCTATTTCACTTACTCCTTTTTTCTTGCTTGTGTATCTATGTCTTTGCTATTATTGAAAGGTAAAAATCTCTGTGAACTTTCCCTAGCTGCTAATATATGTTTTTCAAACTTGACATCTGTTAACATCTTTTCTACATGGATAATCATTACATCCTTTTCGTTTTCTTAAAGTGAACAGAGCTTTGCAAACATGCATCTGTGGTAACTGCTTCTTAAATGACTATGATGTCTTTGCTTGTTCTACTTGTCGAGATGAATGCATACACACGTTTTAACTAAAGTTTTGTCTCCACTAAAGGACATTGTTTAGTGAAGTAGAATGGGTTCTTTTTTCTCTGTTGTGTATAGTCTCCTCTACATTGTAGTGTAGCTCTATGTTCCATTTATTCAGTTCCCTTTTAGAGGTAATTATGGGGCAAGTGTTGGATTTTCAGACATTGGCCAGAGGTTTCTCGTACACTGTATGAGAAACTTCCATGTTAGCTAAAGGTTTAAAATGTCTGGTTTTAGATGATATATGGAGAATAAAATTTTATTCTATACGCATGAATATAACAGATGCATGAAGGATAACCTAATTAATGTAATGAAGATTTCTGTATATCTTGTTGTAGTACCATAGGAATAGAAGTTACTGACATTTGCATGGACAAAGAGCCAAATCGTGTTGTAGTTTATTCAAGTGATGTATCTCACGATTCAAGTGATGAAAATGTCTCTGACCACCATAGTGTTTTGGAGTCCTATGAACCTATTAGTGGGGATCCTGAGTTCCAGAGGTTAGAGGAGGGCACTGAAGCAAAGGAATATGAGGTGAAGGAATGTACAAATGAGAAAAGATAAAGGAACACTAGGTTACTCTGTACTTCTACTTCTGTTAGTTACGACGTTTGTAGCTGTTCTTGTAGCTATAACTTGGTAAAATAACACTTCTTCGTGGGTATTTGTAGAGGAAATCTTGAAAATTAGGCCATTGGTTATAGATAGATTTTGGAGAGGACGTTTATGTATCATCATGAGATCCAATTCTAAAAGCAAAACTAAACAGGTGGTTGTTAAATTTAAGGTTTTGTGATGAGTTAATGTGATTGTGTTAAATATATGCCTAAGGGATTGTCCTTCGTATGATAGTAAACTAATTATTTTATTAGATGTTTGTTTATTATGTAATAATATTTAAAAATAGGGTGATTGATTTCTTATTTTATTTATAACTAATAATTAATTTGGTTGATTTTTATATCAATAAATAAAATTGTAAAATTTTATAATATTTATATCTTATTACTTATAGCAAAAGCTACAAACAATTTTTAATATTAAATGATAATTCATTTTATTAATAATATAATACAAATTAATAAAATGCTTAAATTTATGTCATGTTAAACTAATGAACGTATTACTGATAATCAGTATATGTAATGTTATGTATCTTAAAAATGCACAGTAAGCGAAAATTAATAATAAAATTTAACATAGAGATGTATTTCAAAGTAGAAGAAATTTTTACAAAATTTTTAAATCACAAAGACTTTTTATAAATTTGACAAAGCCAAAAAAATATTATTAGCATCTTTTAAATAGAAGAAGATATATACATTAACCAAAACGCAATACAAGAGATAAACCTCATGTGGCTCAATTCTAAATTCAATATCTTAGATCCTATATTTTGGAAATAAAAATGAAAGATTCTTAACAGAAACCTTTCTTACACATTAAAAAATGATCTTATGAGGATTAAGACTAGGTTCTATTTTGTCTTATTTTGTTCTTTATAGGGGTTAAAAGTATACCCTATTTTACTTCATTTTGTTCTTTATAAAGATTAAAAATGAGGCATATTTTGTTCTTCGTAAAAGTAGACTTGAGGGTTGAAATTTGAACCATTTTTACGACTTGCAAGTGCAAAATGCAACAATTTGAAGATTTTCCACACGTTTATTTTCTAACAATTATAAATCAAACAAAAATATATTAAATTTGATTATATTAAAAATTTTATTTAACTCTAATTTTTTAATTCATTAAATAATTTATTATTCTTTACTAAGAATATCCAAAAAAATACTAAAATATATGATATTCATATCTTTAATTTTTTAAGTCATATCTTCGTAAGTCATTTTACACATAAAAAGTTAATATTAAACAACTAATTTTACTAAACATCTCTAAAAAATAGCTAATGCAATCCACTGGTTAAATCAGTTGATAGAATCAGCTATCAGCTAACAGTTGATAGAATCAGCTAACAGCTAATGCAGTCAGCTGTTTGCCAAATAGGGCTTTAATTTAATTGCTTTATTTTATTATTATATTTCAATTTTTGTTATTTATTTTTATTAAAATCAATTTATTTTAACTTTAGATAAATAAAAACTTAAACTTAAACTTAAACAATTAAAATAAACTGGCAATAATAAAGAACACATAAGACAAAAAAATCACTTAAAACCAATCGATATTAGAAATTAGTGTTTAGGTTGCACATCCCCTTAAAAACTCTTAAATAGTTGATCTTTTATTATACAATTGTTTTATTGACTATTGGATCGTGAAAATTCCTATGGTATGCTAATAACTTAGTTGAGAATATTAACAACTAATTTTAGGATTATCAACTGATATTATTTAGGTTAAAAGTACTAAGATTGCTTTATCAATTTATGAATTTTGCTACTAGGTTTGACCATAATATAAAGGATTTATGTCGTCATATCTCTAAGATTGCAATCAACTCTTTCCTACTACAATGGATCTACTCAAACACAGAATTTCTCAATCTCTATGTTATGAAATCAAATTATGCTCTAATATTTCAGATTTATTAAAACAAATATTAAGCATGTAATTTAATCACCTTATGTCAATCAAAACAACTGCATTAAATAAAAGAATCAAAACATATTATAGTATAAAATAGGGTTCATCTTACCTAAACACTAAAGAAATTTAGTTATACATGATTTAAGATAAAATCAAACATAAACAAAAAGAAAAATGAATAGGAAATAAAGGGTTCATAATTCTAAATCTTCCTTTTTATCTATTATCAAATGTTCTTGTAAGGTAGATATTTGATCTTGCATTCTCTTGGATCTCTCAACGATTTCTTTGTGTTTTCTATTTCTTTGGATGAAAATCGACCTTTGAATCACTACTCAAAGTCCCTAAAGGTCTATGAACATTTGCCCTCTATTTTGCCTTTGAACACATCTTTTTATAGTAATTTTTAGCGTTTTGGGAGATACATGGCCATATATTAGACCTAGTATAATCCAAAATACCTAGAATTCGCAATTTTACAAAGCTTGAGAGAAGTATATGGGCTACTGTACGATCATGTATCCCTTTTTTACTTCAAATCTTCATTTTATGTTGCGTTTTCATCCAAATTCTACTCCTTTTAATCCTTGAAGGCAATTATAACCTATAAATACAATTAGAGCAAATTAAGAACCAAGTACAGATTAAAAATATAAAATATCAAGTAAAAATACATCAAATATGAGGTATAAATATGGATAATTATGCATCTATCAAACATCCCCATACTTAAGCTTCTTCTTGTCCTCAAGCAAAACATAATCAAAATTATGAATCATACAACATCTACTCTTCATTAATTTTGATATGTACATTTATACTATAAATCATCATAACCTATTCAATGAAATTAACATATAAATAGAGTCATCTTAAAATTAACTTCCTAAGTAATATTATTAGTAATTACATCAATAGTGGCATTGAAATCGAAAGCATAAACCTTTACACCCTCACCAAAATTTCACTCAATACACTCAAGTGTTTAAGATGAAAAAACATTCGAACTCTCAATCAATGCATAGTCAAACTTTTATCATAAGCTTACAATATTATCACATCTCCACCACTTATGTATAAACTAGAAACAAATATATGAATATAATGAATGAAAAAGACTAAGGCTTCACTTGATTATTCCTTAGTTTGGGGTAAAACCTATCAAGAGAGTTCATATAATGAACAAAAAGATTCTTAGTTTGTCTAAATTAGAAAGAAATTTTGGTTGATTAACCTTTGAAGAGGGATTATAAATAACTCTTATTGGTCTATAGAGTTAGAATAATTTATTAATCAAAGTTCAAATCAAATATAATAGTCTAAGGAAAACCTAATGTAGATCTAGTTAATTTACAAATTGGTATATTCTTTATCGTTGCTTTGCATTAGTTTTAGGGTTATTATTTATTTGATTTTATATATTCATCCATCTATAAAAGTTGATCTAGCTTGTTAAGTTTGTAGATAAAGGGTAACTAATTGACAATCCTCGTAAGATCAACCCATACTCGTAAGTGCTAACTTTAATACACTTTGAACTTGCAATAAAAAAAGAATAGTGTTGTCTTGAAGAAAATAAGGATTTTTAAAATGACAAAAAAGGAGTTTGAGGTCTCAAGGAGTTAGCTCGACATTATATATTGATTTTATGACCCTAATTGTTAATTTAGTTATAACTAGCAATTTTAGGTTTTTGAGAATAGGAGATAAAGTTTAAAATGGATATTGTAATTGTTTCATTTATCTAAATTTAGTGAAGGGACCGCATCATTTAAAATTGTTAGAAAGTACGAAGCTTGTTAAATTGTATTTGGCTCATATAAAATTTATACTACTTTCAGCTTATTTTAGAAAAATTATGTATTTTATATATTTATAATTAATAGACCACATAATTTTTTTAACAATTATCCTATGCATAAATCACATAATTTGGATAATTAATATTTTACCGACCATATATGTCAAACTTCAAAGTTGAATTTTTTTTAAATTTTAAGAAAGAGATTTGATATTATAAAGATATGTATATAGATTTTATAGATGAAGTACACGACGAAGGATGTAGACACGTTAAGAATTACAAAATTCAATTGAAAAGGCGTACAAGAGGAAACATGAAAATGATTTTCAAAAAATAGGATCATGAACTCATATTTAAGATCTAAAAAAATACAAAAAGAAGTATAAGAAAAGATAAAAGAATGGTCACCTTAAGGAAATAATATACAGATAGGATGTAAGACTAATATTGACATCAAACTTTTATAAATTTGTACTTTTAATATCTTATTCGCATTCTTATATAGATGGATAGAGAGAGACATTAAATGGTTGATTACGGCATATAATCTCAATATTAATCGATGAAATTAATAGTTGGTATTTTTTAATCACACATAGTCATTTCACTTTATTCACATCCCTAGAGTTCTGTAAAAATAATGTAAGGGGAGTGCTTAGTTGATTAGCGGGGAAAACATATATTTAAATATCGAAGTTTTGAAGATGAAAGTCATTCTTTTTCTTTAGTAAATTAATATAATTAATTAAATATATTAAACAAAATTAATTAAAATTGAATATATTAAGTGTAATTAATTAAAATTAATATATTCTAAATATAATTAATTAGAGTATATTAAATCTAATTAATTAGAATATATTAAATAAATTAAAATTAAATATCATTAATTAGAATATATTAAAATTAAATATAATCAATTAGAATACATTAAAATTTGATGTAAAATAAAATTTTATTTTATTTTTAATTTTTTAGCAAAACAATATAATTAATTAAATATATTAAAATTTCATTTCAAAATTTAACTAATTTTTATTTTTTTTCCTTTTTGAGCAAAACAATATAATTAAATATGATTAATTAAAATATATTAAAATTTGGTCAAATTTTTATTTTTTCATTTTTAGTAAATCAATAAAATTAATTAGAATATATTAATATTAAATATAGTTAATTAGAACATATTAAAATTATAATATATATTTTTTAATATTTTCAACAAATCAATCACTAATAGTAATAATTATTCCTTCGTTATCATTTCTGTTGTCATTTTCTTTCTATCTGAGCTAACCGCTCGCTAAATCTTAGTTTGTAAGCTATATTTTATTCCAATTAACATAAAATTTTGTTATCATAATTGAATACAGATACTTCCAGTGGCTATTCAGAAATTTAGAACTAATGTCGTGAAACTAACTTGTAGTCCTCATTCTAAATTGACAAAACTGATAAAAGACGACCATACGCTACCAAAAGTGAAAATTATTATGACACACATTTGGTTTTGTATTGATTACAGTAATTCTATACATTAAGCACGGGTGTCCACAGTTCCCTGTCTACTGATCTAACAGAGATGCCTAGATGCAAGTCCGTATCAAAACAAAAGAGAACGGAGGCCCAGTATATGACAAACAGTGGTTTTTAATAAAAAGAAAAATGAAAAACCTTCTTTCTTAATAATAAATATATACAATAAAAAGAAAACATAAAAGCCCAATATAAAAACTTCAAGAAGCCAACCCAAGCACAGTTAATATTAACAAAATTGCTGAGGATGTCCGATGTCCTCCGTAACATAACGAACAATAAGAAAAGATTCCACACGCGGTTTCCTTTCAATATCACCACAAAAACAAAATGCCGTCCAGTTCATACTTTATGAGTAATGATAATGGTGTGGGTCCAAGTCCTTTCTGGTCCGTATCAATTTGGACCTTGCGACAGATACACCTGGCACTGGATAACTGTTTTACCAATTCTAAACCCTGGAACCACCGTGAATGCTACCGGAGGGTCGGCTTCCGGCGCGTTTTCATACAAGAACATAGCTTCCTCGTCAACACACTCCATGTACACTTCGGAGAAATTACAACCTTTCTGTACTTGAAAGATTGTGGCTTGAGGGTTGAAAGAAAAGGCCAAGCAATTTAGAAGCCAAACTCGCCTTGCCATTTCTGCAAACGAGGCAAAGAAGGTGGATTCTGGGAATTCACCTGAATCCAAAACGCTTCTTTGGCTTGAATTTCCAAAGAATGATATTTCCATCTTTGGATGAACAAGATGTAGGTACCTAGCCCGGCAAAACTTCGCGAATGCTGATTTTGGCTTCTGGGCAAGATAATCCATTACTTTGACAGATTTTAGTTCTGTGAATCTCCTCAGAAAGTTCCGCTGCTGATTCTTTTGCTCCGGTAATGACTGTTTTGGATGAGAAAAGCTGGGCAAGTGAAACCCTTCAAACATTATCCTGCAAACAAAGGATTCAAAAACATAACACTTGTCATCTGCTCTCGAGTAGATCATATCTGAAACAATTGAAGAAGCTGCAGCTTCAAGATCCCAATCAGCAGATCTCATTTGATCAATCAATAACTTCACGAAGCTTCGAATCGATTTCACCGTATGCTGGAGAACAGTAATGAAATGACTAGGACATAAACCTGAATCGGGAAGCTTGTCCACCATATTTAACTGTCCACTCTGGTTCAACCTTTTCTCAAGTGATCTGTTCTGCCTCTGGCATTCTTCCAATTTTTCCTTAAGATACAGGATCTCCGACTCCTTGAGCCTAAACTGAGATTCTAGTCGCTTACCCATCATTTCATAGGTTTTTATAAGGCTCCTCAGTTCTTCAATTTCAGCTCTGAGGATAGTTTTGCCTGGAGAAGGATCAAACTGCTTCTTTACATAGCATTGTTTCATCTCTGACAACTTCTTCAACTCGGAGACCACAATTTGATCAGCTGTTTGAATCCCCTCTGCATCATAAGGAGATTGAGCATACTGCAATTGGGCATATGCTGCTTTAACCGATGAAGTGCTTGAGAAAAGTTTTGCTACAAGAGCTTCCATGGATTGACGACTGCTTAATTCTTCTTCTTCATCGTCGTGATCATCCATTATGAATGATTTAGGCCAATTATTTATCACCTTCCCCACATGCTTCTCAGCTTTATTAACTTTTTCTTGACGCTTGAAATTCTGAACTCCATCAAAGGGAGCAATCCCAGTTGCTGATCTGAGGTGAAGAACTTTTGCCACAGCACGCCCCAATTTACTCTTTTTTGGAGCCAAAATGGATGCTTTTGTAGAAGCCATCTGCAGATATTATCAGAAATGGCGAAGACGATGATTGGATCAACCAATAATGGAAATTTTAGAACTGCAAAATTGCAATGGCGGTGATGACGAGGGCATTAAAGAAAAGATAGCTTTAACACATATATCAAGGCCACTGATGGAGGGAAGAAGTTCCTTTTGTTAATTGTTCCACTTTCGGAGTTCAAAATTTGCATGCGATTAAAAGTGAAAAAAAAGGGGCCAAAAGGGGGTAAATAGGGAGAAAAACAATAGATGAGCAAGAAGAGCATAAAGCTGAAAAAAACTTAAGCCAAGGACTGCCATAAAGATGCATGTAAAGTTGGTCGTTGTCCATGCTTGTATACTACATCTACATGCACAATGAGAATGAGAATTGCAGCTCTAATGAAGTCAAGTGGGGTGAAAGATAATTGGTGGAACCAACAACCCTTGTCACTTAGTTCCAAAGACTATTTTGTTTGGTCAAATGCTCCAACCTATTGATTTGTGTGATGTACCAAATAAATAAATACAGCTTGCATAAAACAGAATTTCTTTATTTAGCTATCTTTTAATCAGGAGTCTAAACACTCCTTTTGGTTCTACATTTTTCATGTTGATAATAATTCACCCAAAATGTTCATAATTGTTTCTCTCTCTCAACAACAACAAAGCAACTTGGAAAAATAATAAATTAACAAAACCAAGTCATTAAAGTTAACAAGCCAAAGTCATTCCAGTTAACCAATTCCTACCGTATTTCATTAAATCTCACCCACATATTTATGTAAGGTCCACACAAATATGTGGACAAGATTAAGTAGCACAGAGTTGAAACACCCTAACGAAAACAGGGTGCTCCAACCCGAATTTCTAGTCAAAAGGAACTTCAAATAAAAGTGATGATTTATTGCAATAATTTTGACAACTTTAAAAGGACTAATTTGTGAACAAGGAAATTTTTTTTCATAGCATGACAAATAAGACAGCAGAAATTTTTTAATGAAATCTTTTTCTTCTCGATTGCAGAGACAAAAGGATGTTAGTAAGTGCATAGTCTAAGGTGCAAAACGTTTTCTCTGTGGAATTTATAATACAAGAAATATATTTCTACTTGCAATTGCAAAACACATACCCACAGAGTTTCAGGATTGCAGAAAAATCCTTCCCCCTTCGCTTATATTCTTACTCTTCCATTTACACTTCCTAAAGACAAACAGGTCCACAAGGCACCAAAAGCAAACAGCAAGTCAATAAGCCACCATTATGTGAATGGATTTTATCATTTCCAACTACAGTATCCATTTGACTTCTGAGAACAAAATATGATTCTCATAGAGCCCAGATCAGTGCGTACTCCTCAGCCCAAATACAAGGAAAAGGGTTTAGCTTTTAAAAAGGTTAAATGAAACTATGACAGCTAGGAGCCTAGCTATATTAATTAAGGTCGTGCTTAGGGTCAGCTTGAGATCAGTGCTTAATAACCCTTTCTCTAAAATTCAAATATCCTCCCTTTTCTTTCCAGTAATGAGAACCATACATGGGATTCTTAGGTATCTAAATGGGTTGAAGACCACGAAGCCTAAAGCTCCTGAAATCAGGTGGACCTGTAGTCAGAAGATTTAACATACTGCTCCTAGCCACTCTGAATATATCTATACTAAGTGTTAATCATGTGAACATGAAAACTGCAAAGCAATCAGAACTTCAAGAACTGCCCTGTTGGCTGCCGCACAGCCACACACATGGGCATATATTAAACCACCACAGCGAACTCTACTAAAAACATACCGCCCCTACTGCTCTATTCCTTCTACTGCGGATCCCACCCTCCAAAGCCCCGTAACATTTTGTCTTTCTTTCGTTACACCAGCAATTTATTACACTAGACATCCCAGGTGACAAGGAACTAATCTGACACTTAACGTAGGACAAGAAAATGTAAAGTTCTTAACGTAGGACAAGAAAATATAAAGTGAAGATAGGGCCAAAATCTAAATTAAGTTCAATATTAGGACTGTCCGTGAAGGAGTGCGAGATACCAAATGCCCATAAATAAAAGGGTGAAAATTTTATTTCGAAATTGATTCGTGATGACATGGCAATCAACAACAGACTAACGAGTAGATAGAAAGAAAGGTTACTTGTACCGACAGAGAGAAAATCAACAACAGACTAACGAGTAGATAGAAAGAAAGGTCACTTGTACCGAAAGAGAGATTGTAAGTCTAACATACCTCCCAAATGAATAAAACTCTCTTTAAGCCAACTCAATTCTCGTAATATTAATAAAGAAAGAACCGACCCTGACGGCCTCCTATTCCGAACCCTAAAAATCTGAGCCTGTAACCAAGTTCCAAAACTAGAAGAAAGAACCGTTAAAGACTTGGTGTTACACAAACAAACAAGAAAGGCAGAATTAAAGAGCTATAAAATAACATGAAAACAGAGGTAGAAACAAGAGATGGTGATTCACTGGAAGAATCAACGAGTAGATAGAAACGAACAAAATTCCAAAGATAAATCTGAACCAGGCCAAGGAATCGCAGGAAGGCGAAGAAATCAACAGAAAAATAAAAATCAGGAACTGGATTCCATAGTATACCGATCAGAATGAAAACAAAGCCAAAGCCTCATACAAGCTCGCATACTTGGAACAACAGTATTTGCTCGTAGAACAAAAGCCAAATATAACCCTTTAATAGCATATAGTTTGGTGAATCTAGGATCGAGAAGAAAATTATTTGGAAATTCCACGGGGAACGGAGAAACAACAAACTACCCAGTTAAGGAAATAAAGATTATATTCTATTGCAATAAGCACCGACGAGAGAGAGAAAAAAGTCAGTCAACAAGCTACCAGTTATATCCTCCTCTTACCTAACACAGAAGAAACTTCCAAGAAAAATCTTTGTTTTTGACCAAAATCTAAACTTTTACCGCTGGAATGACATCAAAGCGATGATTTCCTATATGGGCTTCTTCTTCGGCTCTGCTCGATTAATAGAGAACATCCTTTGGAGAGCTCAAATTCAGTTGCTGTAGCCATTAATGACAATATAGAGAGCCAAGAAGAAGCAAAAAGTACTTGGAGCTCCAGCTCAAGAACGAGCGCCTCATTGCTTTCCATTTTTATTTTATTTTATTTGTTTTAATTTTTAATATTTATTTTTAGTATTAGTTTTTTTAAATTTGTATTTTATTTTATTTTGTCTAATCAAGTAAATATATTATTTAATATATTAATTATTAATAATTTAATTAATTAAAATTAATTATTAAGATGAATTATAAATTATTTTATTTTATTTACTAATTTTTATTTATTTTTTGTAATTATTAATAAATATAATTAATTTTAAAATAAATATTAATTACTAAATAAAAAAAGTTAATTTCAAGTTATTTATTC
>JANSVA010000005.1:32045731-32056583 GCA_025504915.1 Erythroxylum reticulatum | reverse complement strand
ACTACAAACCCTTCAATTATAAATGAAGTTTTAAGACCTAAAAGATTTTAGGATAAAGTTTAGCAGTTTTTTGGGCTAGCTCAATTGCCTAATGGTCCACTCAGGGAGAAAGGTTTACTTTATATTACCTTTTCTCTCGTATCCTCGTAGGATACATTTTAAGTAATTAAGGCAATTGTAGCTCATGATGATATAGAGTTACATCATCAAACCTCCTAAAAGTCATGTCGTACATTTGATAAGGATTAACCTCTTTTGACTTTATGAAAAATAAAATTAAAAAGATGCTTTTACTATGAGGTCCGGGGAGCAAAGTTATCTTCCTATTACTGCATATGGATAATATATTGCTTACGTCAAATTACTTGACCATGTTGTATAAGGTTAAGCAACTTTTATTCAAGAACTTTGACACGAAGGGCCTTGGTACAACATCTTTCTGTCCTAAGTACTCAGATTCACCAGGACAGATCTCAACACTTATTAAAACTCTAATAGAATGCATACATTGAGTATGTGTTACAAAGGTTTAATACGATTAATAATAAACCTATCATAGCACCTATCTCTCATAGTGAGAGATAATCTTTAGCACAGTATCCAAAGAATAAAATAAAGAGAGAGGTTATGAGGAATGTTCCGTATTCTACTACAGTTGATAGCCTGATGTATGCTCGGCTATATACTATACAAGAAATTGCATTCACCATTTGACTGTTTGGTCAATATCTGGTTAACCCACGTGTAGACCATTGGAATGAAGTCTAGTGAGTGTTGAGATACTTAAATGAACTAAGGATTATATATTGACATATAACACAGTCAACAGACTAAACCTCATAGGGAATTCAAATTCAGATTTTAGTTATGTGTCTAGATGATCGAAAGTCCACTTAAGGATACAGTTTTAAGTTTGCAGATGGTGTAAGGTCATAGAAGTGTGTCAAGTAGACACGGGTAACTTCCTCGACTATACATATAGGGTGCATGCTATAGGACTGCTTCATAGACGGTTTGACTTAGAAATTTGATTTCTGAGTTGTCTATGGTTGATTCAGTGGTTAGACCCATTTGGTTGCATTGTGATAATCTTCTTGATATGTTGTTAAATAACAACAAAGAACATTACAAGGTCTTAGCATTTAAAAGTCAATTATTTAGTCATAAAAAGTATTGATACAACTAAGGAAAAGTTAGTCAATCCTTTAACTAAAGGACTCTGCCCACTTGTGTTTGTGACACAAGTATACAGTATAGGTGTTTTGACGTCCTTAGACACTGTTAGTTAGGGGATCATTATGTTTACTCCATGTACATTTACACATTTTGATGTATTATGACAATATGATGGTTCCTCAATAGAAATGATCATCATTTATCCTTAGTAATACGTGTTATCATACATTGTCATAATAAGTATAAAATTCTTAAGATTTGTGTCAATCTTAAGCATTTAAAGGTCATTGAGCATATATACAAATTGACCTTGTACCTAGGTCATTTAGACGCATACACTTTTAAACGGATATCCATAAAGTTTGACATGACATAAGGGAATAAAAAATTTTAATCTCATAAAGGTTCTCTAATGTAGTTTGGCATTCAATTATAGAATATAAAGGTTCTCTAATGCAGTTTAGCTTTCATTTAAAGAACATAAAAGTTTTCTCTAATGCTGTTTAGCATTCAATGAGAGAAAAAAAGTTTTCTCTAATGTTGTTTAGCATTCTGTGAGAGAAAACAGGATTTTTCTAATACAATTTAGCATAAAATTAGAGAAATCAAGACCTACAAAAGAAGATGATATATTTAGATCATAAATATATCATCCTAGTTTGTCGTACTTCATTTTTTCATTCATGTTAGTGATGTATTAGGTATACGTGATTGTATTGGATCTGTATCGCACATAATACATGCATTTGATATTTTTTAGTATCAAAAGCCTTGCAGGGCAGAATAATAGACTTTCGTTATCTTTAAATCAAATGTTTTGTTTTTAAACTTAGTCGACTAATTCAATAGCATGGCTTAACCGAGTTTTTAAACTATTTTAAAATTAGAGTCAAAACTACAATTAATACTTGTCCAAGGGGGAGCATGTTGGACAATTTTGTCCTTTCTCATAAAGTTGGACAATTATTAATTACATTTTTCAATTTTTCGATACCTTATCAGTTAAGTTACATAATTTGATTTAGATAAAGATAATAAAGTAGCTCTATAAATGATCTAAATCAATGGATCAAAGTCTGGATAAAAAATAGATCTCAATCAGTGTAAACCGGACCCATATCGATCTTGTGATAAGGAAATTTGATATGGATGTTATATATAAAGGTTAAGGTTTCCTGCAAATGCTTATATAATCAATCGTAAGCATAAGGATTCTCTGACCCGTTAAGAGAGCTTACGATTTGAGAAAATTTTAGAAAGACCTTACCCGCGTCCCAGAGAGAAGTTCTCGTGAAGGAGGCAGTGGATTCGCACTCGTTTCGGCTTTGAAAAGCTCGTTTGAAGTTATGGAGATCAAAATCATGTATTTCCGTATTTCTTCGTTTCTTGTTCTTGCATATTCGATTCGGGATACATAACTAAAATACCATTACGTATTATAATAGCTATAATGTTATCATCAACTACACTAATTTTTTTTATTCTTTTAATTTTATCTCTATTAAATTTGACTCACATTGTATGCGTCATTATTAAGTAGGCAACATCTAATATCCATAAAATAAATTTACAAAAATATATTTCACTTTTATTTTTGATAGTTTTAAATAAAAATAAAAATAAAAATAAATTTAATTGTTAATAAAATTTAATTTAAATAATTTAATAAATAATGTTTATTTTATTTATTAAAACTAATTTATTTATAATTTTCTATATTTTAAATTATATTTATTAATAATTATAAAATTAAAACTATTTTATTTATAAAACTAATATTTAAATTGATTATTTAAATTAAATTAAATTATTAAAATTAATTTTCATAGTGCTATATAATTAAACATATAATATAAAAGTAAATTATTCCTTAATTTTTATTAATAATTAATATTTAATAATATATATTAATTAAAACTAAATTATATAAAACAAAAATAAAAAACAAAAAACTTATAATTTTCATAAGATTTTCATAAATTATAAAAAAATTAGACAAAATAAAAACAAAAAATTCAAATAAATTTTGTTTACTAAATTTAAAAATATAAATTAAAAACATCCTAAACAATCTCTTTATTCCAACCATGTTCTATTAAATTTTATTCATTCATTTACGTGAAATCCACACAAATACAAATACATGGACGAGGGAGACGGGAGGTGCTTCAAAGCGTCGGAGACTTCTTTTTAGACTCCCCTAGTTCTATCCTACTTCTGTCCAAGCAAATTCCTGAAAGTAACAGTCCCAAATATCCTATAATTAAGGTAATAAAATTACAACAGCAACTTCCCAACCAAGGGTTGCAAATACAGAGAATGTCCAGATCCTCCCCCGGAAATGGCATTAAGGGCCAATTTATTAATGTCACAGTCAGGACAGGACAACAAATTTCAATCGCCCGAAGCATCAGAAGCACCGTTCAGATATCAAAATAGCAAGGACCGAAGTAAACTTCCTGAAATGAAGTTCCATTCCAATAGAAAATGTTTTACATGCAGCTCTTCGGCCTATGGAAATGCAACTCCGCAGGTCGGTGTTAAAAAAGAAAATCAGTACTACGGTATTAAATCATAACTGAGGTCGTAAAGATTAAAAACAAAAACAAAACAAAACATTTAAGTTTTAGGGTAAAATGTATCTGTACTCCAAAACGTTTTCCAAGAACTACCCTAAATCTAAGCTCAAACCTTGGGTCTCTAGGTGACCTACATCTCTCCGCTCACCAAAATCGCCAGGGTGCTCCATCGCAGCAGCCACCGTCCGCAATGGGAAGCACACTTAGAAGCCAAAGAAGCCAAGTTCACTTGCTCTCTCCTTCTCAAATGTCTCAAAATATTGATATATAATTGTGACTGCAAGAAGGATTCCTGTGCCTGAACCAATTGCACCCATAAAATCTGCCAATACTGTTAGCGCACCAATGCACATGCCCCCAAATGCAGCAGCTGTTGGTATGTAGCGGTTTAACTCTTTCTGTAAGTTGGATTCCCTATGACCAGGCATAACCATTTGTTGTTCCTGCACAATTATGTCCCTTCTATATCAGCAATTTACTTTCTTCGATCTTTAACAGAAGTGATACTTGAATAAACTAAAAATAGGACTAGCGGTAACCTAACAATATAATGTCCCAAATGAGTTTGTTGGTGTTATATTTGCAAAAGTGAGACGCACATAAATGCACAGGTTGATATGTTTGAAAGCCTCAAGCTTAATAACTAAGGAAAAGAAACTCAAAACTAAAAACCCCCTAGACCGCTGGCAGCCTTTAAATTCACCCTTACAGTCAAGTTTAAAAGTTAAAGAGAAAAACAAAGCTGGAAACCGAACTACAGCTGTAAAAACAACCCTGAAACACCAACCAAACATAGTTGGAAGGCAATGCGCAGCTGATCTAGTGTCATATTTTCTTCCTCTCCTTTTTGAATGTGAGCATAAGAGACGGACAAATAGAACCAAAATGAACTGAAACCTAAAACAACTTCATGTATGTGATATTATGGATACCGTAAGCCCAATAGAACCATGCATCCACTTTTGGAAACTTATGTCCAGCATAACAGGTAACAAACAATAATGTAATGCAAGTTGAAAAAGGCCAAAATGCTACCAACATCCTTAACCTATGCCAATTTATTTAAGATCACCATTCAAGTTACAATAATATTCATAATAGTCCTGAACGTCATTGTTCTACATTAGTGTGGCCCACAACTATTAAATCTATAGACATGTCAGGAGTGAGCCCACAAGTCATACGCCTGTGAGAACATAAAAATTAGCCATAAAAACATGTGTTAGTCAACAGCAAGTAATTTTTTAAAACAGTCAAGGTTATGTATCATATGATTATATCAATGTTCCAATTTTATCCACATAAATTTAATGCATTAATCTTGTGGTTTATGTAATATGACTTTGGCAAATATTTTACGAACAATTAAGATCTATTAGTATTTAGGTCACGGTAATCTGAAAAGGTGGCATCTCATGATATTTTAAAAAATCTTAAAAATTTTAAAAGGTGAAGTTGAATTAAGGAACTTTTTAGTGTTTTGGCCAAGAAAATCTGGAAGCATAGACTCCATAAGAATGTATCATGCAGTGAACATGTTGCACTGGACAAGTGCAAACACAAATCATTCAAGTATGCCACACTTTTGTATAGCCATTCTATAGAAGCTTCTTTTTGACAACCCATAACAAGACATCTACATAGTATTTCATTGGGTAATCAATGGGATTGCTTACCGGATGCTTCAACTATTCAATGCACTATAAGAGAAGAAAATATACAGCAGTGGTGATTGAGTCAGATGAGTAAAGAAGGTTAAAAAAATGAGAATTTTTTTTCCAATTTCATGTAGTTAGACAAAGATTTAATCTAATCAGGAGATAGAATTTCTAGGAAATTCCCAGGCTCAATCAGCCATAACGACCCAGATAATGAACAGAAACAGTGACAATACTTAAACACAAAACACAAACAAATAAATAATACAAATCCTAGTGATCATACAGATCCAAAACTTCCAATTTGACAATTAACTATTCTCTGTAAAGAGCAGATGCGGTATCTGGTGTGTAAGTCCTAGTGCTTATTAAAACAAAAATACAATCCAAAGCAAAAAGTAATAACAACTGGGAGCACATTCACAACAAGTTGCAGCTTGAAAAAATAACTCACTCAAAACACATCACCAACAAGGAATTTTCTAAAAATATGGATAATAAAAATGGATGAACAATGAGGTAGATTACCTTCAGCTGCTTGGCCACATCTTTGGCAGAAGAACCAGAAACTTCAATCCAAGTTTTTGAGAAAAGAGCACATGCTGACAACATAAACACAAGATAGAAAAGAGCATGGAAAGGATGTGTTGCCATATCAGCCAGGCTGCAATGAAAGAAACAACAATGATAAGAAAATCTCTTACAAAGGAGATAAATATTTGGATTTAGGTGGCCAAATTATCAAACAAACACAGACGCAATTAGATTGGCCAAAAGCAAGCATGTGAATATAATCACCTTGATGGTGCAGTAATGTAATATGCCAGCCCACCAACAGGAGCATACTGACCACCATATTCCGATTCCTTCCACTTACCCAAAAGATCCACAAAGAAATTTCCACTATATTTCCTGTGCAACAACTGTAGGGAAAAACGAAAATTAAAGACAAAGAGACTGATAGATTACTAAACTTTAACCGCCAAAAACAAATGCAATACCTGGGAGATGAAGTAAAGGTTAGACACGAGAGCAGACTGTAGAATAATGGGCATGTTGGAGGTGTAGAAAAGCTTGATAGGATATGAACCCTGCTGCCCACGTGCATTTTTTGATCTCACAGGCAATACCACACGGAAACCTTGGAAGTAGATAACAATCAGGAAAATCAAGACTGTAGCAAGCAAATTTGTCACATTTGGGAGATTCTGTCGATAAAATGCCTCTCGGAGAGCACGGACCTTGTCTGTTCGAGTTATCAGCAAATGGAACAAAGCAATAACAGCACCTTCAAATTCAGCACCTCGTCCACTATTAATGGTTGTTGGACTAAACGCCTTCCAAATAATGTTTTCACTGGAAAGGAAATATATAACTTCAACAAACCCAAAGAATCAAGTCACTTGCTGTAGATTACAGCAAACACACCAAGCTCATAAAACTCAACAAGAATAAAACATAATCTTAATGGAGAGGCAGAAGAATAGCTCACCAGATGTTGGTTGCTATGAAAAGGGAAATTCCAGAGCCCAGACCATATCCTTTTTGAAGAAGCTCATCCAAACAGATGACAATGATCCCCGCAAAGCAAAGCTGAATAATGATAACTATGGCATTCCCAACTCCAAGTTGGCTAACACTACCATACATACCAGAAAGAACATATGCCACTGCTTCACCAACAGCTATCAGGATACCTAACAACTTCTGAGCACCATTTCTGACATTAAAGAAGGGATTGTTCATCAGAATATGTATAGAAATTTGCATAAAGGAAAAATAGCAGCCTAGTGCAGGTGGCAACAGCTTCCAAATGAATGAACACGTGCAGCATCCAATTAGACATGCTAACGAGTTTATACAAACAACAATGAAAGATAAACCGAAGGCCATACAAGATGGGCAGACTAAATGGCTGACAAAATTAGAGTGGACTAATGAACACAGCTATACCAAGTCCACCCGACATTAAATTCAACCTAAACTAATCCATTTGGCCTAATAAAACAGTTAGTATAACCATATTTGTTAGTATTTTTCTTTTTCTTACTTACAAAAGAGCACGGTCTTCACGCACATTATTGTCAACTTCAATGATTTTGGACCCAGCAAGAAGCTGCATAACAAGGCCAGAAGTGACAATAGGTGTGATCCCAAGCTCCATAACAGTGCCACGATTGGAAGCAAGAATGACACGCATCCAATAGAAAGGATCTGCTCCGGTAGTGGAATGAATTCCATAGAGCGGCAGTTGACTGCATACCAAGAAGATGAAAAGAGAGATCACAGTGTATATGACCTTCTCTCGGAACGGAACTTTTCTATCCGCACTCTGAACTTCTGGAAGAAAGGAGAGAAAAGGCCTAACAAGGTGAAGAACCCTGAATCCACCTCCCATTTTTTCAAATTCAATCTACAACATGCATAATCATCGATCATCAACACAAAAAAACGAGTATTTATGACTTGAAGATCTTGAACAATGGATTAATTTTAAATCTATGTATAAATCGGAAGCGCTTAAACTCTGTTAAATTGGACATTGAAAATCGAAGATGAACTCGATTGGGTACAGTAACAAACACAAGACACAGATCTAGCCAGTAATCGAATATCCTCGAGAGCAGAAAAAAGTGCAGTTAAGAACGGAATAAAGATACCAGCAAACAGAAAATAAAAGTAACACATAAATAAACGAGTATAGAAATTATGGAAACAGTGCTTACGAGACGTGAAGCGCAGTCGACAGAAAAATCTGAGTTGACGTGAAGGAAACTGGGGATAGATAGGGAAGTTAACGACTACGTGGCAGGTTACACGATGTGCCATCCAATGTCTGAATGACGCGTATTAAGTGGGATTACATTGCGAGTCGACATGTCCATTCTACTTACGCATGCCAAAGCTGAAAATGGAGAGAACGCTGTAAGCATTCGGGAAAAACTTAAATTAGTCTTTAGTATGGAGTATACGTTAGTTTTCAAACCTTGTTTTTTTTTATCAAAGTAATTTTAAATTTCTTAAAATATTTCCTTTTCACCATCAATCTATCAACACAAAACTTTTGTGCTATTCGCTCTCCTCTTGTGGTAATGTATCAAAGCTGTAGTAAGTTTTTAGTGTACATTTTAGGTTGTTGTCTTTTAGGCTTAAACTTTCGTTTTGTAAGCAAAAATGAGACAAAACGATAAACCTAAATTATGTGTTTTGTTATCACACGCAAATAGGATTGTTAGTTTATATTTGTGCCATCTATGTAATCAATATAATAAGTGTAATTGATAATGTGTATCTCAAGTATTTGTTTATGAAAACTGAAGCAAAGTACATGTTGTGGGTCACACCATTTTCCCTTAGGGCAATAAAGTTCATGTTCTATATTGGAGGACATTGAAATAATACTAATATGAATCATTTTTTGAATGGTCTAACACCTTGAATATCTTACTAATATTTAATTTATTAATTTATTATAATTTGGAATCCTATTGAAAAAAGGGATTATGCTTCATTAGAGGGGACAAAATAATAGATAGAACTTACTTGAGCACATTCGTAGTAGTAATAAAGACATTAACCTAAACAAATTATATTGGTTTAGTATTGTCAAGCATAGTTGGTATGAGAGGTTAGATAAAGTGTAGTATAGGTACCTAAATAAACATGAAGAAGGTAGATTGCTTGAGATTGAAGATGATTTAAAAACAAATGATATAAGGGTGAGTATAATGTAGAAAAAGTATCAAAAGTAAATATAGATAATAGGATTGAAAATGATATGATTCCAACTAATAGGGTTGAAGAAGATAATGGTTACACAGAGGATAAATTGCTTCTATTAAAGTGATTAATATGGATAATAGAGGCAAGAACCAAGAAAAACATTGTACAATTAGATGAGAATAATGGCAGAGGTGTGCCTATTGAAGATTTGGTTACCGTTATTGACATTGTACATGTTTATTAAAGTTAATGGTGTGCATATTAAAGTTGATTGTATGCTTACTTGGTGTTGTGCCTGTTGAAGCAAACAATTTGCCTAATGTTTATACTGAAAATGAGGTTAGTGATAGTTGATTTGTTAATTGATTGGGAATGTAAAAGTGGAAGAGATGAAAATGATGATATTTAAAACCATGAAAGTGAAAAGGGACATGAATGAGTAAGGGAGTATAATTATACAAAGACAGTGAGTACACGTTCAAAATGAGGCTGTCAACAAGATATTGATACGTAAGTGCAAAAACTTTTATTATGATCCAACATGTAATATTCCGGCTTAGGTTATAGGTATACAATTTAATTATGTGAGGGAAATCAATGAGGAAATTATTAAAAACTCCTTTGCCAAGAATTTGGGTCTAAAATACAAAAAAAAATAACAATTTTAGTGGCCTTGGTTACTTTTCGTAAATATAGAGAGAAATGACAAAAAAAATTTGTGAAAAGATATGAACTTAGACATAATTTTATAACCACTAAGATCAATTATCTCATCACATCCGGATGAATTGTGAGCCACTACAAGGATAAGATTGAGTCAAAACTAAACATTGAGGTTGCCAACTTAAAAGGCTTTTTTAAGGAAGGAGTTAGGAGTAGATGTGAATTTTAACTTGCAAAAGAGAAAGTTAGGTTGTCATCATGAAGATGCATAAGTGTCATGTCGAAGAATTTGCTAAACTCTTACAGCTTGTTTGGAATCAGGTGAATTGAATTCAATGTTGTAATTGAATTCAATTTACCTGTTTGGAACAGAAAAATATGCATGAATTGAATTCATAGGAAGAATTGAAACCCATTCTCTTTGTTAATTCAATTCAGCCAATAATTCACATGATTTCAATTCCTCCACGCTGCTACTCTTTCTTTTTAACGTTGACATTTGAATCTTCCCATAATACCCATACTCAACTTCAACATAATAACCCTATCACTACAATAACCCACAGCCACTCTTCTCTTAACAACAGACCCACGCAACGCAGCACTCCTCTTCACGCAGCACTTGTCTTCTCTGAGATATATAATAGCATGAAATGGATCCAGGTGGACTATGGATTAAAGTATATAACTGAGTTTATATATGTTGGTAGTTTCACCAATCAACTTTTGTTTTCTTTTTCGGTGTCATATTAAACTTTACCTTAGTCATACTAAAGTAAAGTTTTTTAGTCATGCTAAATTTGATATTGCCTTGTAGTTATCAATGCAAAACAACTACTGTTCATTCATGCATTTTGAAGCTTCCAAATTATAATAGTTTTTATTATCTTCACGGCTCAGTATAGCCTAATGTCATTTGCAATCAAATTTTTCTTTTCATTTTAATACTAAAATTGAAGTTTATAAGTTGCTCTATGTAAGTGTGAATGTTTATTATTTAATAAGATTATTTTTAATCAAGGGTAAATGTGTCATATGAAATAATTGAATTCA
>JANSVA010000005.1:32021062-32045631 GCA_025504915.1 Erythroxylum reticulatum | reverse complement strand
TTATTCATAAAGTCTGTACATGACTATGAACAAAATGCGCTAAAGGGGATTGCCTTTAGGGCACTACTCTAACACATGTTGTACATTAGGTGCCTTAAAATCAAGAGCTGAGTGTGTCCCTGCATCTTGTGGAACATAAGATTCATTCGTACGTCTATGGCGAGAGCAAGATCGAGTCCTAGCTCCTCGAGTTCTCTTTCGAGGCGACATAATCACTCCTTCAATTTTAAATCATTTAAAAATCTTTAGTTCATGCTTCATTCCAGGTTCAAACTAGTATACATGCACGTAAAACCTTCTTAACCTATGCTTCATGTTGTTAATTAAAAACAATGTATGTAATTTCGTATTTTAAAACTACCTATTTCATGCTAAGGATACTCTTAAACCTAGTCGCTCTGATACCTAAGATGTTATGCACTGGGTGGGTTCACCATGGCAAACTAAAAGTTTTGACACAGCAAAACGTTGGAGCATTTGTAAGGACCCTTTGGGAAAAGCTTGCTGCGACCAACTTTTGGCTTCATCGCAGCGAAGAACCAAGGTCGAATAACGCACTCTTTTGGTGAAATACATCGCATAGAAAGTCATTCCTTCACCGCGGCAAAGTTCCAGATTATCTCCAGCACCTCTTGGAAAAAATATGCCACGGAGAAAGACATTCCTTTGCCACGGCGAAGTTCCAAGATTTAGCAAGAGTAGCTCTAAGGAAAGGTTCATCGCGACCAACTAGTGGCTTCACCGTGGCAAAACCCCCGGTATCTCAACCCAGACCCCCAACATCAAACAATGCTAAATACAAATACAATTCCACAACTCCAACTATACACATACAAGAAGATTGTTATGAACAAAAGGGAACTTCTTCCACTCTTAATCTCATTACTTAATAAAAATATTCTGTTAACCACAATATCCAAAATTTCACACTCTATATTGTTGGAAAATCATGATAAAATGCAAATGCATTTCATTAACATCAAAAGAAGAGTTTTACAAAGCTTTAATGGGCATTTCAAGCCACAATATATCATAATCCAAATATACAAAATTTACATAAACAAGTAACAATTTAAATGCCACTAAAGCCTTGTTTTTTACAAAAACTAACTTAAAATACAAAATATGCAGATTTAAAGTGATGCCTTTACTCTCAATCACTTGATCTCTTGCTCATTACCTAGAGATGGGGAAGAATGGGGGTGAGCTTAAAGCTCGTGGGTAACAAGTTTATATCAGAGTCACAAGTAAAACCATTGAAAATATTCATTGCCATAGTAAATTTGCATTGAATTTATACAACATGTATTTCTCAAATTCTTGACTTATAAAATAGTTCATAAACAACATAAGCAATCATGTATTCGTCAAACTTGTCAACACATCATAAACACATAAACAATCAGAATGGTTTGGGTAGGTCCATGAAGGAGTTCTTGTGAATCTCCAGTAATAATAGAATGATCTATCACAATCCTACATAACAGTTTTGCGTAGTTCATAAATATTAGGGAGTCTATGAAGGAGCTACATGCCACTAGCGGGTAGGTGAGAGAAGCTTTTAACAGAGTTGACATGCACGTGACATAACGGAATGGACAACCACTAACCCATATATCATGAATTTCATGACTTGGAAACATATTGCCCAAAAAGGCACATTTTGGAAACATGATTTTCATA
Source organism: Erythroxylum reticulatum (assembly GCA_025504915.1). Taxonomy (NCBI): domain Eukaryota; kingdom Viridiplantae; phylum Streptophyta; class Magnoliopsida; order Malpighiales; family Erythroxylaceae; genus Erythroxylum; species Erythroxylum reticulatum. Next base: position 32,043,948 of record JANSVA010000005.1, on the reverse strand, counting down.
ATCATGATACATTTCAAATACCATTTCATAAATCGTCAACAAAATTCAAGTACCAAACATGTAGCAAATTCTCAAATCATTTAAGAAGCAATAAATGCAACATTTGTAAAGTGGTTGAAATCGTTTAACTCTATTGATTTGCAAAACATTTATGGCTCATTAACTCTACTATAAACATGTAACCCACCTTAAATTCCTTGCTTAAAAACTTGCTTAAAGGTGCCTCTCCTCTTGCTCCTCTTATCTTTCTTTATTCTCTTTAACATTGGCAAAAATCCCAATTTAATAGGAATACAAATTGAGAACCCACACAAAGCTTATTCACTAAAATTGATTCTAGAATACTCAAACCCATGCATTTCCTAAGCTTGCTGAACTAAAGCCCTTCCAAAAATCCAAATGATTAAGATTAAACTTACCCTGAATCTTCACCAAATAAAGAGACTTTTGGCTCAAATGAAAGCTCTTCTCTTCCTCTTTCTTTTTCTCTTCTTAAATAACCTCGAAATCTCTCTTGAAAGCTAAGAAAAGATGAAACCCTAATTGTTCTTCCTTCTTTTCTTTCCAATGACACTCTCTCCCCTTTTTCTCTTCTGTTCACATTTTTCCCTTCTTTAAGGGCAAGACTACTCTTTCTTCTTCCACTTATACCCTTAATGAGTGTGAAATGTCCACTTTGCCCATCCTTTTTTGCCTTATGACTTTTATTCTTAAGTGACATTCCAAAATTTCCCTTTATACATACACTCTTACTTTTAATTCAATTAACCAAAATAATAAATCCTACTAACATTGACTTAATAATTAACTCTAAAAATTCATCGATTAAGACCTCATAATTTATTTAAATCTTGCTTAACTCATCCAAAAAAATATTCAGGGGCCAACAATTTAATTTGTAAAGGCATATTGATTTGTGAATTTTATGTTTTAAGTATCTTGGATGAATATGCATGATAATTAGAATATGACCCCTATTATTTCACTTTAGGAAATTTGTTGCATACATTAATGATTATAAGTCAATTGAATTGGTTAACATGATTAATACCCTTTCATGAGAATGATTGACTAAAAAAAATGAGATAGGTTGCAAAATTAAATAATAAAATAAAATATCTATTCCTTTTGCCCTTGTTATGAAAATTGGGTTAAGAATAGAGCTGGTAGCAATTGAGAGTTGTGATATAGCTAAGTAACCGGAGGCATTCACAACAAAATGTTTGTTTGTGCGTTAAAAGTCTAGAATAATGCTACAACCAAGCTAAATAAAATACATGACCTACTTGAGTAACTGAGGTAAATTCATGAAAATGTATTTGCCTTTGTGTCAAAAGACTAGGTTATTGTTAAAGAAAATATAAAAAGAATGGTGTTATAATAAATAAACTTACTAATCTTTTAAAAAATAGCAAGAATTCTTATGAAAAGTTAGTGATAGTTTGTCGAATGTAATAAGTTAGTATATTGACACATTTTAAGTGGTTAATGTTTGAGGTAAAGTTCATTCCATGAGAGTTGTAGTCATTATACTATTATTGTATTATTGCATGATTGTGTGATTGTGTGCTTATGTATTTTTGTATGCTAATGTTTTTAGTTTAATTTAAGGACAAACAAAGGTCTAAGTGTGGGGATATTGATAGGTGCAGATTATACTATTTTTTGCTAGATGTTTGTGTGTTTTCAATTATTTCTTAAATGATTATCATGTGTGTAGGCTTAGAATTGTGACATTGTTAGTGTTTGATTGTGTTCTAAGTGTTTTTTTTTTTGTTTAAAGCAAGAATAAGATCTTAATTTTATGTTTCAAGAGGTGTTTAATGTGTTTTTGAGTGTTAGAAATCAAAAATTATGTTTCAAGAGGTGTTTAATGTGTTTTTGAGTGTTGGAAATCAAGAAATTGAGGAATGGAGAAGATGGAGGAAGTTTGAAGGTGACACGATCATCCCTCAAAGAGCACAATCTTGCTAAAAAGTGAAACAATAGGAGCACGGTTGTGCCTACAAAGGCACGATAGTGCCAAAGGTTCTAGGCACAATATTTTTTTGGTCTTTTGACGTTTTAGGGATATTTTTGGAACCAGGGAAACCTTAGAAAGAACCTTAGAAGCCTCAATAACTATTTAAGAATGTGAAATAATATAAAAAAACACAACAACCAACATTAAAAAGTGGATCAAATGTGATGAGATCAAAAAGAGCTCTAGGAATTCCAACCTTCCAGATCAAGACTTTGATAGAGTTTTTCTTCTTTTCCTTTAGTTCTTTCATTATCCTTGATTTTGTGACTTTTGTTTATTTTTGATTTCAGTACATACTTAGGTGTTTGTGATAATTGTTCATGCATAAACTTGACAACAAATTGAGAAAGTGAGTCAAAGTAATTAGTGTTAAGTTGTACAACAAGAGTTAGCAATTTAATAGGCCCACAATTATCAAATTAAAGATCAAGTGAAGAGAGATCTCGGTTATGAAATTAATTATCTATTAGATAGCTTTAGATCTAATTGAAGACATTAGTATAGTTTTATGAATTGAGAGATAGCAAATTTAGACATTTAAAATTTAATTAGGGTTAATTGATTAGATATTGAGAGAGAGTAATCAGTACCTTAGGAAATCTAGGATCAAAAAACATAAATTGAATCAGCAATAATAAAGGAAACAAAATAGACAAGCAATAGTTCTTAAATATTCAATCTTGATCAATCTTAATTTTTATTAGCAGCTCACTTGTTAATCATTTGATTGCTTTGTTTTATTATTAGTTTTAAAATTTTTATTTAATAATTCAAATCAATTTCATGTTATCTTAGACAAAGTTATGTTCAAATTGTTAGCTATTGCATAATTCTCATAGGAACGGTAACCTCTTATACTACAAGATACAATCTGTATACTTGCAGATATTGAGAGTTTTATTATTAGATGTAAAACTTGCTTAACACTCCTATAGTTGATAATGAAAAACAAATTAAGCACTATGGATAGATTGCATTACCTGGCAATGGATGACACATGCTCCTTATATTGGGTGTGTGGAGAAACTAAGGAACATTTGTTTTTCAAATGTTAATATGCCTCGAATGTCTAAAAAGAGATCAAAAGATTATGTCAATGGAACTTTAATGGGAATTCACTCTTTGATGTCATTTAATGGTTGAAGGATAATTCATAATGAAACTTTGGAAATTTATTTTCTTGCTATGGATTAAGCATTAGGGAGTTATTGATGGAAAGGAACAACAAGAGATTAAAAAAATATATGCCATAGGGAAGGAGATTACAGCTGGGATTCTACAAAACATCAAGGGAATCATTTTCTTAAGATCTATGTCGAGGATTTCTCAATAGACTAAGCATTATTGTTGATTGTAAACTTGTTATTTTAGAGGGGTGATTACATTTGCTTTCCCTCTATGGGATTAGAAGATCAATAGACCTTTTGTAATCTTTTTGTTGCTTCTTATTACATTTTTTTAGTTTTTCCAAAAAAAATGAAAAGAAGAACAAATATGTCTTTCTTTCTTTTTTTAGCAACGTAGGACTTAAATAAGTACCTCCTTTGGTCCATTATGCCTACCTTCTTTCTCTTGATGCTGGCTATAATTAACCAGTCTGTTGTAGAACAAACTTAGCCTGAAATTAAACTATAGTTAGGAATGACATGGACAACAATATGCAGCTTATGACTCAACGATTTAAGTTGGTGTCTTTAGTCAGGCCCGACTTTAGGCAAGAGTAAACTGGGCACTTATCTAGAATTCACACTCATAAAAAACAAAATAGGTAATAAAAGAGGCATTTATTGTCTCACTTTATTTTTTATGAAAGCCAATAGCTCACTTTCAACCTTATAAAGAGCAATAAAAAGAGCTTATATTTGTCTCTTTTTTTTAAGAGAGCCTGCTTTTGACCATCATAAAGAAAAAAATAGACAAAATACAGACTTATTTTTTACTTTAGTCAAGACCTATAAAATGTCTTGCATCAATGTCCATAACCACAATTAGGAACGTGTGCATGGTTTATCTTTATACTATAGGAAACTGGAAATACAATAATAAATTCTTACATCAACCACAATCGCTTCAATAAAACTTAACCACGAAAAATTGAATGTCTAAAACCAAACACACACAAAAATAAAAGTTACCAAAACCAACACAACAAAGAAAAGAATGGGTTACGAGGGCAAAGGTGAGAAGCAGAGGAAGGCGACTAGGCGAGGGCCGAAGAGCTCAGTGAACTGTTGGCTGGAGGAAAGGGAATTTGAAACAAAACTGAAAATGCTTTTGCTCCTCACGCTTGCCTTCCTATCGCCAACGTTGTCGAATAAAATAACATGGTGATGTTGGTAAGATGACATCGTTTTTTTACCTATTATAAAAGGACTTCAATTTACTTACAATTTGAAGAGATTATTAAATCCAAGCCTTATTTAAAACTCAATTTTTTTTTTGAAAAATTCAATTTTATTAACTGGCAAGAAGCATGATAAGCCTAATTCCCGTCCACCTATGTTTACAACGCCCGTCCTTTATGCCTAAAATTCCTGAGACGATATATTTGCCAAAATCGCGGTTACATTTGGCATTTGCAAAGATCATTTTCTTAAACAAACTTAATCGACGCCTTTTGAATGGACAAGAGTTCCTTTTCCTGGTCAGTAGCTTCATTATCTATATAAATCCAACCTAAACAAGTAAGCTAAGCTACGAGCACAGCTTCTCCTCAAACTATTAACAAACGTAGACAGCTTTTCACATTTTATAGCAGCATGAGAGGCTATGAAACTGCTTATGTTCATTAAAGATGCTGAGTATATTTTGCAAATCAACAATGTCGCGTGCCAAGACTGCAGATAAGGATTTGGTATCGCGGTGAAATAACGTGTATTGACATAACATTGATCTACCCAAAAAAGAAAAGTCAGAAACAGAGAGAGAGAGAGAGAGAGAGAGGACTATTCAGTTGCATATATTAGTAACAACTTGTTCGTACACAACTTCGCAGTTTTTGGATTCATTCAAGTCTTACGCAACTTTTACAAGCTCATGACGGTAGTAACATACCCTTCCATAGGGACGGAATTTGGTGACTATGCTTATGTGAAGATAACATACCCTTCCATCGGGACGAAATTTGGTGACTTTGCTTATGTGAAGATGTAAACTTCATCGTATCCTTTACTGGTAGACAAGAAGAAAAAATTAATGTCTGTGCAAAAAGTCAAACATAATAACAACCCTCATTCCATAACCAATGGACTTACCCAGCCTTGCCACAGTATGTAGGACTGTAATTGTAAATAAGATTATCAAGCACTTTCCTAATAGCTGGCCTGTTCAAGGACTTTCTTGCTTCACTGCAGCCCACAAAATGTTAAAAGTCATCTCTTTATCATATTGAATAATCATAGAAAGAGGAACATATATTAGGTTGCACCATAGCTGTATTTAATTAGTGATTATAAAGGAGTGACATTTGATGACACACATAGAACGAAATATGTCAAAATCTTTCTGCATTAAATGGACAAACACTTTGCATGAATATGATATCCACTGCAATAACCCCAATATATGGCTTAACATAGTCATAACATGTAAAGTTGTAAACCTTACAATCAAGTACTTCCAATTATTTAACAAATATTTCCAGAAGATTTGGATCATATTTCATAACATTTTTATTCATTTGGTACTTTGGAAAAATGTAGAGGTTTCATTAAATTCAGATTCAAACTTCCTTAGAGGATAATGCTTTCTAATATTCTCAACCAATGGACTACAGGCTCGATGGAGTTTCATTTCAGAATATTGTAAGTGCAAGGTCACCGCATAACAAACAATGATCAGAATTTCACAACAGATAATGGGTTTCTGAAAAAAGAATGCCAATTACAGAGGAAGAAATCAGGCTATTAAATTGTGGACTACTACAACGTTCCTCTTTCAGCACAGCTGAATAGTACATTTCAGTATATCCATGTCTTTACCTTACAAAAAAATTTGCTACATGTTGAGTCACTTGAATGGCCTCCTCTGAGTGAGGAATCATTGATAAGCCCCATTCAAAAGCATTTTTCTGCATTATATTTGTTAGGTTCCACTTTTCAGATAGATCCAATATTTATCCTTAAAATAAGATATCGAGCAGATATAGAATGAAATTTTGCTAATATGGAGATCACAAAGATCAAATTCTTAGCATGCTTGCAATTCCACAAGGCACAAAGTGTTTTAGATTCCTATTGCATGAAGAATCGTTTCCAATTCCATTTTAAACTGCCATCGTTAGGTTAGCACCCAAAACAGAGAAGTTGAGGAAACAAAAAACTCGATCTTAGATATATACAGAAAATCTCCTACACTCACCCCTGCTCACTCTCCAATCCCTTTCACTCTCACTCCACATCCCTCTGTCTTCCTCCTGATCCCACTTCCTCAGTCACTCCCTCAGCCATTTCCACTTTTCTATAGACAAATACTGGTACATATAGCTCAAAAAAGGCACTTAAGCACGTGAAATAAATACTGCCAAATACAGAACATATGCATGCATGCCTGCATAAGAGTTTCAATGCATAGAAGCAGGATTAGATAAACTATCTTTATGTTTCTGCATAAAATTTTTGAAGCACAGAAGCAGGATTGAAGAAATGTTTTTTTTTACGAAACAACAAAGACATACCTCTGGATGCCACTGAAAGGCAGTCACGGGATAGCTGTATGCTTGCACGGTTGAGACATAAACCTGACAATAATATCAGTTAACCAGCCCAAGTTAAATCAAGCCATAATAGAAGACATCAGGAATACCCATCAAATACAGTACCTTGTTATTTTCATCTGCACTAGTAGTCAATATCTTGAAGAAACTAGATAAAGCCTGGGTTTCCTGAAGCCTTCCTGGTGAAATGCCATACTATTTCCAAAATTCACATTGGTTAGAAAAAATGAAGATAATTATCCACTTGATGTATTTTTCTGATTGGGGATGATGCAAATAAACATAGCAACCATGCGTGAATTCCATGTCAGTTATTACCAAGATATAACTGACATGGAAGGAAGAATTGCCATCTCCCTCAATCGATCATCCAGTTCCTTAAAACAACTGATTTTGCCAAAAAAAACATGAAAGTTGAGAGTGTTTGCAAAACAGAGGAAGATTACTGGTGGCATTTAACATTAATCAGCCAAAAGTGGTTTTGTACAAAATTGGTTTCTCTTTGAATTTAAGCAAAGCAAGGGAGTATAAAGTAGGGATACAAGCTGTATACGTTAAAATTCAAGTGAATAACTTCTTCAGAATTCTGAATGCTCAAGGATTTAATGTCAAACTCCCTCCAGTTGGCAATTGCAAGAGCAGCACTTGCTGTTAACAGAATCGCTTGATCTAAAACACTTAATAGGAGAAACAAATTAACAATGAGTACCAAATAAAATTATGTCGTGAAGAAGATAAAATTTCACAATCATTCTTTGCAATTATACTTGATTTATTTCTCTAACAGAGAAGTTTGTTACAGAATTTCTGGCATACTAATCATGAAGCTTACTATAGTGTACAAGAACCAGCCACTTTTCATGAAGATAAGTGAATGAAAGAAAGAGGATACACAAAATGCTTCAAGGAAAAAATAGAAGGAGATGTCTTAAAAAAGGGAGAAACAAGCTTCTGATAGTGACAATTAAATAAGGATGCTTGTCATATGTCAAATATAATTCAACCAAGATAAGACCAATATTTTCTACTCACATGATGGTTTTGCATGACAAGGCATTCTGAACTCAACTTGTTAAGTAAATCTGGCGGAAATCTGCAAAACATATATATATAAAGCTAACAAATGCTTGCACATAGTAAAGCATCATTTTTATTTTATTTTATTATTTTTATTTTTTAGAAAGCTAACAAATGCTTGCCCATAGTAAAGCATCATTTTTATTATTTTTATTTTTATTTTTTGTGGCTAGAGAATCTTTTACATAGCAATTCACCAGTTCACACTTGGTTAAGGAACTATACATAGTAAAAGAGAAAAGCTGTAAACCTCTAATAGATGAAATAACAACAACTTCATAATACGAAGCTATCCTACCAAACACAAGCTTTGTTCAGAAAAAGGACGAAGATGTTTCCAAAATTTTAGAGATAACAAAAAACAGGGATCTTATTTCTAAATGGTAGATTTGACTCATAAGAAACACATCAAAATCAGTATGAGCACCAATGCCACCTTTTGTTTAAAAATCAAAGCAGATAGAGCACAGGCTAGTGAGAAAGAAATTAAAAAACCAATTATGTTATGGACTATTACGAGGTAAGCTTCAGGGTTGACCTTAAGATGTGCAAAAAGCTAGGTTCAAACAGAAGCTTTACTATGTGATTTCCAGTCTACAATCCAGTCAACTGCTTTTAACTTCACTTATGTAAAAACTAAAGTATGCTTTGATTTCGCTAATCTTATTCCAGACAGTTCTAAGCACTATCCTCACCTTTTAGGGATTATCAAGCTCATAATATACAAAGTTTACTGAATACAATATTTCAGGGAAATCTTCAGGCCTTATGGACTATCCATCAAATAGGTCCTCACAAGTGCAAACCTATCTTCCATACATAGAATGTTGGTATTCAAAATTCTTAATTTTACATTACCTACAGTGAGTGAGACCAATTGGAGAGAACAGGCATTAGTATACCTCTGAAATACAGTTCCTTCAATATTTACATTTTTCATAAATTGAAGAGTGGAAGCTTGATCTGTCGCACTAAATTGTTCCAGAATGTTACTGTCCTATTACGATAAAAAACAAAGAAAAAAATGTCAAACTCGTATAACCCAAACAAAGCAGTGAAACAACAATAGTTACAAAAACAAGTCCCACTACTAGGGCTATGACAATACAAGGGAAAAACTAATCCAATAATTGAGGATGCAAATATGAAAAAAGCATGGTGAAATAGAGTAACAAATGCAAACTAAAGGTCACAAGAAATGCTAAATGTTTAATTGTATATATAGCATGCTGAAAAATTCATCAAATAATAGTAAACTTAACATCATTGATATCTTAGTGACACACTGCGTATATAAAACTAGTATGTGCATCTGAAGAGGAAAAAATAAACTAAAATTTACCTCCACGATACACATCCTTAAAGCACCATGAAAGGAAACCAGGGCACAAGATTTCAACACCAGATAAGTGTGCAAGAAACGACTAAACATGAGAACATTAAAATTTTTGAACAAATTCTAGAAAAGCAGAATTTAATGACATCGGGTGGATGTGGATGAGAAAGAATTACCTTGCTGATGATCATAGTCAAAAGTTCAAAGCCTAAGCATATGGCATATAAAGGGAAATGGTACCCTGCATCATTTCTAGCTAGAGCTTTCTGCAAAAAATATGATAAAATTGCTTTGCATTAGAGAATAAACATGAAATATTATAACATTTTTCCTTTTAATATTACATGTGATGCCTGTTAAAGTATATTTCTTTAAGAAATATATATTTCTACATCGACAAGCTCAGGAAGCAGGAGCGCAAAATGGAGCCACAAGGAAATCTGAACCGCAAAAGCTCTATAATCTCTAATAAAGACAAATTGGAACGGTTACGCTTATTCATATCTGCCAAAACCACTTCCTATAAAGAGAGAAAACAATCACACACCTCAAAAATGGCCCGTACGGTATCGAAGTATAAACCACTTTTAGCCCAACCTCCAGTAAACAGCACACCGTTAACCAGATTGAGCTTCTGCAACAAGACAGCAGAATTGGCTTATTAGAATCATCAATAACGACCAAGATCCTGATACCAAACGGCAACTTACAAAGTAAGTTGCAATCTTGATTTAAAAAATGCACAATCATTTGTTCACTTTAACATGAATTATGTTGTTCGCCAATCAATTAAATTCAACTAAACAATAGTCCTTCGTTTTCCACGTTGTTTCGAGTCCAACAGAAATCGAGTACTCATCCACTGATTATGTATGTTCATTTTAACCACCACGATCACACGCCTTCAATTCAACTACCTCAAAGAGAATCTCAGGCGGCTCGTTATAAATGAGAGGAATCACACGAGCCCCAGCGGATTCAACAAACTTCACGTAAGAGGCGGCGATGTAAGACGCGTTTGTAGCGTTACTCAGTCTCCCTGAGGCGCCGTCGCCAGGATGACTCAGGATTCCGATCACCGGCTGGTAATTCAACTTGGGGTCGATCGCAGGGCACCGCGGAACTGAGAGTCTAGCGGCGGAGGAAGAGTCGGATTGAGAAGGAAGAAGAATGGAACGAGGCGAGGAAGCGGCTCTGGCGGAGGAGAGGTCTTTGGAGAGGGATAAGAGAATGGGAATCCAAAGATAGTTCCACATGTCTGGGGAGGAGGAGGTGTTGACGGTGGAAACGGGGTCGTCGGGGAGGTCGGAGGAAGACGGAATGGCGGAGGAGGAATTAGCGAGGAAGTGGGAGGGCATTTTGGGGAATGAGAACCGACAACGTATTATCACTAGCAATAATTATAGGAAGGAAGAGAAGGGAAGAAGAAGACATAAGTGAGGAAATGATGATATTTAAAGTTTTGAGAGAGAGAGAAAGAGAGAGATGGCCGGCTGGTTATAACTTGGGAATGTGTACTTCCGGTTGAAACGAATGTACAGTTGTCTATACTGTTGGTATTAGGAGGAAAAGTTGGGAGTTACAGCACGGTAGACGTGTGGGAATGCGATTGATGACTGATGACTGATGACTGATGACTCTTGTGCCGTTCAGTATTGGTATTGTATTTAATTATGATATAATATTATATCAATCTATCATAATTATCTTGAATAATTTTTAAATTTATAAAAAAAATTTGAATTTTTTAAAATTATAAAATAGCACTTTAATATATTATATTGTAAAATTAATAATTTTACATTAACTATATCTTCAAAAATTATAATAATTGAAATTTAAAATAACAATAATTTGTTTATTTTTATTAATATTATTTTTCACATATTTTTAAAATTATATGTTTAATTTAATAAAATTTTAACTTAAATCCTTATATATTGAAAAAAATGTGTTTTTCTTAATTACTATAATATAGTTTTGTTTGAAAAATAAGTAATGTATTCATTAAAAAAACACATATAACACACTGTTAACTTTCTAAGTGAAACAAGTAGAAATAAGTACTACCAAAGAAGATCTTAGGAAAGGACTGCTAGCTATATAGGAGGGTGAAAATGTGATGATATGAAGGCAATCTCATCCCCTTCAACAATGAGCAATAGTGAAGGAAGAAAAGCTGCAAAACAATTTACTAGTGTCAAGCGGAAGAAAGGTATTAGAAGCAAAGGCTAAAGCTCCAAAGCTATTTCTTTATGATTGTAATTTGGAATGTTAGAGGCCTTAATTACTCCAAAAAGCTCTTGGCCTTAGAGAATTTTTTGGCTAAGGAAAACATTTTGATTTTTTTCTATTTTGGAAAAGGAAATCATATTGGAGAACCTTAAGTATCTTAACAAGCTAGGTAATAAGTGGTGGTTCCTCTCTAATCATCAAGTTCATGCTTATGGCAAAATTATTGTTGGTTTTGATCCTCGAATAATAGACATTGAGGTGCTAGAAATGGAGATACAGGTCATGCACATAAAGTGGCATTTTGTTGAGCATAATACAACTTTTTTTGCCTCAGTATTGTACGGCTTTAACCATGTGTTTCAAAGGAAAGATCTTTGGGGGAGCTTACTGAGTTTACAAAGAATAATGGTAGGTCCTTGGCTCATTTTAGGAGATTTTAATTCTACTTTTATAGAATGGAAGCAGAAGGACATTTTTCCTTAAGAAATTACTCTCCTGATTTCATGGATTATGTTGATCAATTAGAAGTTCTAGACTTGAAGGCGATTGTTCCTTTTTTCTCTTGGAGTAATAAGCAAACTAAAGGATGGTCTCTCAGGAAAAAGCTAGACCGAGTTATGGTCAATCAAGCATGGTACAACAATTCCCAGAAAGTAAGGCCTCTTCTTAGACCCAATGTTTTCGGATCATACCTAAATGACTAAGGAGGATTTGTTCCTAAAGGTGAAACGTTGTCATCCTTTTAGATTTAACAACTATTTGGTTGACGTAGAGGGCTTTCAGGACTACTTGAGGGAAGGGGTGACATCAAATGAAAATGATTTTCTCCAATTCAAATAAATTCAAAAGTTGAAATTAATTAGAGAGGCTTTAAAGACACAAAAGAAACAGATAGGGGAGAATACTTTTCAAGCTATATTAGTAGCCAAGTACAACATACTCTTTCCTATAACCCTGGGGATAGTTTCCTCTTATCTCGAGAGAAATCTGCATTGTTAGACTATTTGCAAGCTCTAAACAATCATGTTAGTGTTATAGAGTAGTGGGCCAGGATTAAAAGGCTTAAAAAAGGTGACAAAAATTCTAAATTCTTCTTCAACTCAATAATTGCCCGAGAGAACTATAACTCTATAAAGGAAATTACCATGCTAGACAAGAGGAAGATAAGTAAACATGAGGATTTGCTAAAAGAAGTTGAGAGGTTCTTCAAAGATTTCTATATATCTTGAAATACAACTGTGCACACGTAATTATTAGATTGTGTTATTCATAACAAGCCACCCAATGAAGAGAAAACTTTATGAACTAGAACTATTAAAGATTAGGAAATAAAGAAGGTTTTCTTCCAAATGAATCCTAAAAAGACTCCAGGACCTAAGGGGCTTAATGGGTTCTTTTTTTAGAAAGCATGGCTTGAGATTGGCTCAATGGTGAAAGCAACTTTCAAACAATTCTTCTCTTCAGGAATTCTTTTAAAGGAAATTAACAAAACCGATCTCTGCTTAGTCCCTAAACTAAGCAATCCAACATCGTTGGAGGACTATATGCTTATTGCTTGCTCAATTTTCTTATATCAAGTGATTGCAAAGATTACTGCCAGCAGACTGAAAATTGTTTTGGGATCCTTGATTAGTGACAATCAAAGTGCTTTCTTACAAGGCAAACAAATAGGGGATAACATTTCCATAGTACAAAAATTGCTAAGAAGTTACTCGAGGAAGAAAGCTCCAAAGAATTGTGCTTTTTAGATAGATTTTAAAAAGGCTTTTGACAGTGTAGAATAGAACTTTATAATGAGGCTACTTGAAGTGATGATTTTTCTAAAGGTGTTCATTAAATAAATTGAAGCTTGTACTACTACCACCCCTTCTTATGTTGTTATGGTTAATGGAACTCCTACAAAGAATTTTCATGGGAAAAGAGGACTTAGGCAAGCAGATCCTATGTCTCCTTATTAATTCATATGATGCATGGAGGCTCTAACTTCTCTCTTGAAGTATAATATTGATAAGGGTTCACGGTTTAAACATCATAGATGATGCAAGAAAGTCTCTTTGGTAAACTTATGATTTGCAGATGATCTTTTCCTATTCTCTAAGTCTAATGAGGTTTCTATCAAGCTCCACATGGCTTCTTTAAACCAATTTAGCTCTACATCTAGACTGATGTTAATTATAATAAAAGCCACTTTGTTCTCTCTAAAAGTGCAGATCACATGAAAGGATGAATTTTCTCCTTAATTGGAATGCTTCGGAAACAAACTCCTCTATGCTACCTACGCCTACCAATCACTTCCAGAAGGATCCAGTTTCAGGAATGTTATCCTCTCATTCAAAGAATTCAAAAGAGATTGTCCTCTTGGACCAACCGTGCTCTATCTTTTAGTGGAATGTTACAATTAGTAAATTTTGTACTTAACTCCATGCATAGTTATTGGTCCTCGAATATGTTGCTTGTAAAGGGACTAATTAAATCATTGGAAAAGCTAATGAGGAACTTTTTATGGGGAGGAGGTGTCCCTAATAAGGGACATGCCAAGGTTAAGTGGATTGATGTTTGCAGACTTAAGAGGGAGGGAGGGCTTTGAATTATTCTTATTAAACTGTCTAATAAAGCTCTCTTAGTGAAGAAATTATGGTTTCTACTGCAAGGAGAGGACACCTTATGGGTAAAATGGCTTCATTCTTATGTCCTGAAAGGTTAAAGTATATGGACTGTTAACCCAAAGTCCTCCCACTTTTGGTTTCTATCACAACTGTTGAAGATAAAGGAGGAATTGGGTTCTGAAATTTCATGGAAGGAAGGGGATAGAGTGAAGGCTAGTTTTTGGTATGAAAACTAAATGGGAAATGGACAACTAATCAAGAATTAGATCGATATTCAATCATTGAGCCACCTTCCCTTAACTGCTAAGGTTAAGGCCTTTATTAGGAAGGGTTAGTGGGAGGAATTCCCAATAAAAATTCATTACCTATAACCCAACTACTTCCCTAACTTGTTAATACTTGAAAAATACATTTAAAAACCCACCTGCAAGGTATATTCACATTAAAAAGTTGTAGGGAATGGTTGTTTCTAGGAAATGCCAAAGTGGAATGGTATGAAGTGGTATGGCATAAAGAGCTACTACCTAGCTTTTGTTCATCCTATGGCTCGCTACCTTAAACAAGATTAGTACTATGGATAGAATTTCTTTCTTGAATCCAGATGAGGTTTGTGTCCTATGTAACTCAGGAGAAGAGAATAGGGACCATTTATTCTTTGAATGTCCCTTCTCTAAAGACATTTGGTCTTGGATAAGACATAAATGTCTGTGATCCCTAAGCACAATTCAATTCACAATGATATTGCAGCAGTTTAGCAGACTAAAGTCCATTTCTCAACCTAATTCTCTTATCAACCTACTTTCCTTTGTGACTTGCATTAAGGAATTAGGGGCAGAAAGGAACATATGTAGATTTCAAAACATCAGTAAAAATTCACATAAGGTAAGAGAGTGTATTTTTGATAAAGTTAAAGAATAGGTAATCTCCTCTAGCTCTATCAAAGAATGCTCATCCCAACTTGCTAATGTATGGAGAATATAGAGAAACACGTAGAGAAATAGAGAAACATACATATCAAAAGTAGCAGACAGTTCAAAGCTAATATTTATTAATAATATGGAAGGCACTGGAAGAGGGGCTTACCATTTAACTGACAAAAAGGAGATGCCATCGGGGTTTGAAAATGATGTTCGGGATGTTTACCCATTGTAGTGGTTAATAAAGAGGCAAGAGGGGAAGCTACAATTAACTTGCATCGGTCAGATCAAGGGAGAAATATGAAGAAGAAAAAATGGGTTTATAGATGATTTGCCTTATCTTTTAATCGCCAAAGGATAGATTAGAGCATTCATGCTACAATGGCTAGGCAGAAACCTAATTGCTTGGCCATCTGTCTCTAAGCTCATTCATGACGTATTAAGAGGGTAAAGATTGTGGATACTCTAACCCTAATCTAGAAAAGTTTGAAGGAAGATTGTGGGGATTAGGTTTTGTTTTTCCCATTTTGGTCTAATGAGGGTTTAATCTGTACATAAAATGTTGTTGATTTAAGGGACTTGTTATTTGGGAGAAACGTTGTCGTTTTGGTTGATTGGTGAGTCGTTTGTCTCCCCAAATTATGTATTCCTCTTCTATCTTTAATTAATATTTTTTAATTTCTCAAAAAAATGTCTAAATGATACAATGAATAAAACATAGATGAGTAGTTAATAGGAAGTTGTCTTAATCCTCATCCTAAACATGAGATAAAACTCCATCCAGGTGAATCTATTATGTTGCTCAGACTTTCTAAATAACCTGGTGTTTCTCATCATCCAAATGAAATGCATTAACATAGCAAAACCAATTTTAAACACCTTGCACTCTTCCTTACTTTTCCATTTCAAACCCATGATCTAAGCTAGACTTTCCAACCAATTGAGGCTCTTATCTTGCACATCAAACAAGTTGAGAGATTTTATCCATAACTGATTTATATGACAACACTTAAACAAGATGTGATCAACAGATTCAAATGTACTGGTACATAGGGGACAGGTCCTATCAGGAATCTAGAATTTAACGTTATCTTTGGTTCCTAGATTTTGAATATTTACTAACCAGAGAATGAATGAACGAACCTTAGTTATTCCTGAACCCCATATCAATTTGTAAAGGGGAAGCCTGACGAGTGGACCATGTAGTTTTACGTATGAAAGAGCATTAAACTTGTATAAGTTATGTCACTCCCATTTGACTTCATCTTTAACCTATGTCACTCCAATACAATTGCAATTGGACTAATTCCCCTACCAGTGTGAAATGGCCAATACCAGTTGTCATTTTGAATAATTTTATGCATCCTGGTGTTTTCAGGAATTAGTCCTCTAAGAGCAGTGAAGTATTATGTGCAATATAAAAGCCTAAAAAAATGCCAATTATCAAACTAGAAATTAGTACTTCTACTATCTCTGATGTAGTGCCTAATACGCTTGAAAGGTGTTTTTTTGTCATAGTTTTTAAGTCCTAACTAAAAAGGTGTTTTCTTTCTTCTTATGATCAAGACTTTTACAACTAAAAACAAGCAATGACATCGTTTTGACTATTGTATAATAGTCATCAAGTTACTTCTATCACAGTCGCGTCTCTCTTTGCCTAACTCAATTGTTAAATTGGCAGATGGACGTGGAGAAGAGCTCATAGGACCAGTGGATAGAGGAAGCATTTGAGAGGATTGATTCACTTATAATTCTTCATTCTCTTAGATGTCTTTACCTCTTTAAAGATCCACACCATTCAGAATTAGAAACTCGTGAAGGAGATTACAAGGTGTTCGATGAAATGTAGATGTGGGATCAATCCTCTATTAAAATCTTTGGGTAATTTTGACTTATTTCCCTTTTGCTCCTTTGCATGTAAGTTTAGTATATATTGTTGGTGGGTGTAGCATTGATTGTTTACGCATCACACAGGTGAGTGGAGAGTCATCTAAGAGAGAGAGAGAGATAGAATTGGAGGAAGACATGATGGTGGAGAGTCGCAGAGAGGAGAGTTTCCAGAAAGGAAAACCAAGAGAGAGAGTGACTAAATGAGAGTAACAAAGCAACATCGAGGTAGGGGTGTTTAAAGTAATTTTTTTGGAAAACAATCCTCCAAAAATTTAAAATTTATGGTACCGACCGATATTTGGATGGTGGTTGTACCACTTAAAATGGTTGATATCGATATGTATCAATGACTGGTACTTATCTACTCAGTTCTGAACAATACAGTATGAAACTCATAATGTTGGCCAAATGACAACAAAAGTTGCAGAATTCCTTATTGATAACTTCAGTAGTACCATTTATATATATGTTTTATAGATAACACTGATTCCTAAAGCATTTGATATAAATGACCTATATATAACTTTTTGTGTTAACTATTTTCATTTAAACTTCAAACGTACCATAATTTTTGTCTAAACATCTAATAAGACCCATCTATTAACGATATGATATTTAGGAAAATTTTAAACTAGGTGTAGTAATAATTCAATTCAACATGCACTAAAGTATTAATATGTTGTTTGTCCATAATAATTTTATGAACATGATTAAGAGTTATTATAAATGAAAATCATAGTTCAATGTTGTTTTTGCTATAACTTTACATTATTAACTATAAAAAAATGAATTTGAATTACAAGATGGTTGAAAACGAGAGTTGTTAATCTCTTATAATGCATAAAAAAGGGTTATTGGATCATTTTAAAAATCAAATTCATGTTGATATTATTTGCTGATACTTTTAAGTAAATAAGGAAATTCTATGTTCAATAATACATCTAAATATGTGAAATAATTATGTTTTCGAAGTATAGTAATTATCGCAATAAAGTGAGACATTTTTTAAATCCTTTTTTAAAAGAATGTGAATTTAAATTAAGCCTTAAAGGGCATCAAAGGATACAAAAGCAATCAATGGAGTTGATTAGGTTACAAACACATCTTAAATCATTAACTATGTAATGATCAAAACCAATTATTAAAACCCAGTCTAATTATGTATAATCTCACCATAGAATCAATTTATGTTCCAATTTAAGCTTGTTAGTCAAACTTTATCTATTATTGTCTAGGTGACTACTTCTTCTTTGATCCTAAAATCCCACCTATTCCTTTCATCGTATAAGCTGGTGATAAGATAAGGAAGAGCTATATTATATATTCACCTATCACCTTCCTTTTTGTGCCTGATTTTCATGCTCTATTATACTATCTCAAACCAATCAATAAGAGCATGAGCAATATTGCAAATGTTCATTAAGACTAATAATAGGTGCTTTGTGAGATTCTAGTGAAGCCTTAAAAAGAGATTATGACTTTGGTATGGTTAAATACTTGGATAGTCTATCAACAGCAAGAAGATTTCCTTTAACTATAAGCTACAACATTGTGAAACATGAGGGGGTGAGTATTTTCCTTTTACTAGATTGATAATGTGTGACGAGTGCAGTGTAAAATTTACCTAACTTTACACACTAAAATTTGTAGTTATAGTGAGTTAGGATCGAATCCATATGGAATGTTTGGTTTCTATAACGAAATTAATTGATGCAAGAAAAATATAAAAAAGGGTGCCTTTGCCATTTTAAGCAATTTAGAAAATAAAGTAAAAGTAAACTATCAAAATGAAATTAAAGCAAGCAATCGAAAATGATTAAAGTGTCAAATATAAGTAAGGTCTAGTTCTAGGGTCAATCTTAGCCTAAACACTTTTAAACATATCCCATCATCCTAACATCTTCACACCTCTCTTTTTACTATTAATCTAGGACTAATAGTATGCTATGCTAATCTTGGTTTTCCCTTAGGTTGTATTTAATTAAAATACGATCGTTAATTAAACCTAGCCACAGAATAACCTAGGATACAATCTCTAGATTCAATTTGGTAGCCACATTATGAAGTGGAAAGTGATCAATATAGGTAGTAACCTCACACGTTCGGGTTATCTAACCTAAGTTATATTGTTCCTAATGATCCAAAACTATTAGATGCTATTAAAAAACATTAAATGTAACTATTACAGATTATATTCAACATTATTGCAATAGGTTTATAATAGAATAATCCAAATAATGTATTAAGATCATCGATACAAAAACCCAATTCAATCAATAAAAACATCACAATAATCTAAAAAAAAGATTAATAACATTAACAAGATGAAATAGCTTAACCGTGACTTGGCGGCGATTTCACCGGTGAACCAATATCAGGAAGTTAGCCTTCCATCTCCTTCTTCAAGCTCTAACCATTAACCATTCTCACCATTGCCTTTACCGGTGTTGAAGAACAAAGAAAAACTAAAGAGAAAGAATAAAAACATTTCTATCCCAAATGAGTGTTTTTGTGTTGTCAAATATAACCTTTTATAGTCAAAAACTAAGGTTAAAATGGGATAGGTGTCCCCTTTCATGGGCGTGTATATGGACTCATGGGTGTGACATACCTTGTCACACCCGTGAGTGTGTATGTCACGGGTGTGACTAGCCTTATCATGGCTATGACAAGTTTCTCACGACTGTGAGAGGTGATGCACGGGTATGAGAGAGGCTCTCACATCCATAAATACCAATATATGGCTGTGAGATGCTCTTTTCACTCCTCATTCTTCATGTTCTTCCTTCACACTCTATCTTTTCTTTTCTTCTTGTAATCCTCTTCTTTTTCATGCTCCATGAATCAATAGAGTATGGAAATTGAAAATATGGCTTCAATGAACATGCTTTCTGGTCACTTTAGCTCCTTTACTTCTAAAATGTACCTAAAATCAAATATGAGCTAAAGTGAGAATCCTAAGCATTTCTAAGACATTAATCACTAAGCGTAGTATATCAAATGAATCAAAATTTAAAAACATATCACATATTATACCAGTCTATCTTTGGTGAGGTAGTATTGAATAATTTCCCATATAAGGTGTTTGTGACCCTTCCTGTAGTGGTTGATTTACATACAAGTTTGTCCCTTACTTCAAGTTGAAGCATTAGATTGACTAAGCATGTAGTGTCACTCGAGGTTTGGAGAGAATTTATATATATATATATATATCTTTATTGGCAATGACTTGAGAGATTGTTGCTTTTTCCTAAAAATATCGCTTCAGAGGAGATAATTCATTCATATTTTTCAAAGGGTCAAAAGGAGACCGATTGTCAAACCAGAAGTTGTTTTTTTTTCCCTCCATTGTCAATTATAGAGAAACACTTCATATGTATGCTCATTCATATCCTAGTGAGAGACTTTAAGATAGAAAAAGCATTACCTGTAGGTATGTAGCCCAGAAGTTGTTCTTCTTTAAATACTACACCTGAACTCATTTCACTAATAAGACTTTCTTATTCTTGAGCAACCTCTTTATCCTTTTGGCTAGCATCACCATATTAGTTATCTTTAGAGGTAAGGAGCCCCTTATTGTTTGGGTTAACAAATATCTATCCATTTGACTTTAGCCCTTGTCTCATCCTTTTTATAACTTGACCATAGGAATTTTTGGAGTTGCTTATTTACGATCTTAATGATAGAATGAGGGAAAACTAAATGTAATGCATAATATACATTTACTAAACTTAGTATCGAGTTAATCAACTAACTTTTAGCTAGGGATAATGCTTTTGAGCTTTAATTATTGATCCTAATATGACTTTTTTCTTCGAAGGTTTAAAATCAACATTTGAAGGTTTGGATGAGGAGAAAAAAACCAATACAGGTGATGGGGAGATGGACATGTTTGAATCTTGTGAAAGGAGAAAGCCAGCAGGTTGTTGAGTAGCACTAATTGAGTGGTGCATTCCACTTTTCAATTGTGATAGTTTACTAAATATGTTGAAAGTACTTATGAGAGAAGTAATGGAATTGTCACCAACTTTAAAGAAGATGAACAAATAATCAACAAAGTTCAATTTTAAGATTTTCCGTTTTACATATCTAGAATGATATCTGAAGGAGTTATTTCTATCTACTACTTGTTGAATGCAAAACACATTACTAGTCTTACGCTTAAAATTGCAAGTATATGGATTGTACTTGTAGTTGGAAGCAGATATTGATCCCACAAGGATTACGCTTAAGCACCACTTAATTTAAGTTGTTCTTTTTTTAAGCAATTGTTTCATTAAAATTAAAAAAATAAAGTCAAACTAAAAGTAACAGGAAATAACACAACCCAAACATTGTAAACTAAGGCTTGGAGAAAAATCAAAATTAAACATTAGGACTTGTCATTATCCTTATTTGCTACTCTCTAATTAATTGATTCAATTTATGCTTGGCTCAAGCTTCCTAAAATTCTTGCTACCCTTTCTCAAGGTGTAACTAAATGTCACTAGTTAAATAAATTAGAATTAATTTGGAATCTCTCGATATGCAAAGCCTTTCCTAAGCATTTAATTAGGAATGAAGCTATCCTCCAGGCAGTGTATAGATCTATTGAAATTCTCTTCCTAATAAATCAATAACTTGTTATTTAGGGGTCTATTAATCGTCCACTCTCATTGTACAATTAACACAGATTACCAAGTTCACTCTCTCAATTTATTGTAAGGTTTAAGCACAATAAATAACACAAACATGAATATCATTAAATTGATAACTAAAGGTTCACAAATAGTTCAAACAACAAACCTTAAAGAATTTTTTAGCCAATCATAATATCGATAGCATCCCCAAAAATCAAATAATCCATAATAAACATGTTAGAAGATAAAGAAATTGAAATAAAACTGGATGGGGCAGCTCCTCCTCTTTTTGGCCCTAATCTAGAAATTTTGGATGACGGGGTGCTCTTTGCCCAATTAGGAATGAAACCTCCATATCTCTGACAACTTTAGGGAATGTATTCCTTATAAAGTCACGAAAACCTACAAAAAATACAAGAAACCTCCATGTCCTTTCGACTTACAGTTCCTACAATTGTAGGAATTATACTTGTGCTTCTAATGATCTAGGGTTATCTTCATAAAAACTTTCTCAGTAGATTTCCGATGATAGTGAAAAACATGCACTTTTCCACGGTCGTGGGTTCTTGTTTTTTCAGTAGCTCCACTTCTCTTCTTTTTTCTTAGTCCCTAGCTCAATCACAAAGGTGTCTACCTTCCATTCCTAGACTAAAATGATCAATTTCTATCCTAAACCAATATCAAACCCAAAAGAACAACTATGAAGATCAAACTAAACAAAAGCACATAAAACAAGTCCTAAAACATAATAATACTAACCTATCATACAAGAAACACGTACCAAATACTTAGAAAAACATATACTAATGCACAACTATGAACTTCCCCACTCTTAAATCCTTGCTTGTCCTCAAGCAAAATCAACTCAACTAATCAATTCCATCACTTCATTTTCATAAAGATCAAAGAATGCAATCCCTCAAAGTTTAGCTAACTCAAGTCTTAAGCTATTACACATATCATGACTACTTTTCATTATTGTACATAAGCAAACTCAATTTATGGCACCATCACTCAAAGATAAGTATAAACGCAAAATGAATCTTCCTCACGGTTTCACTCATTTCTCTTAAGTGTTTGATGTTTAGTGTTTCACTCAAACTCCCAATAAGAAACTACACTACCATATACTTGCTAATACACCAATTCTCCTCTACATTGATTACATATATAAATAGATCAAAAGGGCTTGTTTTGGATTTTAATGTGGTAAGGGCTAAGGTGGGTCAAACGAGGTAAAGGGTTTAATACAAGAATGTCCATTGGCTTTAATGTTCTACAGTACATTACTGTCTTGAACAATGCAAAGAAACTATATGAAGTTCATTAAAGAACTTGTTGATCCAATTAATTGTTTCCACAAAACAAAAAATGTATTATGGCCTAATTAGCAACCAATTGCTACATTGGAACTTTTCCAATCCTAAATGATAATGTTCTAAGTAAATAAACCTTAATTAGGATTTACT
>JANSVA010000005.1:31995552-32016440 GCA_025504915.1 Erythroxylum reticulatum | reverse complement strand
TATTAACAATTCATGTTCAGAATCATCAGCTCAAGTTGATAACTCCTTCGCATATATCTAATTGCAACTCACATCATCCACACACCATTCATATTTCATTAGCATCAAAAGAATAAAGTTTTATAATTTTTTAATGGCATTCCAAGCCACATTACATCATCGTCTCAAAATCTCAAATTACAAAAGATTCTTAAAATGGGACTAAAATATTGTGCTTTCCTAAAACTAACTTAAAATATAAATTAAGCAAATTTGGAGAAATTCCCTTAGGCTCTTGATCACTTGATCTCTTAAATATCACTTGAAGATGAGATAAAAAGGGGATGAGCTTGAAAGCTCGTGGGTGACAAGGTTATAATGAAAATAAGCAAAACCTTTGAAAACATTTCACTTATCATAGAAAATTCTCATTTAGTTTATAAAACACATGTTTCACATCATGTAGTCAAATTCTCAAAGTGCAAAACATAAATGCATCAAACTTGTTCACATATGATAATAACATAAGCACATCAGAATGGTTTGGATGGAACCAAAGTAGAACATACTACATATTTCTCCTAAGGGTCCTATGTAGTCGTGAACAGAACATACTAGTGCAATCCCACATAAAGTTTTGTGTAGCCATGAACTTATGGGAGTCTTTGAAGGAGCTCCATGCCAATAGTGGGCAGGTGGGAGAAGCCTTTTTGTTAAAGTGCATTTGATTTAACTTAGGGGACCACCACAAACTCACATATCATGTAATTCATGACTTGTAAACTTGTTACCCAAAATGACACTTTTTTGAAACTTGACTTTTCATAGACATATGATATTTCGAAAACATGATTTCATAAACATGTTGTCTTTTCAAAAACTCACTTTCGAAGTCTTTTCATGAATCATCACACAACTCATGTAACAACATATTGCAATTTCTCAAATCATTCAAAAACAATAAATGCAACACTTTATGATGCAATTGAAAAACATTAAAATTCTTTGACTCAAAGAAAACATTAGTGGCTTATTTGCTCTATTATAAACATGTACCCACCTTGATTTCCTTACTTAAAGACTTGCTTAAAATTCCTCTTCTCTTGTTTCTCTTGCCTTTCCTGATTTCCTTCTACAATAACAAAAATCCCACTTAATAGGGTTTTCAATTGAAAATCCCATAAGCCACAATCACTAAAATTGGTTCTAGAATACTTAAACCCATACATTTTCTAAACTCCATGAACTAAAATCCTTCCGAAAATCCAAAAGATATAAAATAATCTTACCTTGATTCTTCACTAAATGAAGAAATCTTTAGCTTAAATAGAAGCTCTTCTCTTCCTCTACCTTTTTCCCTTCTTGGACAACTTCAAACTCTCTTTTGAAAGCTAAGAAAATTGAAACCCTGGCTTATTTTCTTTTCTTTCTCCCCTTCTCTTCTTCTCTTCATATTTCTCTCTCTTTTTCTCTTCAATTTTCGTTTGTCCCCTTCTTGAAAAGTAAGACCACAATTTCTTCTTCCAATTCTACCCTTAATGAGCCCAAAAAGTCCCTTTTGTCCTTCTTTATAGGCTTATGTTCTTTTAACCTTAAGTATATTGCCAAAAATATCCTTGAACATTCTTACAACATTAGCACTATAATTCCACTTACCTATTCAATAAATCCTACTAACTTTGAAAAAAATCAAATAATTATAAAATGATTAATCTATCAAAACCTTAAAATTATTTAAATCATGCTTATTCATCAAGAAAAAATTTGGGGCCAACAGAAAGAAATAAAAAAACTTACCAAATCCTTGTATTCTTGGTTGTGTAGTGTGAAATAAGTGTAAAAGAAGTAATTAATGATGGAAAAGATGAAAAAAATACCACGGTTTGGGAGAAAAGTGAAATTTTTTCGAAGCTAGGGTTGGTGAGAGAGTCAGCTGCAGAGTGAATAACTGAGGGAAAGTGACGAAAGAAGAAGAAAAGACGGTTTTTTCTAAAAAAGTGTTTATTGAAGGATCCCACGATCGTGGGAATCCCTATAATTTCCACAATCGTAGGTTAAGGCTCCATAAACTTTCTAGAGAGAGCCTTCCCACACTCGTGAAAAATGGATCAATTTCGACGATCGTAGGTTAAGGCTCCAGAAAGTTTATGGAAAGCCTTCCCAAAATTTTCTAACTTCTTATTCTTCTTCTAAGCTTAACATGCATTCCCAACAACTATCCAACAAAAGATTTGAAAAGGAAACAAGTTCAAACTCAAACAAAATTCAAACCAAACATAATCAAAACCAAACAATTCAAACACACAAGTAAACAAAATCAAGCAAACAACGGGTAAATTTTCTAAGTTAAGGTCATTAACTTGACCATTTCACATACATTCATAAAGGAGTAAAGGAAAGGAAAGAGATGATTTCCCTTTCTTATGAGTATGAACCTCTATATAATGGCTTGCATCTATGCCCATTGACCATGAATGATTCACCTTTGTCATTTTCTAACTCCAAAACTCCGTAGTGAAACACTTGAATAACCTTGAAAGGTCTACTCCATCTTTACTTAAGCTTTCCGGGAAATAACCAAAGTCTTGAATTAAACAAAAGAACTAAGTCCCCATTCTTGAAATCCTTCTTCTTGATGTGAGCTTCATGCCACTTCTTTGTCCTTTCCTTGTACAACTTGACATTTTCATAAGCGTCAAACCTCAATTCTTGTAATTCGTCAACTTGTAACAATCTTTTCTCATCTACAAGCTTCCAATCCATGCCCGATGCTCCAACTTGAAAGGTAAATTGTACATCTTGCCATAAACAAGTTTATATCGAGTAGTTCCTATGGATGTTTTGAACGTTGTCTTCTAAGCCCATAAGGTGTTGTCTAGCTTTAACGCCCAATCCTTTCTTGAGGTTCTCACTACCTTCTCCAAAATCTTCTTAAGCTCTTTGTTTACCACTTCCACTTAACCATTGGTTTGAGGGTGGCAAGGAGTTGCCATTTTATGATGAACATTATATCTTTCATAAGAGCCTTAAATGGTTTGTTGCAAAAGTGGCTCCCTCAATCACTTATAATCACTCAGGCCCTCCAAATCTCATAAAGATCATTTTTATGAACTTTTGAACCATCTTGCTGTCATTAGTTGGAGTAGCTATAACCTCAACCCACCTGGAAACATAATCAACTCCAACTAATATATAAGTATTACCTAAGGAGGATGGGAATGGTTACATGAAGTCTAAACCCCATACATCGAATATCTCCACCTTCATGATGCTTGAAAGTGGCATGTCATCCTTCTTCGATATGTTACCCACTCTTTGACACCTATCACACTTTAACATAAAATCTCGAGCATCCTTAAACAAAGTTGGCTAATAGAATCCACACGCTAAGATCTGAGTTGCAATCTTTTTAACTCCATAATGTCCCATATAAGGTAAACTATGATTTTGCATCAACATTTTAGGCATTTCATCTTCGGGGATATACATACGAATCACTCTGTTAGGATATATCTTATAAAGTGTAGGTTCATCCCAAATATAATGAGAAAATTGAAACACAAACTGCTTCTTTTGTTGATAAGAGATATCAGAAGGAAGAATACCACTTGAGAGATAATTTGTAATATCTGCAAACCAAAGACCAAAAGGGTTGTCTACCATCTTTAAAGCCTCATCAAGAAAACTCTCCTCGATTTCCTCTTCTTCTTTATTATGCCCCCCATCAAGTCTCGAGAGATAGTTTGTTATAACATTTTCTGCCCCCTTTTTATCTTTAATCTCAAGTTCAAATTCTTGGAGCAGAAGCACCCATCAGATAAGCCTAGCCTTGGCATCCCTTTTCATAAAAAGATATCACAATGCTGTATGATCTGTAAAAACAACATATGAGCCTAAAAGATAAGAACGAAATTTCTCACATGCAGATACCACAGCAAGCAACTCCTTTCTTTATAGTTGTGTAATTCAATTGTGCTCCCATCAAGGTCTTGCTTGCATAGTAGATAGCGTGTAACCTCTTTTCATTCCACTGACTAAGGACACAACCAATGGCATGATCGCTTACATCACACATAATCTTGAATGGAAGAGACCAATTAGGCAATGTCAAAAAGGGTGCTAATGTAAGTGCCTTTTTTAACCTATTAAAAGCATCCAAACAAGCATCATCACAAATAAAAGGCACATCTTCAACTAATAAATGAGTTAAGGGTCTAGCGATAAGAGAAAAATCCTTGATGAATCGTTTGTAGAACCTTACAAGGAAGGCTTGGATGAACTTGATGTTGGTGGGAGGTCGTAGCTTTTCAATTACTTCAGTCTTAGCTCGCTCCACTTCAATCCCTTTGTACGAGATTTTATAGACCAATACAGTTCCCTCTTGGACTATGAAGTGACATTTTTCCTATTTCAAAACAAGATGAGACTCCTCACATCTTTGAAGCACTCTGTATAAAATCAAGCAATGATTAAAAGATTTTCCAATGACAGAGAAATCATCCATAAATACCTCCATGAATTTCTCATTCATGTTTGCGAATATGGCCATTATGCACTTTTGGAATGTGGCTAGTGCATTACATAAACTGAATGACATCTTCTGATAAGTAAAAGTCCCACAAAGACAAGTGAAAGTAGTCTTATCTTGATCCTGTGGGTATATAACCACTTGAGTATCCATCAAGAAAATAGTAAAATGCATGGCCAGCCACTCTTTTAATCATTTGGTCCACAAAAGGTAAAAGGAAGTGATCTTTCTTGGTAGACAAATTGAGCTTTTGGTAATTAATACATACTCTCTAACCTGTGATGGTCCTAGTCAAAATCTTTTCACCTTTTTTAGCTTCCATCATTATCATGCCTCCCTTCTTAGGTACACAGTGTACTAGACTCACCCACTCAATATCTGAAATGGGATAAATAATCCTTGCATCTAATAACTTTACTACCTCCATCTTCATAACCTCTTGCATGCTTGGATTTAACCTTCTTTGTTGCTCTTTCACCGATTTGCATTCTTTTTCTAGGTTAATCTTATGCAATACCAAATTGGGGCTAATCCCCCTAATATTAGAAATTTGTCATCCTATAGCTCTCATCCTTTTCTTAATGGTCTCCACCACTTTCTCTTTTTGGTCAAAATCTAATTGGTTCGAGATAATGATGGATAGGTTATGGTTTTCACTTAAAAAGGTGTAACTCAAATGAGAAGGTAAAGGTTTAAGCTCTAATGTGGGGGGTTTAACGAAAGAAGGTGGTGTAGGTGTATCTGTTCTCTCCAAGTTCTCTAACTCGACTTCCTCACATAAATACTGCTCTCATACTCTCATCCTTGAGCACTTTAGTAACTTCATTAACTTCCTCTTTAACCTCCTTCACACATTAATCCACAACATCAATCTCCATACATACATTACCATCCCTCGATTTCTTCAAGGATTTAGACATACTAAACTCATCTTGCTCATCACTAATCCTTAAAACAAGTTTTCCCTCATGCACATCAACCAATGCCCTACCAGTATTTATAAAGGGCCTACCTAAAATCAATAGAAAATTTTTATTAGCTTCAAAATCCAATACCATAAAATCAATAGGAATGATAAATTTATCTACTTTTACTAACACATCTTCTATAACTCCTTATGGTCTCTTAATGGATTGATCTGCAAGTTGAATCAGCATGGATGTTAGCTTAACGTCTCTTAGTCTTAATTTCCTGAAAACAGATAAAGGAATCAAGTTAATGCTTGCACTTAAATCATATAAGCATTTAGAAAATTCAAAGTCACCAATAACACAAGAAATCGTAAAATTCCCTGGATCTTGTAGTTTTGAAGGCATCGTGCTTTAGATAATCGAACTACAATTCTTCATTAAAGACTGTCTAATTTTCCTCCCAATTATGTTTGTGTGTTAGTATGTCCTTCAAAAACTTCACGTACTTGAGCATGCACTCCAAAGTTTCCACCAATGACAAGTTGATTTGAAGCTTCTTCAGTTTCTCAAAAAACTTGGAAAACTGAGTGTCCATCTAATGTTATCTCACCCTTTATGGATATAGAAGTTTGGGCTTGTATGGTGGCGGTGGCACATAAGGCCTCTCTTCTTCTTTCTCTTCTCTAATCTCCTTACCTTTTCCATTTTCTTGGCAATCCTTTTTCACACTTGGTCCCTCCATCTTCTTTCCACTTAGAAGTGTGATAGCCCTTAATTATTCCTTTGGGTTGGCCTCGGTATTGCTTGGTAAGCTACCTACACTTCTAAAAGACATTGCATGAGTAAGTTGACTTACCTGTACCTCCAAGTTGTGGATGGATAAGATATGGTTCTTCACTATCTGATCAAACTTTGCCTCCATCCTATTTTGACTTTCCTTCTAGCTCAAAAGCATCCTCTTTTGGTTCTCTTCTTGATTTGCTTGTTTGGACCCTAAAACATTCATCAACTTGTCCATTTTGTTCCAAGTCTGTTTTGATGAAATCCCAAAGGTCCTTCCTGTCTTGTTTGGTCGTTTGCATTATTAGTATTCTAAGAAAAATTCTGGTGGTTTTCTACCCCAAATTATAAGAATTCGAGTACAGATTGTGACCTCATTGTGGTTGACCCAAGTAACTTACCTGTTTAGTGCTACTAGCTCCCAACAAGAAAAATTATGCTATGTAATGGTTGTCCTGCCCACATATCTCACACTGTGATTGCATAGCTTTGGTTGTAGACGAAGATGCTCCTTGCATGGTGAG
Organism: Erythroxylum reticulatum; assembly: GCA_025504915.1. Taxonomy (NCBI): domain Eukaryota; kingdom Viridiplantae; phylum Streptophyta; class Magnoliopsida; order Malpighiales; family Erythroxylaceae; genus Erythroxylum; species Erythroxylum reticulatum. Next base: position 32,009,718 of record JANSVA010000005.1, on the reverse strand, counting down.
GGCAGTGATTTGTACCTGCAAAGTAGTAACAGAGTCTATTAGGATCATACCTTTTTGCTTATTCTACCTTTGCCTACTCCTTTTACTTCACCATATGCAATTGTTGCTCACTAACTCTTCCAAAAGATCATGAGCTGCGTTGATAGTTTTCCTCATCAAAGATCCTCCAGTATATACATCTATGGTCCCTCTTGTTCTCTAATTTACACCATTATCGAATGTTTGCATGAGGAACTCTCCTGGAAGGTTATGGTGAGGACAGCTTTTCTATAGTTCTTTAATCCTCTCCTAAGCTTCATATAAAGACTCCCCATCTCTTTGTTGAAAATTTGTGATTTCCTTAATGATCCTTGTCATCTTGGACAATAGGAAGTATTTAGCAAGAAATCCCTGGGGTAGCAATTCTTAAGTATTAATCTGCCCTGAGTTAAGTGAATTGCACCATGCCTTCGCCCGATCTTTCAAAGTGAAAGAGAATAGTTGCAACCTTATATCATCGTAAGACATCCCATTAAATCTAAAAGTGTCGTATATCTCTAAAAAAATTTAGCAAGATGGGCATTGGGATCTTCGTTAGACAATACATAGAACTACACGCTACTATGAAGAATGTTGAGGAGTGCTGGTTTGATCTTGAAATTGTTAGCTTGAATCACTGACCTCGTAACTCCTTTAAGACTAAATCCTGGCCTCATAAAGTCTATCAGTTTCCTTTCAACCCCTAATTGTTCTCCTTCTTTTTCCATATTTCTTTGTATAATGTCTTGGTGCTTCGCTGTTCTCAACTGTCATTCGTGCCTTGTGATATCTACTAACTCTTCATCGCAAAATTCAGTATTCCTTCGCATGTTCCTTGTGTTCATGCACATTTAAAGACACAAGGAAATATATCAAAAACTCTTAAATCAAAGTAACCTAAAAGAAACAAGATGTTAAACAAACAATCCCTAGCAATGGCGCCAAAAACTTGTTGAATGCAAAACAGATTACTAGTCTTATACTCAAAACTGCAACTATACAGATCGTACTTGTAGTTGGAATCAGATATTGATCCCATGAGGATTGTGTTTAGGCACCATTTAATTTAGGTTGTTCTTTGTTTAAGAAATTGTTTCACTCGAACTTAAAAAATAAATAAAATAAAGACAAACTAAAAGTAATAGGAAATAATCCAACCCAAACCAAAATCATAAACTAAGACTTAGAGAAAAACTAAGATTGAATATTAAGACTTGTCATTATCCCTACTTGCTCCTCTCTAATTAATTAATCCAATTTATGCTTAGCCCAAGATTTCCTAAAATTCTAGGTATCCTCTCTCAAGGTGTAACTAAATGTCACTGGTTAAATAAATTAGAGTTAACTTTGGGATCTCTCGATATAGAAATCCTTTCCTAAGCATTTAATTAGGTATAGGCAGTGAATTGATCTATTAAAATTCTCTTGCTAATAAATGAATAACTTGTTATTTATGGGTCTACTAATTGTCAACTCTCATTGTACAATTAAGATGACAATTAATATAGATTACCAAGCTCACTCTCTCGATTTATTGCAAGGTTTAAGCACAATAAATAACAAAAATATGAATATCATTAAATTGATAACCAAAGGTTCACAAATAGTTCAAAAAACAAACATGAAAGATTTTTTTTAGCCAATCATAATATCCATAACATTAAAAATCAAATAATCCGTAATAAACATGTTAGAAGAGAAAGAATTTGAAATAAAACTGGATGGGGTAGCTCCTCCTCTTCTTTGCCCGAATATCGAAAATATGGATGATGGGGTGTTTTTTGCCTAATTAGGAATGGAACCTTGAATCTCCACCTATCTCTAGGCTCTAGCTCCATCTTTTGGCTCTAGGAAGCAAGTTTCACTGCTATCTCTGACGGCTCTCGGGATTCTCTTCCTTACAAAGTCACAAAAACCTAAAAAATACAAGGAACCCGCATGCCCCTTCAATTTCCAGTTCCCATAATCATGGAAATTAAACTTGTGCTTCCCAAGATCATGGGTTATCTTGACAGAAACTTTCTCAATAGATTTCCCACAATCGTGAAAAACATGCCCTTTTCACAATCGTGGGTTCTTGTTTTTCAGTAGCTCCACTTCTCTTCTCTTTTCTTAGTCCCTAGCTCAATCATAAAGGTGTCTACCTTCCATTCCTACACCAAAATGATCAATTCCTACCCTAAACCAATACCAAACACAAAAGAACAACCATAAAGATCAAACTAAACAAAAACACACAAAACATGTCCTAAAACACAATAATATTAACCTATCATGCAAAAAACATATACCAAATACTTAGAAAAACACATACTAATGCGCAACTATCACTATTCTCTTAAGTACCTTGTTGAACACCTCAATAACCATAAATAATAGGCAGGGGATATATAACCCTCCTACTTAAGTCCTTTGGCACCTTTTATTATGTTTGATGATTCACCATTCACTAATATATTAAACGAGACAATAGTGTGGCACTACTCAATGTAATCTAAGAAAATTTTAGGAAAGTTATAGGCTTTGATTATGTCTAGAATAAAGGGCGTGTTAACTATATCAAAAGCCTTATGAAAATTGACTTTAAGTGCACAATTTCTCCTTATTCTTTTCCTTATATAATTCTTAAACAAAATTTGGACTAACCCTTTTTCTATTATCTAACCTATGAATCAAATTATTGATTTTAATTAGAAATTAAATGAAACAAATAAACTAAAATTTTAAACATAACAGGGAAAATATTAAGAAAATGTCATTGATGTGGTTTTGCTTAATATTTTATATTTTTGCATATTTGGCACTTAATTTGTTACATAGCATAATTGCCTACATGGACTAACAGAATAATTAGGTCAAAATCACGGTAAAAATTGAAGATTTAAAGTGCAAAAAGGATACATGGTTGTGCATATGGCCGTGCACTTTCCTGACCCTATGCATCTTCATGATTCTTGGAATTTTTGGTTATGTCATGCATCTCCCTAGAACCCTAAATTTCAATATAAAAGATGTGTTTGAAGGAAAATAGGGGAGCAATCATAAAGTAGACATAAGGAGGCAATTTCCAGACATCAAGTTTGTTCTCAAAGGGTGATATTGATCTAAGAACATAGGAAATATAAAGAAATCATTAAAAGATCCATCAAAATACAAGATCAAGTCTTTACATTGTGAGAATATTCGATAAAAGATAATCAGGGAGCTTTAGAATTCTGAACCCATTGTTCTCAATTCCTTTTTCTTTTGGTTTATGTTTGATTTCTTATTCAATAATATATAATTAAATGTCCAGTTAGTATTTAGGTTAGATGAACCTTATCTTAATACTTTGATATGATTTGATTCTTTTATTAATGCAACTAGTTTGATTGGTTGTTGCAATCCAATTACTTATTTTATTTATGTTCTAGTAATTCAAAATATTAGACCATAATCTAATTTTATATGTAACGATTGAGAAATCCTAGGTTGAATAGATCCACAGTAACTGGAAGGAGTTAATTGCAACCCTAAAGATAGTACGACATAAATCTTCCATATTAGGGTCAAACCTAGTAAAGGGATTTATAAAATGGTAATGTAATCCTATAAAATTTAACCTGATTAATTAGAAACCTTATGATTAGTTGTTAGTAGATTTAAGGTTAGCTACTAACATACCATAGGAGTCTCCACGATCTAATAAATCAAGAAAAAATTGCATAACAAAAAATTAATCTGTTAAGGGTTTAGAGGGATTGGAAACCTAGATACCAATTCTTGATATCGATAATTTCCCAAGTTCTTTCTTAGTTATTTGTTTAATTTCGTTACCTATTTTATTTTACTTGTCTTAGTTTTATTTTCTTTTAATTAAAAACCTAAAATCAATCCTTAGGCCAGATGATAGGGGAAGGTTAATTACAAGTATTCATCATCTTCATGGGATCGACCTGTACTTGTTAGTACTAGCTATAACTACGTCGTGCACTTGTGGTTATTACAATATTGACTATCACGAAATAGGTTAATCAAGTTTTTGGTGTCATTGCCTAGGACGGTGATATTAGGAATGCTTGAATGTTATTCCTCTAGTCATTTTTATTTTATTTTATTTTGTTTATCTTTATTTTTATTTTTACTTTTGTATTTATTTTATTTTAATTTATTTTATCTTATTTTATTTATGGCTTATTAATTTAATTATCTTTTGAATTTCTCTACTTGATATAGAGTTTGTGGTTTATTGTAAGAATTACGATTCATTGTCATAGCCACAATTCACAATGGAAGGATGGAGCAAACAAGATATTTATGGGAGCAAGAATATGTCTTCGTGATCTATATCATCACCATATGGGGGATAGAGGTGTTCTCACTTATGTTCGAAGACTTAATTGATATTCAGATCGTGTCGCAACATTGTTGGAAGATATCAATACAATAATGAATGTTGAGCACCTACTTATACATGGGAGCGACTAAGCATGTACAATCAACCTTAAGGTGCACGGTACAAGAATAGCTACAATTTATAATGAAGCAACTCTTATACTTATGGATGGAATGATTACACTCTAACTAGATATATATGGAACCAAGCACCTCTAGATAAAAAGCCAACTTTAGAAGATATGATGGCTGATTTTATTCAAGAATCAATTATAAAGCATTATGAGGCAGAGGCCGGAATACAAAATTTGGTGAATTAGATAAACCAACTGGTTGGCATATTATCGAATGAGATCTACGGTTGTGTCCCTAGTACTACTGAATTGGATATCGAAGAACATAGGTGGGCAATCACTCTCAAGAGTCATAATGAGCTTCTAAGAAAAGAAAGTCTGAGAGATAAATTAATGGAAATCCTTATTGAAGTGAAATCTAATTGACATAAATTTGAGAGTGAAGAAAAGACAAGGGTTAGTCTCATGAATGGAGGAATGTTCCAAAAAGAGCTCCAATAGAAGAAGAAGCAGAAGAAAAAGAGAAAGCAAGTCTTAGGATAAATTTATGGAAATCAATGCTAATGAAAGTTGACTTATGTGAATTAGAGATTAAAGAAAAGTCAAAGGTTGGTTTCATGAATGGAGGAACATTTCAAGAAGAGCTTCTTGAAGAAGAAGAAGTAGAAGATGAAGAAAAAGGAAGCATTACAAATAGCATAATGGAATACCTAACAAAACTTAAAGCTAGCTGGCACGAGTTCGAAGAAAAAGTTTCTTCACCTAAATATCTTGAGCATAACGCATAATACTATTTGCGCTTATTAACACAGCAAAGTGAAGAAAAGGCAAAGGTTGGCTTTATAAGTGGAGTGATATTCTAAGAAAAGCTTTCAGAAGAAGAAGTCTCCATCCAAGAAGGAAAAGTTGAGAAGTTACAGAAGATACTTGAGAAAGATGAGCCAGAAACGTCTATCTAGGAAGAAGAAGATGATGAGAGGAAAGCGGAGGTTAAGGAAGAACTAACAAAGGAACCAAGTAAGGCAACTACTGATGAGACATTGGTAGTAACGTTAATTAATAAGGGTTCCCACATCCTTGAAGACAAAATATTTGAGTTAGCTAATAATTCAGAGAGTTTCATTATCCCTCATTTTATTAATAGTTTGTCGTTAGAAAGGGAATTATTGCTTGAAATTAGATTGATTAATTTTATAAATTATTTCCTAATGATTATCTTGCAGTAGGTGGCTTGCTTATAGGTTACAAAACTACTTTGTAGAGAAAAGGGTGGAAGCAAGCCATTGATCATAGACCCTGAATGATGGAAAATTATAGGTTACATCAAGCTACCAACATTAAAGAAGCACTACATGGGAGGCAACCTATGAGTTAGGTTTTAATTTTATTTTAATTTCTATATTATTTTGTTTTTTTTCATATTAGTATAGGATTTTATTTTCTATTATTTATTTTGTTTATTTTATCCTTTTCTTTTATATTTTGCAAGGATGTTAATCTCATATTGGATGGATCTAAATAAAGAAATCATCATATTAAGGAAAGTAACAACTTAACCCTCTCACTTATTAAACATGTTTATATTATGTCCATTGAGGAAAATTTACAACTTTAAGTGTGGGGATGGGTTTAATGAATCTTTAATTGATTTCTTTAAGCTTATTATAATCCTGATTATAAATTTAATGAACTGATATCTTGAATTGGTTGAAATATGTCCATGAATACTATATTTCTTTATTAAATATTGATATGAATTGGTGTGTACAAGGATGATGATTATGATAAAATTAGTTTTCTAAGTCATTTGTTTGTAATCATTGAAATATTCAAGTTAAATGAAATTGCATATAATTTACATAGATATATACCCATTATTTTTGTGAGCTTTTGAGCTAAAGAGCAAAATTTTAAAGCTCTTGTTATTCTTTCATATGTGTGTTATCATTACGTAGTAGAATGACTGAGACCATATTTGTTAAATTAAAAGCACTGAAATGATGAAGGCATTTAGATTCAACAAATTATTTTAGTCTATTTCTTTGAAAATTACCACACCTAAAAATTTACTTTTAGGAATAAACAAGTTGAGCCTTAGCGTTTTTTATTGATTAAATCCACATATTAACCTTTATCTTATTTTCTTTGAAGATCTTTTTATTGTTTTGAATCTTGAAGGTTATTTACTTTTTTTTTACCTTTTGAGACTTGAAATTTGTGAAAGGTCCAACATTTTTTTGAAATTTGGTACTAAATGTTTAGTATGCATAAAAAAGAATAAAAATAAAAAACAAGAAAAAAAGAAAAGCATAAAAAGAGAGAAAAATAAGTATATAGTACTGTTAGTTTTGTAGTAAAAAGACCAATGTGTATTGTGAATAAGTTTAATGTGATGTTCTTTTTAGTAAATTTCCTTCATTTTAACCCTTTTTATTAACCCAATCATACCGTACCTAAGCCCCATTACAACCCTATCAAGATTTTTAAATTTTTGGTTTCTAGTTTATACATAAGTGGTCGAGATGTGATTTTATTGCAAGCATATGGTAAGAATTTTACTATGCATTGATTGAGAGTCTTAATGCTTTTCACCCTAAACATATGATTGCATTGAGTGAAATTTTAGTGAGCGTGTAAAGGTTTATGCTTTTAATTTTAATGAGATTATTAATGTGATCCTATTATGCTTAGGAAGTTAATTTTAAGATATCTTGACTATAATTGTATGTTAATTTGATTCAATAGGATATGATAATGTATAATATGAATGGAAAGATTTAGATTGATGATGGATTAATGTTGTTGAATTTATAATTTTGATTATGGTTTGCTTGAAGACAAGCAAAAGCTTAAGTGTGGGGATAGTTGGTAGATAGATAATTGAACATTATTTTACCCCATATTTAATGCCTTTTTGCTTGATATTTTATACTTTTGTTGTATATTTGTCACCTAATTTTCTTCAAGTGTGTTTACACAACATAGTTACCTTTATGGACTAAAAAGAGAAGAATTCAAATGAGACCATGGTATTGAAGATTTGAAGTACAGAAAGGATGAATGGCCATGCACTTCTTGAGCCTGTGCATCTTCAAAACTTTTGTAATTTTTGGTTATGCACAATCTGATACATAGCTACGCATTAGACTTTGCATCTCCCCATAATCTTATATTTTAATATAAAAGACACGTTTGAAGGAAAAGAGGGGGAGCCCTAGAGCAGACATAGGGAGGCGATTTTTAGACATTGAGTTCGTTCTTAAAGGGCAATATTGATCCAAGAATGTGGGAAACACAAAGAAATCATCGAAAGATCGATTGAAATCAAGATCAAGCCTCTATATCGTGAGAATATTCAATAGAAGACAATCAGAGAGATTTAGAATTATGAACCCATTATTTTCAATTCAGTTTTCTTTTATTTTTGTATATGATTTCTTATTCAATAATATGTAACTAAATTTCCAATTAGTATTTAGGTAAGATGAACCATATGTTAATACTTTAATATGATTTGATTTTTTATTCATGTAATCGGTTTGAATGATTTTTGTGATCCAATTACTTTATTTATATTATAATAATCTAAAATATTAGACCATAATTTAATTTCATACGTGGCAATTAAGAAATCCTAGGTTGAATAGATCTACAGTAATTGGAAGGAGTTGATTGCAATCTTAGAGATAGGATGGAAAAATCTTCCATATTAGGCTCAAACCTAAAAGAGGGATTCATAAAATGGTAACGCAATCTTATAAAATTTAACCTGAATAATTTGGTTAGAAACCAATGGATTAGTTGTTAATAGACTCAAGGTTAGCTACTAGCATACTATAGGAGTCTCCACGGTCAAAAAATCAATCTTTTAAGGGTTTAGGGGGATTCAAAGCCTATATACTAATTCTTGATATCGATAATTTCTTAAGTGCTTCCTTAATTCTCTGTTCAATTTCATTACTTATTTTATTTTTTACTTGCCTTAATTTTAGTTTCTTTTTAATAAAAACCTAAAATCAATTCTTAGGCTAGATAATAGGGGAAGGGTAATTACTAGTATTCATCGTCTTTGTGTGATCGACCCATACTTTTTGGTACTAGCTATATCTATGTCGAGCATTTGTCATTTTTACAATATTGATTATCATGAAAAAGGTCAATCAATAGTGTCTAGGTAATGAATTGCCCTAAGAATCCTTTAATTATTAACCCTTTATCATGTAATTATATTATTGATTATTGGACTGTGAAAATTCCTATCTAATGTTAATATCTTTCTCAAGACTATTAACAATTAATCCATTTGGTGATTAATAAAATTATTTATAGTTAAAACCCCTAGGATTGCATTATCAGTTTGCAAATTTCGCTATTAGGTTTGACACTAATCCAAATTATTTTTGTTGACATATCTCTAGGTTTACATACAACTCTTTCAAATTATTATAGATCTGTTCATAAAAAAGAATTTCTCAATCTTAGAAATATGAAATCAAATCATGCACTAATATTTCAGAGATATTAGAACAAGAATAAAACATATGATTGAATCACAATAAATCAATCAATATAATTGCATTAGATAAAAGATCAAAGCATATTGTTATTTCCACTTAAGGTTCATCACACCTAGACAGTAAAGAAGCTTAGTTCCTACTCATAAAAAAAATACATAGAAAAACTAATAAAAATAAAGAAATCATCATTCTAAATCTCTCCTTTTCTTTTATTTAATCTTCTTGCAAATTTGGATTGGATGAAGCTTTCTATCAGATTTCTTAACGTTATCTTCATGTTTTCCTCGTCCCCTGATTGGACTATTGCCTCTTTAGGCGTCTTATATCTCAAAACTACTTTAAAATTTTGACTCTTTTCTTTTTCCTCCATTCACATCCTTTTATAGTGAAAACTAGGGTTCCCTGGTAATATATGGTCATTAACACAAATGTGTGAGTGAACTTGTATCTCCAAAAATTCCTAATTTTGTGATTTCACTTAGACACAAAGACTTACACGGGCAACATACATTATGTGTATACCAACATATATGGGCATGTAACTCCAAATGACCAGAACTAAAATTCTTCAATCTTCAGATGTTTACAAAGACTTAGACCTTCACTGTACATGGTCATATAAGTCTAAATTGCTTTATATCTTTGTTCCATGCCACAATATCATCTGAATTCTTCTCTTTTTGATATATGAAGGCAATTATTACCTATAAATGCAATTGGAGCAAATTAAGTACCAAAAATACAACAAAACTATGAAATAAAAAACAAAACTCGTTAAATATAGATGCATAATTATAGTCAAATAAGTATTTATCAAACATCCCCACATTTAAGCTTGTTCTTGTCCTCAAGAAAATCATAATTTAAATCATTAATCTTACAGACATCTATCCCTTATTAATTTCAACCTATCTATCCATCCTCTAAATCATTATGTCATATCAATTTGATTAACATACAATTAAAATCATGTTATAGTCAATATCAATAATAATCATGTTAATAACCATTTTTTTTGAAATAAAAAGCATAAATCTTTACACCGTTACCAAGATTTCACTCAGCGCACGTAAGTGTTTAAGGTGAAAAGTATAAGAACTCTTAAATAAATACATAGTAGAACTTTTAACCATAAGCTTGCAATATTATCATATCTTCTCCACTTATAAGTAAATTAAAAACAAAAATCAAAAGGTTTTCATAAAAGTTTAATGGGACTTAGATAAGGTATAATTAGGATAATCAAAGGGTTGCAAAAATTGAAAGAAATTTACAGTAGCCAATTACAAGAAACTTAGTCTTTCACGATATAGGTCCTTCATAACATGAATCTATTGGTACCATAATTCAAACTCTTCTTTCTTTTACTTCTTTTTTATGCTTGCAATATACTTATATATATGATGAATGCTCGAAATATATATATTTCGAGCATTCATTATGTACCACAATTTAAGGAATATTGAACCTTTTCAAAATTAAAAGTCTTAAGCAATCAGGTAATTGTAAATACTTTAAGGTTTCAAAATAATAAAAAGGCTTCACAAAAAAATAAGATAAAAGTTAATAATGGTGTTATCATTAATGAAAAATCCAAGGCTTAAAATTAGTTACTCCTAAGGGATCAAGTATACTAGGGCAATTTCCAAAAAATAGGCTGTACAATTGTTGAATCTAAATGCCTTTATCATTTCAATGCTTCTAATTTAACATATGTAGTCTTAATATGCATAATAAAAGTAAGTTCTAGAATTATTCAACTATGCATGATAAAACACATGAAAGAATAAAAGAGATTAAAATTTAGTTATTATACTCTTAGACTCAAATGCTTACGAAAAATATGGTCATATGTGTGTAAATAATATGCAATTTTTATTCAAATTAACTATATCAATGACTACTAATAACATGACTTATATAAGTAAGTTTATTCTTTCTTTCATCCTTTTGCATACTAATTCAAGTCAATAATCAATAATGATTTCAAGTATTTATGAACAGACTTTAAATAATTCAAAATATTAGTTAGTAAGATTTAAAAACAAAGATTAAAATAAGCTTAAGAAAATTATAATCCCCTTCCCCATAATTAAACTTGTACATTTTCCTCAAGGTATACAATATAAGCATATCAAAATCAAAATTTAAGAAAGTGTAGGAATTTTAGTAGCTCCTTGAGTATAGGAATTTTAGGTTTTGATTTCGATAAGGGATCTATCCCATACTAGATACAATCATCCTTTTAAAATATAAATGAAAAGGGGTAAGAAGATAAAAGGCAATAAAAATAACACCAATAACTAAGAAACGTGAAATAATATTAACACTGATTTTTAGACAAGATAAAATAATGAAAAGAAATAAGGTAAGAAAAATACATAATTAATGAGAAAAAGAAAAGAAAAAAATCAAAATTTAAGTATCTCTATCCTATTGTGACTTTGGCGTGCCCATCGATGGAGGGTCATCATATTGTTGATCCTCAATATATGAATTAGTTGATGATGAAGCACTCATGCTAGATGATGGAGGCTAGAAAGTTAGACCTTGATGGCTCACCATTAGCAATAGTAAATTCCCTATCTATTTAAAAGAGGTTTTAAGCTTTCCTATCAGTCTAATCATCTCTGCCTTTTGAACTTTGATAGTGTGTTGAGTATTGTGAGTTACCATAACCATCTCTCCAATCGAGCTATCATTAGCTGGTCTGAATGTGGTGTATATACCCTAGGTACCTCCTCACTCTCCTCCTCATGTGTTGCTCCTCTCGTCTAGAATGGCGATGAATGTAGCTGGGGTGGCTACTTTGCTGTGGGCTGCTCCTTTTTAGCTCCTCCTGATGATACTAGATCATTGGGAACTCTAATAAGTCTGTATATATCACTCGTAGTTCCTCGTTATCGATTCACCATTTATATATGCTTCATGATGTCTAAGTTGAGTGCTACTATGGTACCTACCAATCGTATTAGTGGTAATTTATAAAAGACCCCATCTGTCATGCAATTCTCATCATGTAAGGCCTGAAACAAGTCATATTGACCTTTCTTTCCTCATTTTGATGCTTGATAAATTGTGCTAATACATGCTCCATGTGGATTGGCGTCCTCTTGCTCATACTCAAGAGATAAAACACATCAAAATTGCCGACTACACTATAACTAATCACCTTGTCTACTTAGTGAGTAGATAAAAATCCATTTATCTATTAGAGGGTCAGGTGTTATAGAGATGATGGCTTGGATTTACTCAAGTTGTAGTTTTGTCATTGCTAATTATGCTCCAAAATTGTTAGGAAGACATCCCATATAAAAAGTTTATCTGTAAGGCTAAGTATACTTTCATCCCTACGATGTTTGGGTCTTATAATCTTATGGTGACGAAGAATTCTAAATAACTCATTCATGCCATCTCCCCTTACAACTGAACTAAATTGTGTTTAGATTATCCTAATCATGTCTTCTTTTCTCCACAAAGAATGTGGAGAGCACCTTGAACGTTAACTCCCAGTAGGAGGACTTGAAGATCTCAAAAAATTTAGAATGGGCTCTAAAGTCGATCAGGTCTCGTACTTGTTAGACTAAACCAACCTATCCTAAAACCTCCAAGTCAAAGCTATAACTCTTCACGAACATCTTATCCTTAAGTCTTTGGTATTTCTCCTCATCCATTGCAGCATTAAACAAAAGCATTGGAGGTCGCTCTAGTGGTTATACTAAATGAGCTCCTTTCGAATCTCTAAATGATCCCTTTTCTTATTTTCATTTTTGTGGTACTTCTTTTCCGCGTCGTTATCTTATCATTATGCTTGAAACTTTAAATAAGTTTAATAAATTGTATATAAATTACAAGGATAATCAAGATACTAACGTCTAGGATAAGATTGAAAAAATTGAAAGTTTGAGTATTTAATTGCCACTTTATAAGGTTTTAGCTATAATTGCAAAATTAAGTAAATTTTAGGATTTTTTAAATTAATCTTCAAAAAATAAACAATTTTATCATTTTCTCTCTATTTGATTTAAATTGCTTTTAGTAGTTCAATTTTACTTTATTTTGTTATTTGAAACAAACCAACCCCCCCATATCCTAAACATTAATTCCTTTCATTATAAAAGCTACACGATCATTCCCTGTGGATACAATCCCCACTTATCGCTACTATAAATTTTAGTGTTCAGAGTTAGGTTTTATTGTCTGATGCATTCAACACACATCAAGAACTTTGGCACTGCTGTCGGGGAGGGTGGTGCTTTACTTTTTGTTTTTGATTTCAATTATTGTTTTGTATATATTTATTTTTAACTAGTTTTTTTCACATTTATTTCTTATTCTTTTCTTATTTGTTAGTGTTAAGTCAAGAAGACTTCACTTCTATTAATTTTGATGACAATCAAATAATAATAATCTTAGAAATGTGTGAACTGTTTTGATAAGTTTGTTAAGTGCATAGAAAAATGTAAGTGACACAAAGTCAACACCAGAAGATATAGAAAGTCAACATCAATAGATATAGAACCAGAAGATACAGAAAGTCAACATGAGAAGATACAGAAAGTCAACAGCAAAAGAAGTGTGACACTAGAAGAAGCGTGACACCAGAAAAAGCACGACACTAGAAGAAGCACGACACCAGAAGAAGTATAGTACCAGACGATGCAAATGGAAACCATTCTAGAACGTTAGTCAGTTAGTTAGTTGGAGTTAGTTACAGGACTCAACTAATAATGGTTTCTAGAAGATTCAAAAAGTAGTTTCTCAAGAAGACAGTTGAAGACTTAAGCTATAAATACTATTTTTAGTCGAAAACAAAATAACATTTTTCATAAGAGAGAGAAAATTTGATTGTGCAATACTTAGAGAAACTCTGTATTCAAGTGCAAAAGAAAGAGAGCGAATACATTTGTAATGTGAAGCTCAAACAATATCTTTCCAAGAGAAAGAAAGGCTAGAGTCTGGAGAGGCTGAGAAAGAAGATAAAGAATACTTTGTGAGACAGACCTGAAGAGGCTCTGGAAGTGTAGAAAGAATACTTGTAAAGTTGAAGAGCATAGTGAAATCTCAAACAAACTCTGAGGATTGGATGTAACCCAAGGTTAAGGGTGAACCAGTATAAAATCAAGACATCTATTCTCTAACCCTTACCTATATAGGTGATTTATATAAAAGTCGATCAACTA
>JANSVA010000005.1:31982262-31994101 GCA_025504915.1 Erythroxylum reticulatum | reverse complement strand
TAAATGGTATTGCTTATTACCAATTATAAATTGTTACCCACGGGCTTAAGCTCACCCCCCCCCCTTTTCCTCCCCCACATTTAGGTGATGAGCAAGGTATCGAGTAGATAAGGGTCAGGGCATCACTCCAAGTTTTTGTATATTTTGTATTTGAAGCAAATTTTATAAAAAGAGGCTTTAGTTGCATTTTGAGCAAATCATGGATTATGTACCTTCTCTATTTTGGTATTGCAAGCTATTAATGTATTTTTGGCTTGAAATGCCCACTAAATCTTTGTAAGACATTTATCTTTTGAGGCAAATGGAATACAACTGCATTTTGATCATGATTCTCTTTTAAGTTTGTACATTGCATTTTTACGTTTCTATAAGGAAAAAGTCATATTTGGACTTCAAGGGAAGATCTAAATTAATCCCAGTTGATATAGGCAATGTGCTTTCTGGAAGTTGTAGGTCTCTCTTTTAGCTTTTCAATGGTATATAGTATAGAATTTTCAAACTTTTGGGTTGTAAGTTACGGTCCTTAGAAGGGGAGATGCTTAGGAGTATACAGAGGTGTTGTCTGTAAGGACGTATTGTCTGTAATGACGTCATATCATCTATGATGACATCATTTGTCTTAAGAGATGTATTGTCTATAAAGAGGTATCATCTGTAAGGACGTATCATCTGTAATGACGTCATATCGTCTACGATGACGCCTTTCGTCTTAAGAGATGCATGGTTCGTAAAGATGTATCACCTGTAAAGATGTATCGTCTGTAATGACTTCATATCGTCTATAATGAAGTCATTTGTCTTAAGAGTTGTATCGTCTATAAAGACGCTTCGTCTTAAGAGCAGTATCGTCTTAGGTTGACTTTTGCTTCGTCTTAAGTTGACCGTCTGTATTATCTTAGGTTGACTTTTGCTTCGTCTTAAGTTGACCGTTTGTATCATCTTAGGTTGACTTTTGCTTCATTTTAAGTTGATCATCTGTATCGTCTTAGGTTGACTTTTGCTTCATCTTAAGTTGACTATTCTGCTTCGTCTGTCTTTTGTTTCGTCTGTCGTTTTGCTTCGTCTGTCTTTTGTTTCATCTGTCATTTTGCTTTGTCTGTCTTTCAGCTTTGTTTGCCTTTGCCATTCGTCTGTCTTTATGCGTCGTCTGCCTTTGTCATTCTTCTTTCTTTCAGCTTCGTCTGCCTTTACCATTTGTCTGTTATTTGCTCCATCTGTTTTCTCCCTATGTGACCTAAACTTCTCCTTCTGTACACTATTCGTCTGATGCTATTGTCTGCTCCATTTTTGACCCTTCAAACGATTGAATCTGACTTCAAGGTCTTCATAGAAATTGTAGACCTCGGAGTCTTCTTTCAAACCATCCTAAGATGGTATTGATCTGGTGCTATAAGATTGAGGTTTTCCTAATAAATCTGTCCTGAAATAAAATAAGAGGGTTGTTTTTATGTTTGCCCGATGGGGGATTGCCACCCTTATGGTGCATACGTTCGAATGTCACTTAGGATGTCAGACATGTGAACCACGAGGGCGGGGTCTCAACATGTGGCCTCATGAAGTCCGTAATGGTTCGCCGCTCTCCATGATGTATTTCCTTCACCATCGTTCTTTCCATCTCTTCTTAGTGTTCAACTCTTGATATTCCTCATTCTTACCTTGGGATGTCCAAATTGATGTGTCTTCTACCTTACGCATAAACTTTCGTCTTCTTTTTTATTTCTTGTGATTGGGTACCACAATCATAAGAGATGGTGAAGAAGCCTTAAACTATAAGAACTAAACTTGTTCTACACTTCCCCGGTAACGATGCCAAAAATTGATTGATCGTTTACAATTTATAGACTTTAAAATATCACAAGTGCATGAGTCGTGATTTATTGTATGTGAAGGGTCGATCTCATGAGGAAGGTGGACTAATCTAATCCTATGTTATCTAAGGCTCGGAAAAGTTAATAAAATGAATGTAAAAATTGCAAAGAAAAATAAATATAGAAAAGTGATTGTCAAGAAATTAATATGCAAGTTTGACATAAAAAGAAATTGAAATTAAGAAACACAAAAGTCACAATGAAAATTAACTAAAAAGAGTTACCAAATTTTAAAAGACAGGATTTTCCCTATCATTAATGCTAATCTAGTCAATTATGTGTTATTGTGTTGTCAGTTCTAGACTATTGTAGGGTGGATTACTCTCTCTCAAGTTATAATCATTAAACCCTAAATCATAAATCCTAATTGAATTATGGAATTTACAATCTCTCAGTTAACAAAAGACCCACAACTATAATTAAATCTTAAGCTTTCTAATAAACTACTAGGTCTCATATGGGATCTCTCTCTGCACAATAGTCAATATGATTAATCACATGGTCTATTGGATTGCTTAACTCTCATTAATCTAACCTAATCATTTTTATTCACTTCACCATCTTGGTTTATTACTGAAATATGCAAGTTTTGTAATTAATCACAATACTTAATCAAAATAACACAAAAATAGCTAGATTAACATTAAATCAAGGTAAAATCCCAAAGGAAGAGTTAACATCTTAATCAAACCCAAATCTATAAACATATTTGTATTCATCTTAACAATCAAGAAAATGAAAACAAAGATGAAAGAAAATCACATGGAATGAGGATCAAGACGCCTTAAGAAAACAGTAGACATGAAGACCTTGACATGAAGACCTACTTCTTTCCCCTCTCTTCATATTTCTCTTTCTTCTTCTTCTCTTCTCTTGGAGTGTTTCCTAAAATAGCAAATTGGAGGCTCCCTTAGGGTTTCTTCATTAACCCTTTTATAGAATTTTCTAATTTAGGCAAACCTAGGGCTTTTTTCAAGTCTAAAATGTTCAAAAATTCCCTTAAAAATTCAAGTTGGGAAGGTCGTCCGCGTGTTCTATTGCCCAAGCTATAATCTTGGCCTATAGTGCCACGATCGTGGTCCCTGAATAAGCTTTCTATCATAATCCTAGCTTCTGGGCAATGACCATGGCTCATCCCTGATACTTCTGTCATGATCGTGGCTTCTGGGCTACGATCGTGGACCTGTTTGCTCCTTTGGGTTTTCTCTAAACCTCCTTCGTTCTTCTATATTTGTCCTGAAATACTAGCAAACACATCAAGGAGCGTTAAAAACATAAAATTGAAGCTCAAAAGTGTTCTCTAATCCTTAAAACACTCAAAACACAAATGTCTAACTAAATAACCAAAGCCTAACCTAAACATGCATTAATAATTCAATTTAACTACTAAATACATACTAAATTACCCACTAAAACATTATATAGTCTACGAGTATTAAGCAATCTAAAGGCAGACTTGAAAATTGTGTTTAAATAAGATAGATTCAAGGTACACTCAAATACCATTTATGATCATGACACTCCATAACTTTGTAAATCATTTCATTTCTCCACCATTAAGGTTCACATACATAATCACGAATCAAAGAACTTTTCAAGGTTGTAATATAGGTAAGAGTAAGGTGAGATTTATTTGGGTAAAGTAGCATAAAAGCCATCAAAGTTAGTGAAACAAGAAAATCACTCAATATAACATCAAGTGCAAAAACCAATATTTACTCACAATTATGTACATCAACTATGATGAATGCAAAAGCTATGTTTCCTAGCTCAAATTAGAGCTCTCACACCACAACCCACATGAAGCATAACAAACTAGAAAGAGTCACTTATACAATTGATGACAATACGTTGAAACTACACGAAGTGATCCTTCAAAGCCACATCTACCTTGTATACATCATATTCAACTTACACATTCACTACAACTTTAGGAGGAGACACTAATCATAAACAACTTTTCAAAACACATGAACTTCCTCCTAGATACATATATTTAAACAACTTTTTCTTTTTTCTTTTTTCTTTTGTTTTGCTCTTTACTCTTTTTATTTTGCTTTTCTATTTTCTTTATATAAAAATTGACAGGATCTACGTCAACTTGGGAATTTCGTTAATAAGACATAAAACGGCTTTGCAACAATTATAACCCTCCCACACATATGCACATCCCCACACTTATACTTTTGTAAATCCACAATCATCAACATTTGACCAATGTTCCATTAGCTTTAAGGCTTAGTTAGGACATTTGATTAGGTCTAAAGCATGTAATGTGGTTAGCACAAAAAGGAAAGGTGAATAAAGCTCAAGGGGGCTAATTAAAAGGAAAAATCATACGATGGATAAGCTTATGAAACAAAGAATGTCTATATCATTTTTATGTTAAAGCATGTGATAAAAATGTGATCTTGAATAAAAAATCAAAGCAAATTTAGGATGTACATGTAATGAAGGTCACACATAAACAAAAGAGAATGAGACTGATATGGATATGAGTTTAATAAGGCTCAAAATCTCACTGGCTTAATAAGGCTCAAAGTCTCATTGGCTTGTGTCTACCATTAGTCACTACTTCTTCTAAACATAAAGCACATTGACCAATCACAAGAGCAAAATTACATGCTAAAGTTTCCATGGATTCTTCTAGCTAATTCACACTCTAATTATGACTATATAGTCCTAGAAGCAATAGAAAAATGAGAAAATGTTTGTTTGTTTGTTTTTTCTCTCTCTCATTTTATTGAAAACTTTAAAAACAAGTAAGAACAAATAAAAGTAAAAAAACACATGTTTATAAGAAAGAAATGTGAAAATGTAAAGGAAAATAAATTATCTTCCCTTGAGTTGCCTCCCAAGAAGCACCTTTCCATTCTTTTCGTGTGTGTTAGTGCTCTTGCATGAACACAAGAATTACAAGGAGTTCGAGTCACATAGCTGAAACTATAGAGCTTAATATCACTCGTCTAGAATGTTTAATTAGAAGAGCTCGGCGTGAAGAAGAAGAGGAAACCAAAAAAGCAACAATGGCTAAGGAGTTTCAGCAAGAATTGGATCAAGAAGTGAACCAAAAGCATCAACTGAGAACCCTTATAGACTTCTTGAGACTGGCTTTCATTGTATCTAATCAAGTTGTAGCTAGGCCACCCATAAAAGCAGCTTCCTTTGAAATTAAACTAGCTCTCCTAAACATACTTCAAAAAAAATGTGTAGTTTTATGGATTAACGAATGAAGACCTTAATGCATATATTGTCAACTTCTTTAAAATCATGATACCTTCTGTTATCATCAGATGTCAGAGGATGATGTCAGAATTAGACTCTTCCCTTTTACCTTAAGAGATAGAGCAAAAGTTTGGTATCATTCCCTCAACCCGAATAATGTCACCACTTGGGACCAATTAGTTCGTGCCTTCTTAGACAAGTATTTTCCCCTTACCAAGACTACTAAGATTATTAAGGAGATCATAAACTTTTAGTAGGGAGATGGAGAATCGATTTATAAAGTGTGGGAGTGATACAAAGACTTGCAAAGAAAATGTCCACACCATAACTTACCTAAAGAATTTCTTTTGAAAACATTCTATAATGGAGTAACCACCCCACATACGAGAGGCACAATTGATGTGACTACAGGAGGATCACTTATGAGGAAGACGGTAGATGAAGTAGAAGAGATGTTAGAAGAAATGGCGAGTAATCGTTGTTTATAGATGAACGAGCGAAGCAGACAACCTACAAATCTCTGTGAGAAAAAAGGAGTTGTAACTATTAATCAAATGACATAAATGCAAGCTAAAATTGATAATTTAACTCGACAGCTAAACAACATGAAGACTTCATCCTTAAATACAGTAAAACTTGTTCAGCTAAAGTGTAAGCTCTGTGGGCAGAAGGATTACAATATAGTAGATTACTTCTTAACGAAGGATAATGGATCAAAGGAAGTAAGCTATATGGGAACTCAATATGACCGAGAAGAGGGAAACAATTCCTACTCTAACACATATCACCCTGGGTGAAAAGTTCACCCAAGCTTCTCTTGATCAAAAAATGTTAGAGGATAGTTTAGACCTCAAGGACCACCAAGTTTTTAGCCAAAAAAATCGAGTTCGATGGAATCCAAACTAGACAAAATCTTAGACAATCTTTGAACCTTAGACAATGCATAAAAGGGTTTGGAAGGTAGATTCAAACAAGTAACAAAGAATCATGCCTCTTTTATCTACAATTTAGACGTCCAAGTAAACCAATTGTCAAACACTTTTTCTACTCGAAATGTGTGAATTCTTCGTAGCACTTTAAGAACAAAATTGAAGGAGCAAATAAAGGCTATTACACTTCAAAGTGAGAAGGAACTTGAACCACCCACAAAGACTATAGAAGAGCCCTTTCCTCCTGTTGAGAAAGATTAAGAAAAGGAGAAAGATGTGAATACGAGAGAATACCCTCCTTTTGTCTCCCCTCCACCATATCAACCCAAGATTCCTTTCTTTAATGATTATAAACGAAGAAGTTGGATGCACAATTTACAAAATTCGTTGAGAAATTAAAGACGCTACAGATAAATCTCTCATTTGTAGAGGCTTTGGAACATATGCCTAAATATACAAAATTTTTGAAGTACATATAATCAAAGAAGTGTACTTGGGAAGATAACTAGACAGTAGCTCTAACTAACACCTGCAGTTCCATAATCACCAGCCAGATGCCATCTAAATTGAAGGATTTAGGGAGTTTCACAATACCCTGTTTGGTTGGTGAATTTGAATTCACGAAGTGCTTATGCAACTTAGGAGCAAGTGTTAATATTATGCCTTTATTGATATTTAAGTAGTTGGGGCTGGGTGAGGTCAAACCAACATCAATGTTAATTCAGCTAACTGATCAATCTATCAAAAGATTGTTTGGAATAGAGGAAGATGTTCTGATGCAAGTGGACAAGTTTATTATTCCTGTAGATTTTATGGTTCTCAACTTTGAAAAAGATAAGAACTATCCACTGATTTTTGGTCAACCGTTTATGAATACGGGGAAAGCTATAACTGACATCCATAAAGGGAAACTAACACTTCGTATAAGTGAAGATCAGATTGAATTCAATATGAAGCAGCACATGCATGAAGGTTGAAATTATGGATTAAAATTTGCAAGAACAAGTTGAGAGTTGCATCATAGAAGTATAGTCAATGGGGACAAATAATGGATATAAGACAATTAAGTCTAAAAGAGATGATGAGATGGAGGAGGACTGAAGTACCCATACCATCCACAGAAAAACCACCCATGTTAGAGCTTAAACCTTTACCTACACATCTCAGATATACCTTTCTAGGTAAAGGTCAAACTTTACCAATAATTATCTCCAATCAATTGAATAAGAAACAAGAAAGTAAGGTGGTAGCAGTTGTTAGGAAGTGAATCAAGGCTATTAGGTGGCAAATTTCTAATATTCGAGGTATAAGCCCAAATGTTTGCATACACCGAATAAACCTCGAGAAAGGATGTAGAACGGTGAGGGAGTGTCAACAAAAGTTGAACCCTAACATGAAGGAGGTGGTCAATATGGAAATAATCAAACTCTTAGATGCATGGATAATTTTTCCCTTCTCTGATAATGAATAGGTCAGTCCAGTACAATGTGTACCTTAAAAAGGTGGAATGACGCTAGCAGAAAGTGAGAGTGGAGAAGTAATTTCAATAAGAATGGTCATAGGAAGGAGAGTGTGCATAGATTATTGCAAACTTAACTCAGTGGTAAAAAAGATCACTTTCTTCTCTTGTTTATAGACTAGATGATAGAAAGGGTGGCTGATCGTTCGTTCTATTACTTCTTAGATGGATATTTAGGATACAATCAGATCTTCATCTACCCAGATGATCAAGAAAAGACTACATTCACCTACCCTTATGGTACCTTCACGTACAGATGGATGCCTTTTGAACTATGCAATACCCCAGCCACATTTCAAAGATGTATGATATATATCTTCACTGATATGATCGAAGATATAATGGAGGTGCTCATGGATGATTTTTTTAGTTTTTGGAGACTCTTTTGAAATGTGTTTATCCATTTTAAACAGAGTGCTTCAAAGATGTGAAGAGTAACATTTAGTGTTGAATTGGGAGAAATTCCATTTTATGGTGCAAAAGCGGATGGTGTTAAGGCGTAAAATCTTACACCAAGGATTTGAAGTGGATAGAGCAAAAACAGAAGTTATAGAGAAACTCCCACCACCAAGCAATGTAAAAGGTGTATAAGGATTCTTAGGCTATGTAGGATTTTACCATCGATTTATTAAAGACTTCTTATAAATTGCTAGACCTTTGACAAATTTATTAGTCAAGGATATGCCCTTTCTGTTTGATAGTAAGTGTATGTCTGCCTTCAACAAACTAAGGAGGCTCTAATATCATCACCAATTATATCACCACTAGATTGGAAGTAATGTGCGATGCAAGCAACCAAGCTACAGGTTATCTATTGGGCTAAAGGAAAGATAAAAGGTTGCATGCTATCTACTATACCAGCAAAACCCTTGCAGGACCTCAGCTTAATTACACCACCCCAGGAAGGAATTACTCGTAGCAGTGTATGCATGTGATAAATTTTGACCATACCTCTTAGGATCACAGGTAATCGTATTCATCGATCACATGATGTTAAAATATCTTTTTAACAAAAAGGATGTGATACTAAGGCTCATTCGATAGGTACTACTCTTACAAGAACTTGATATGGAAGTGAGAGATAAAAAGGGAGTGGAAAATATGGTTGCAGACCTCTTATCAAGATTGGAAAAGGGGGAATACAAGCCAAGCGAAGATATTAATGAGAATTTCCCTGATGAAACCCTAATGTTGCTTGAAACTTTAGTTATACCATGGTTTGTCCTGGTTATACCATGGTTTGTCGATATTGGAAATTACGTTGCTAGTGGTAAGCTACCTTCTAATTTATCTTATCAACAAAGAAAGTGTTTCTATATAAGTGTAACTAACATCTATGGGATGAGCCAAATTTATATAGAACATGCATTGATGGATTAATACGACGATGTCTTCCAGAGGAAGAAATGTTGGATATCTTAAAACAATGTCATGAAGGTCAATATGTTGGTCATTATGGAGCTAACAAAATGGAAACTCG
The DNA here is from genome assembly GCA_025504915.1 of Erythroxylum reticulatum. Lineage (NCBI taxonomy): Eukaryota > Viridiplantae > Streptophyta > Magnoliopsida > Malpighiales > Erythroxylaceae > Erythroxylum > Erythroxylum reticulatum. The sequence continues at coordinate 31,985,080 of JANSVA010000005.1, read as the reverse complement.
GATACTCAAGAGTGGATTTTATTGGCTATAATTGTTTAAGGATGCTTAAACTTTTGTGGCACAATGCAATCAATTTCAAAGAATATGTAACATATCTAAAAGAGATGAGATGTCTTTATTTGTGGCACAATGTGATCAATTTCAAAGAATATGTAACATATCTAAAAGAGATGAGATGTCTTTATCTAACATTTTAGAAGTGGAAGTCTTTGATCCATGGGGCATCAACTTTATGGGTCCTTTCCCATCCTCAATAGGGAACATGTACATTTTAGTTGGGTTGGATTATGTCTCACAATGGGCTAAAGTAGTGGCATCTCCAACCAATGATGGGAAGGCTATGCAAAAGTTCATCAAATAGTTATTTAGTCAGATTGGAGTGCCATGAATGATAATAAGTAATAGAGGTACACATTTCTATAATAGATCTTTTGATTCCCTCCTAAAAAGATATGGAGTGCACCATCACATAGCTACACCTTATCATTCACAGACTAGTGGCCAAGTGGAAGTTGTCAATTGGGAGCTAAAACAGATTATGGAAAAGATGGTGAACAGCTCCAGGAAGGATTAGGTAATAACGCTAAATGATGCCTTATAGGTTTATAGGACTGCTTTCAAGACACCTATCAGATCAACTCCTTATAAGCCTGTATATAGAAAAGTTTGTCTTTTGCTAGTCGAACTAGAACATTGGGCATACTGGGTGATAAAAGCATTAAATTTTGATTGGAAGCAAGTAGGTAAAAAATGACTTTTGTAATTGGATGAACTTGAAGAGTTTCATTACAATACGTACGAAAACACTAAACTCTATAAGCAAAAGGTAAAGAAATTGCACGATTCTCATCTTAAGCAAAAGGAATTTAAGGTAGGGGAGGTAGTGCTACTATATAATTCAAGGTTGAAGTTGTTTCTAGGGAAGCTAAAATCTTGATGGAGTGGACCTTTTACGACCATTCAAGTTTTCGATCATAGAGTCCTCAAACTGGAAAATGCTAACAAGGAAACTTTTAAGATTAATAGGCATTGTTGCAAACTATATCTTGGAGGATTGATTCCCAAAGACAAGAAAGTGATTTCCTTCTGTTTGAACAATTAAAGATGCCTCTAAGGATGTAAGGTCAAGCTAATGACCATAAATTAACATGTTCGGTAGTTCATGAAATTGTGTGTTTAGTTAGTGTTGTTTTGAATTTTAAATGAAACTTTAATAAATTGAATTGATCTGGGATCACTAATTCTCTCACTCTCTTTAAGCAATTCCAAGTTAAGACAATAATCACAGTCTTCCAATAGATTTGTTCTCAGTCCCTTACCATCATCGCCTCGATCATTGTAAGGTTTTGTTTCTAACCCTTTTTCTTTTAACTTTAGTTTTTGTTTTCTTTTATTTTATGTTACTTCTTTCCATGTTCGTTTGTTTGTTTCCTTTTTACATTAAGGACAATGTGTTGTTCAAGTGTGGGAAGGGTTGTGAGTTTTGCTTTGAGTGTGAATTTTGTATATTATTATGTTAGTGTGTTAGGTTGCATCTTGTGAACAGTGTGAATGTATCGATGTCTTAGATGTATTGAAATTGATTTAATTTTGAACAAAATCTATTAAAATTTAGTGTTAGTTTATCACCTTATAAGTTGTAACATTCATTCATAATTTTAAGTCTTTTGACTAATTAGCTTAGCTAGTATTTTTTTCATGAAAACGAGTAGCTAAGCAACAAGGTAGGCAATAAAAAAATGTGTGTTGGTAACTTTTAAATAAATAACTATTATGTTAGCCTTCAGGTTATGAATCGAGCTAATAGCTAGTTGAGAATGTGATGTAGCCGAGTAACCAAATCAACACGCATCACAAATGTGTGCCTTCACGTTAGAAGGCTATAATGACATTCCAACCAAGCAACTTAATAAAAGCACTACTTAATCGAGTACTCGAATTGACATTTATCACTAATGTTTGTCTCCGTGTAAAAAGACTAGGTCCATGTCCATAAAAGTAATTAAAAAGTAATAAAAACCTACTGAACTTATAAGTAGCTTAAATTTTCATGAAAATGTACTTAGGATTAGTTACAAAGTTTGATTAACTGAATTATTAATAATGTGTGTATACAATTGAAAGGGATGAATAAACTTAACATTTAATATTTTAATTAATATGTATATTTCATGAATTTGAAGTCATTGTCTTATTGTTGCATTGTGTGTTTTATGATTTTGTTTTGTTTGTTTGCTTGAGGACAAGAAAACATTTAAGTGTAGGGATGTGATTGGTGTAAATTGCATCATATTTTAGGGCAAAGTTTAATTTGTGTTTAGCCGTTAATTCGATCACTTGGTATGTGTTTAGGTTAAAATTGTCTTAATTTGTGATTTATTTATGTTTTAAGTGTTTTATGTGTTAGTATAAGTCTTTGAGCTTAAATATTATATTTTCGAGGTGCGTTGATGTGTTTGCTACTGTTTTATGGTCAATATCAAAGAAATGAGGAGTTTTGGAGGGAATCCGAGCCACAACACATGCTACTTGCCATGATTGTGACAGAAGCTCTAGGGTTGGCCCACGATCATAGCCTATATGTCGAGATAAGGAGTTTTGGAGGGAATCTGGGCCATAACACAGGCCTAGGCCACAATTGTGGCAGAAGCTCCAGGGTTGGCTATGTCATGATCATGACAGAAGTGTAAGGAACAACCCACAATCATGACCTGCAAGCCATGATCGTGGCTCAATCATGACCTGCAAGCCCCGATCATGATAGAAGGCTCGAATGTGAGCCCCGATTATGGCTTGCAGGTCATGATTGTGGGTTGTT
>JANSVA010000005.1:31966957-31977324 GCA_025504915.1 Erythroxylum reticulatum | reverse complement strand
AATTATAATAATAAAATGATATAATGATTATTGTTTTTCGGAGTCCATTATGTTTATAATTTGAGGTTGATATATACAAAAGGTAAAATATAATCATCACAATATAACTCTTCAAATACATATTGAAATATTTATGAGGATTTATATCTAAATGGTAAATATTTTTATAAAATTAAATGATATGACCTTATAATTTGACTTCATGCCTTTTATTTCTTGAGATTATTAATTAATTCTTTTTCAATTAAAAAATTAATTGATGATACATTAAGATGTTACCATGTTTTCATATAAACTCTACATATGAATGGTAAAATCTAATTGTCATGGTAATAAATACAAGCCAATATTTATGATAATTTATATTTAAATGATAAATGCTATTATAAGATCATTTGATGATACATTGGGATATTACTAGTGATTACGTGTGGTAATAAGTTAGGTCCGAAATTTTATGGTCAGACATAGGCTTAGTCCAAAAATTTTTTGGGTCTGAGATTTTCAGCCCAAGTTGAGCTTGATTAGATTTGGGTAGCTCGAAGCCTGATTAAGTTTGAGTTTAATTAAATATATTTTTAATTTTAAAATTAAAAATTAATGACATATTTATTGAAATTTAGGTAGGCTAAGTCAGATTTTGGTTTTTCTTATAAAATTTTAGGCTTTGAAAATTTTCAAATAAAGAGCTAACCTAACTTGAAAGGCAAAGTCAGGGAGGGCCAAACAAGACTTGCCTTTCTTACTAGTGATTATTTTTATATATAAACTATATATATCATATTTATTTATTTATTTATCATACTAACAATATTTCTCAAAATTATATCATTTTGGTTTTTGTAGAATTGAAATATTATTGTTATTGGTAATTTAAATAGGAATTTATTTTCGGTGAAAGCAAGAAGTTAAGGAATGAATTATTAATATTAATAATTAAATAGTTTTTGAAAGGAAAAATGAGTAAAGATGTAAAATTTCTTTAGATGAAAATATAAAAACAAAATCAAGCACTATTATTTTATCTTTTGAAAAATAAAAATAAAGACTACAATTCGCGTCGTACGTATTAGAGAAGCCTTGGGCCAAAATTTGAAGATGAGCCGATTGGGCTTATTGAAGAGTAAAAGTTAGACAAAGAGAACGAAGCAGAAACTGACGAGTGGCGTGTACTTGTATTGTAAACGTGGACAAAAGGAAAGTCCAATAAAGCCCACCAGTCCATCGCTCTGCTACTAGATTGCTTTATACGCTTCTTTTTCCCTCGAAATTAATTTAAAGCTAAGGCGCGTGTCCTCCAAGCATAGGAACAGGAACTTGCTTGCTTCACTCCCACCGAACGATTGGATTCTATCCCAAAGACTTTTGTAATCTAATCTCTCATGGAGGTTGACCCAGACGTCATCTTCAAGGACGATGAAGACGACTCTGATACCGAATTCTATCAGGTGCTATTTCTCTTTGTTCGTTTTCCCAAAACGGTCTAGTTGTTCATTTTCTCATTTTCTACACTTTCATTTTTCAGCTGAGAGAATCTAACAAAGAATTCTTGGTCTATCTTGTCGATGCTTCTCCCAAAATGTTGCAAACGACATGCGCCGCTGTAAGTTTTCTTCAGTTATCAAATTTTCTTTTCCTCGTACGTTACTCTTAGCGCATTGTTTTAAGATTGTTGGTTAGTGTAAACATACTTGATTCTTTTTCTTTATAAGGTTTAACAGATATTTAGAATTTGTCTCATTTTATTGGTCTCTGGTAAATGGCGTTTTTATTTCAAAGTGGTAATAACATTTAGAAACGAAAGATGCAATTGCGAGTGAATTCTAATGTATTAATTAATTCTTTATTTTCCACATTTTCAGGACGATCAAAAGGGTGAAAGTCATTTCCACATTGCTGTCAGTTGTATTGCACAGTCGTTGAAGACACAGATCATCAACAGATCATCCGACGAAGTTGCAGTCTGCTTTTTTAACACTGTAAGAAGTCTCTGTTGTTAGTCTGAAAGTCGTTTCTTGTTGCTTAAAACTAATTTTGCTTTTTGTTTAAAATCAGTCCCTGATTTTCATTTTTAAAATTCCTTTATTTTTCTTTGCAAACACAAAAAGTCCCCTACATTATGTCTTGCATCAAGAAAAAGAAAGCATGAAAGAATGCTGTTATGCTACGAACAAAAATTAAAGCCTGTGGCAAACATGAAGGGAGGAGGAAGAAGAACGATGTCAAAGAACAAGTACTAATATGGCACTGTATTTGTAACGACAACAACAACCAAACAATAGCATGAGCAAGTGTTATAATCCTAAGGCTACTTGTATTGTTTATTAATTGTCGTAATGACCATGCTACATAATGAAAAAACACGAGAGAATTTGCTATCGTCTGATCCCTGCGATACTCTTCCTCTTCTTCTTCCTATTTTCTTTCCCATTTCCTTTAACTCTTCTAGAAAATAGTATTTTAACTTAACCGTATATGAGTAGCAGGAATAAAATATCATAATAGTTCGTATTAGAGTGGACGACCCTTGGTAGTGTTTTAATGACAAAAAGCATGAGAGGAGTGGAGATGCGTTGTTTGGAGGAAGGAATGAAGAATCTACTAGATGTGCAAATGAGAAATGAAAGACTGTTAACAGAAGGACACAACAGTGCAAAAAAAAAAAAAAGAAGACTAATGATATCAAGTCGATGTTTTAGCAACTTATGCAAAAGATAGTGAAGGAGACTATGTGTGCAACAACGAGAACCCTGAGAGAAAAAAAAACTACACTGTGTTGACCAAATTTAGCAAACTAGACTTTCTTGTATTTGATGGGGTAGGAGTGAAGAGTTGGGTCTATTGATTCGAATAATTTTTTGCCATCGACCATATGCCAGCATAATTAAAAGTGAGAATAGCATCCATGCACTTGGAAGGATTAGCCCAGGATTGGTTTAAACTGATGGTAAAGAATAGAAATGGAGTAGAAACATTGAAGTGGGAAGAATTCATAACCATTTTGATGCAAAGATTCGATGAAGATATTTTCGAAGACCCTATAGGTGGCCTAAAAGAGTTGAAGTACGAAGGATCAGTGCTAGAGTATTGTGCGTAGTTTGACAAATATTTGAACAAATTGTCACTGCCAAAAACCTATTTGATAGGTTTTTTCTTGAAGGGTCTCAAATCGGAGTTGGAGCTCACGGTCAAAACGATGTATCTGAGAACACTTCAACAACTTATACGCTAGCCAAGAAACAAGAGGCGATCATAGGAGCCAACATACTAGTGTATTTTGGGAAAGGAGGAGTGAAGCCGTTAGGTAAAACAGGGGAGGAGCAATTTCTACATATAAAAGTACAAATCAAATAGTAGCCCTAATCAAGGTAAATCTAGAGATGGGATTACTCTCTACTCAAGGAAACCAAGGAAGCGTTAATAAATCCAGCTACATCAAAAACTCATATGGGACAAAGGCGATAAGCAGCAAAGAGTTTGACCAGAAGAGAGCAAGGAGATTATGTTTCTGGTATGATGAGAAGTTGAGCTATAGCCAAATGTGTTAGAATTTCACCTGGAGGATGCAAGGGCTACAATTCACAACTAACGCATTGATCCATAAGTTGGGAGGATGTGACATGATCCTAAAAGTCTAATGGTTGCTGACCCTCGAGGACATACTGTGCAACTTCAAGGAGCGTAACATGGAGTTCCAATGGCAAAGTAGACCCCTGAAGTTGACAATAAATCCAAAAAAGAGTGCTAGAGCTGTCTTAGGTAAAGGTTTCAATAAATTGATGGAAAATTCAAGTAAAGGAACACTTTATATGCTGCATTTATCATATTTGCTTGAGTTTGATGTGCAAAACTTTATGTTGGATGATATGTCTAAAACTAGAGGACAATTATAAGGATTATTAGCTTTGTGAGGTGTTTACGAAGCCTAGACAACTATCTCTAAAAAGAGCCCATGATCATGGTATTCCTCTCAAACAAGGAGTAGAAACCATAAACATACGATCTTACAAGTTTTTTGGGTAGCAAAAAGATGCTATTGAGAGATTTGTACAAGAAATAATGGAACAAGGGTTTATTAGGAAGAGTGTCAGTCGTTATGCTTCACCAATAATACTTGTTAAAAAGGATAGTACTTGGAGGATGTGTATATATTATAGGGAGTTGAACAAACACTCAATTAAAAGCAAATTCCCTATTCCATTGATTGAAGAGTTGTTAGAATAATTAGGAGGATTTAGCTGGTACTCCAAATTACATTTAAGACCTGGGTATCACCAGATTAGAACAAGGGAAGAAGACATACAAAAAACAACATTTAGGACTCGTGAGGGACATTTTGAGTTTTTAGCGATGCCTTTTGGGCTCACAAACGTGGCCTCTAACTTCCAAAGTCTTATGAACGAAATCTTCAAACCTTACCTACGAAAGTTTTCTTTTGCATGGATTTTATTTTCATTGTCATCCCTAGTTGTTAGCATGGAAGATTTTATTTTAGTTTATAGTAACAACTCAGGCTGTGTTGCCTTAGGCCCAATTGGAAATGAAAATAAGCATGGATTTTATTGAAGGGCTACTGCTATCTAAAAGCAAATCCACCATCTACACAGTAGTAGATCAGCTAAGCAAATACTCGCATTTTATGGTGGTTAAACATCCCTATATGGCCCAAGATATTGCCTAAGTCTTTATAGATCATGTCTTCAAATTTTACGGCATACTAGAAGCCATAATAAGTGACCATGATCCTTTGTTTTTAAACACTTTCTAGTAGGAAACATTCAGGTTGCAAGTTGTGTGCTTGAAACTCTCCACATCCTATCACCCCAAACAAACTGACAATCGAAAGCTGTCAACAAAATATTAGAAACCTATCTTAGGTGTTTTTGCAACGACACTGCATAGAAATGAACGTGCTGGTTATCAATGGTTGAGTGGTAATACAATACAACCCAACATGTTGCAATTAACACCACTCGTTTTGAAGTTTTATACGAATACCTGCCACCTTTTTACATACCTTACCTTGTCAAAGATTCTCATAACGTATTAAACCACTATAGAAAAGGGATTCAACTCTTCAAGTAGTGAAGTTTCATCTGAACGGAGCACAACTGAGGATGAAACAATAGGTGAATAAGAAGAGATTTGAGCAAGAATTTGAAGCAGACAGTGTGTTTTTGTGAAGCTACATCCATACAAATAGCATTCCCTCTAAAGAAGAGCCCATCAAAAGCTAGCCCCTTTATATTATGGACCATACCAAATCATCTCCAAGGTCAATAAGGTGGCATAGCCCCTTTATATTATGGACCATACTAGATCATCTCCAAGGTCAATAAGGTGGCATACACTCTACAACTTACAAAAGGAATCAACAATTCATCCATCTTTTCATGTCTCTCTACTCAAGGAGTACATCTCTGAAAAAGTAATGATGTCTATGCAATTACCACTGACACTTAACAGCACAAAAGAGGTACCAGTGGCTATATGGGGGAGACGGATGATTAAGCGTCATAACCAAGTTGTGACACAAGTGTTGATATAATGGCAGGGAGAGACTAAGGAGAATGCTATGTGGGAAATTGTGTTTGAACTACAAAAGAGACTTCCACGAGTTAATTTGGTGGACAAGGTGGCTATTGAAGGGGAAGGAGACATTTCAAACAAAAACTAAAACATGTAGCAGACATGAAAGGAGGAAGAAGAACGACGTTGAAGAACAAGTACTAATGAGTAAAGTGCTATGCACCGCATTTTTAACGGTAGCAACAATCAAACAATAGAATGAACATGTCATAGTCCTTATGCTACTTTTAGTATTTATTAGCTATTGTAATGACCATGCTACCTAATGAAAAATCATGAGAGACATTGCTATCTTCCTCATCCTTTCTGTACTCTTCTTCTTCTTCCTATTTTCTTTCCCATTTCCTTTAACTCCTCCAGAAAACACTATTCCAACTTAACCGTAGACGAGCAATGCAAATAAAATATCGTAACATGTTATCTACCAAGGGTTTTGTTCTTTGCCTTTTTGCTTTTGGGTAGATTCAATTCCCTTAAATGGCCCTAGGAATATGGCAATATCTTGCCTTGCTTTACAATAAGTCATATGAATGAAAAGAATTGATTTAGTTTCTATAGTATTTGTTTTTACGAAATATTGACTATTTAAAAGATAAAGCTCGACTATTTGTACTATGATGGGTTACTTCGGGTTGGGTAGTACTGGGATGGAACAAACTCACGTCTAATCCAACTATTTTGGTTTTAAAAACCATTTTAATTAGTTTTAAATGTTTGTGTAGTTGTTTTTTAGTGCAATTTCCTTGTTTTTGTAGTGCAGTTTCATGGTTTATGTAGCTTATATTCGATCATAGCATATGTGTACTATAGAACATTGAATTTCCTTAAATGGTGGAATTTATGATGGAATTTTATAAAATTACTTGCAAAAATAGGTGAAAAGATGCCCTAGTTACATTTTATAATGGAATTCTATAAATTTTAGTTAACAAAAATGATTTGGACTAAGGATACCTATATACTGTATCTATTTGTTCCTACTCTATTTTGTATAATTAGTCTGCTATTTAAAAAATGGCAAAAGATCTCTTTTGAATCCTAAAGTTTGCACAAAAATATAGGTCATATCCTAACATTTTAGAGTGTATAAAAAAAAATTCCTTTTGTTAGTTAGGGGTTAAACCCTTAATAAGGCTATTGAGTTTTGTAAGTTAGGGGCTTGACGTACATGATTTTGAAATGTTAGTTTAATTTTGTACATTTTAAAACATTAAACTTGCATTTTAATGCGCATGTTAGGGTTCAAAAAGGACCCTTTTTGTCTTTAAAAAATGTTTATGGACAATATATTTGTTGTGGATGTTTTAGGAAAGTGTATATGTTTGGTCGACTCATAATTGCCATACAATTTTATTTTACTTAGTTTTTTTTTAATGTTTGTTTATTACTTTTAAGAAATTGTTTCAAGCTAATTTCTATGTAGTTAGAGTCTAGTTTCATTTAGGAAATAATTAAATTAAAATACTATGTTGATGTTTATTTATATCTAGTATATTGAATTTATAGGGAGTTGATGATTTTTAATAAAGTATGAGATTTATAAATTTGAAAATACCAAACTTTCTATTCTCTAAGTGATTAGGTATGTTGAACAAATTAGCAAAAGAATTGAGGGCTTGATAATTCACTAAGACTAATTTGATTTATATAGCAATAAAGAACTAATTACGTAAGGAAGAGAAATCCTAAGAGATTTAGATCACTAGAATCATGGATACATTAGGATTCCAAAGACTTTCCTATTTATAATACTCCCCCTCAAGCTGGAGCGTACATATCATAGGCTCCAAGCTTGTTACATATAGATTTCACCTGAGATCCCCCAAGAGCTTTGGTAAATAAATCAGCAAGTTGATCTTCTGACTTCACATATGGAGTTTTGATCAGTCCCGCTTGAAGCTTCTCTCGAACAAAGTGATAGTCAATTTTGGTATGTTTAGTCCTTTCATGAAAGACTAGATTAGAGGTATCAAATATTAGCAGAGAAGAATTAATTTCATTCTCATATATCTTAGGTTACAACCTTAGTTTATATATACAATTGTTTATCCTAAATATAGTATCAAACTCCTTAAGACATAAGGAAATCTATATAATCCCTAGAAATTAGGGATTTATATGATTTCTATAAGTATACAATTTTTCTAAATAATATTACATAATCCGACACTCCCCCTCAAGCTGGTGAGTGGATATCTTCCATTCCTAGCTTGCCAATAATATCTTGAAACATTGTGTTTGTCAGTCCCTTTGTAAGTACGCCTGCCAACTGATTCTTGGTTGACATAAATGGAGTGCATATTTAGCCACTGTCCATTTTTTCCTTGATACAGTGCCTATCAACTTTAATATGCTTTGTTCGATCATATGTTGAACTGGGTTATGTGTAATGCTGATAGCTGATTTGTTATCACAGTACAGCCTCATGAGTCTTTCCCATTTTATTCTTAAGTCATCTAGGATTATCTTTAGCCAAAGTAACTCATATATCCCCAACGCCATAGATCTGAATTCTGACTCTACGCTTGATCTTGCTACTACATTTTACTTCTTACTTCTCCATGTTTACAAGATTACCACCTAGGAGTGTACAATAATCAGATGTTGATCTCCTATCGACCAGAGACCTTGCATAATCTACTTCGATATAAGCTTCTAATGCCATACTTGTGACTATTTGTCGCTTCAATAGAATTCCTCTTCCCGGGCTGCCTTTCAAGTATTGTAGTATCCTGTTTACCTTGAGATGTGATTCTTTGGGATTGTGCATGAATTGACTAACCGTGCTCACTGCAAATGCTGTATCTGGTCTTGTGTGTGCCAAATATATCAACTTCCCAATAAGCTTCTGATATGATACTTTATCTACCATGGTATCTTCTGGAGCATCACCTAATCCATGATTGAATTCAATCGGTGTCTCCACTGGTTTACAACCTAATTTTCCTGTTACTTTCAACAAGTCAAGTATATACTTTTATTGAGAGATGAAAATCCCTTGCTTTGAGTGCTACTTCAATGCCTAGGAAGTACTTTAACTTTCCTAGCTCTTTGATATCAAATTCCTTCAAGAGACACTGCTTCAGATTTTTCATTTCTTCTACATCAGTATCTGTCACAATGATATTATCTACATAAACCGGCAATGCTGTGACTTACCCAGAATTTGAGTGTCTAATGAATAAAGTATGGTCTCCTTGACTTTGCTTATATCCCAACGAAATCATCACTTTAGCAAACCTCCCAAACCAAGCTCGTGGTGATTGTTTGAGCCCATAAATAGCTTTCTTCTGCTAGCATATCATTCCCTCATTAGTTTCAAATCCAAGAGGAACTTCCTCTTCTAGATCACCATGGAGGAATGCATTCTTAACATCAAATTATTGCAGATTCCACTCAAAATTAGAAGCTAATGATAACAATACCTGTATCATGTTCATCTTAGCAATAGGGGCAAATGTCTCTAGATAATCGATGCCGTAGGTTTGAGTGTACCCTTTGGCCACCAATCTTGCCTTATATCTTTCCATCGAGCCATTAACCTTGTACTTTATGGTGAAAACTCACCTACAACCAACTGGTTTCTTCCTTCTGGTCAATTCCACTAACCCCCATGTTTTGTTCCTCTCAAGGGCCTCCATTTCAGTTTTCATAGCATCCTCCCATTTTCTATCTCCTAATGCCTCAGTTAGATTTCTCGGTGTGGGAATTGTATGGAGATTGGTTAGGAAAGCTTTATGTTTTTGGGATAGATTATGATAAGACATGAAAAAGGACGGTGGATCTTTTGTGCAGGTTCTTGTTCCTTTCCTAAGTGCAATTGGTAGATCTGCAGTACTTGTTTTTTTTGGTTCTTCTCCTGGTTCAAATGACTCAACCCTTGGCTCACCACCTGGTGTGATATTATCATTTGGTTTGAAAGTGATTTCGGGAATTTGAGCAACAACACGAATGGGAGACTGGACTTGTGCTGGTCGAGAGACTGGTATCTTCCTCCTAGCATAAACTTGCGGTGGCTGCATGTTATCTTGGTTTCCCTTATCTTTCATCATTTCAACAGATGTGGCTGACTCAATTGAGGGAGAAGTGGATTCAGGCACGGTTATGGGTTGCGATTGAACAAAACTAGGATCAAGAAGAAACATATCCTTTGCTTTATCTTCCCTCAAAGGTCTCCCTTTGAAGATAGGTGTGCTGAAAAAAAGGGTCATTTTCATCAAAAGTAACATCAGCTGAGACAAAAAATTTTTTAGGTGGATGAAAGTATTTATAACCCTTTTGTGTGGAGGAATATCCAATAAAAATGCATTGAAGAGCACGTGGATCTAATTTGCTCCTATTGTGAGAATGAATATGAACAAACGCAATACAATCAAAGATTTGAGGTTTCTGACTGTTTGAAACAGAAAAATTTGGGAAAAATTTTGTGAGAATATCAATTGGACTTTTGAACCCAATGACCCTTGTTGGAAGTCGATTAATAAGATGGGCAATAGCTAATACGGCTTCACCCCAGTATTATTTTGGAGCATTTTTGTGAAACAACAATGCTTTAGTGATCTCGAGGAGATATCCATTTTTTCGCTCAGCTACATCGTTTTGTTGTGGGGCAGTAACACCTAATGACTCATGAATAATTCCTGTTTTCTAAAGAAATGGAGAAAGGGTTTGGTTTAAATAGTCTTTGGCATTGTATGATCAAAATCTCTTAATTTTGACATCAAACTGAGTATTGATCATGTTGTAGAAATTAGGAAAAACAGTACTAACATCAGATT
>JANSVA010000005.1:31934126-31944905 GCA_025504915.1 Erythroxylum reticulatum | reverse complement strand
AATTAGATAAATTAAAACTCCTTTTAATTTATCTTTAATTCTCCAATTAAACAATTTATAATCACAGATCAAGATTGATGTCTAGCAACGCATCATGACCACCCAAATATTTAGGAATGTTAAAGTGATTTTGACTAACCTTTCTGTGCGTGATTTTTCTGTATAATTCAATCCTTTTATCAACTAATATTTCAATTAGACAGAGAGCATAGAATTAATGTCTACTCTATTTTAAGTCCAATTATATTAATTCTCCGCCATTAGCTATTGATTCAATTAATGATATTTGTAAACTGTTTACAAAATATCATTCCACCTTGACCAACGATTTCCTGAATCAATATTAATCGAGAACAATGGAACATTCCCCCTAATTACTTTAGGTTGATGAATCCTATCTTGATCATTCAACTATCTCCATATAGTTCATGCTATATCCAATGACTACCGTTTAAACGACCTTTGATATAATAGATCACGAGTAGTATCAAAACATAACAATCCCCATACAAGATAACTTTGATGACCTCAAGTCAAAGGATCACTTATACAATTATCACAATGAGAATTCCATAGACATACAAGTAATGTTCCAAATAGATTTCTCATATCGGGTTTGTTCAGTGAATGATATTTTGTAAACAGTTTACAAATATCATTAATTGAATCAATAGCTAATGACGGAGAACTAATATATGGACTTAAAATAGAGTAGACATTAATTTCATGCTCTATATTTAATTGGAACATTGGTTGATGAAAGGATTGAATTATATAGAAAAATCATGCACATAAAGGTTAGTCAAAACCACTTTGACATTCCTAAATATTTAGGTGGTTATGATGCGTTGCTAGACGCCAATCTTGATTTGTGATATAAATTGTTTAATTGAAGAATTAAAGATAAATTAAAAGGAGTTTTAATTTATCTAATTCTAATTATGAATTAGAATTATAATTTATAATCATTGCCAGCATATTTGGGAACCTAATGGGTCTCACATATAGAATATGTTGAAGAGAGCAAAATTAATTTAATCAAGTTGGACTTGATTGTAAAGTTTGAGAAACATTATGATTAAATATGAGATATTTAATAAATAACGATCAATATAAGATATTGAATCTTATTTGACCATAATTGGTATTTAATTAGAATTATTTGTAATTCTAATTAAAGTTTAATTGAATTTAGTATTTAATTTCAATTAAATTACTAAAACATCCAAAGCTTATTATAAATAGGCTTAAGCTTTATGGAGCTAGCATTTCATGCTTAACCCTCTCTGTAAAAGTTACAGAGTTCTCTCAACCTGTTCTGAGGATACCGTTAGAGGTCGAACACTTGTGCAGCTACAGTGGTTGAGATAGATCAGTTCTGGAAATTATTCGAGGGATGCATCAAGATAAAGATCAAGCTTCACAATAAGATATGAATTAAATTTTCTCTTTATTTTGATTCGTGTTAATCATTTTATAGAATTAAATAGATCTCGATTTTTGAAAAATCAAAAGTCACGAAAAAGTTTCGTGATTATTCCGCTGTGGTCAGATCGGATCCCGACCCGATTTCCCAACAAGATAAAGAGTAGGCAAGGGGATTAAAAGGAAACAGAGGTAAACATAGTTGAAAGACAAACACAATAAAGCAAACCAAAATTCAAAAGAAGATATATCAGAAGTTTGAAAGGAGCTTAAGGAAAAGGAAGAAAAAGCAGTTGGACATGGTGAACTGAGTATCGAGGAGAAGGACAAAATTAACAAGAGCTATGGTGAGTGAAGAAGTTTGAATAGTGAAGAACCAGAAGAGTGTAACATGTTGGATAATTATTGTTCGCGTTATTCTCGATTAATTATAATTAATCTACAGTGAAACGTGGAGGTCTTCACACGGTGTTTCACTTGCTCTCGTCCCTCTCACTCACTCACTCACTGTGTATTGCTCACATGTTTCACTCATGCTCAGGCTCACGTGTTTCACCGGACACTCTCACAATGCTTTACCGGACGTTCTCATGATGGTTCACTCTTTAGACGCCTCACTCTCGCTCTCAAGAAATTTATAATAATTTCCTTAGAAACTAATGATAATGTTATTGCTTAAATTTTTTTTGCTTACTAATACGATGAGCTAGTACATATTCTCTTTAATTATAATTTACTTGATTAAAAAGAATATATGAATGGTGTAAAGTAGGGTACCATCTTTTCGATTTTTCTAATTACAAGGATCTTTTATTACTAAGATCTATGTTTTCCAAAGCCAAGCCACAAGATTGTTTCATATACAAAGGGACTAATATGGTGATTGATTGATTAAGATTGTTCATAGCATGAATGAATTTATATAAGTGCTTAAGAAATTAGGACAGAAAGATGGTTAAAGTTCTAATGGTTATATTCAACTAATTTTTGACGAGATAAAAATGTAAATTGTAATTGTAAATCTTATAACATTTAGTTTTGTTTCTACCTCTACTAATTGTCTCAAGCGATTAGTTGCTTGATTGTTGATCTACTATGGTCTTTTTTTTGTCTATTTATATTGTAGAACCATAGAATTGTCTCTTTGTAGGTGTAGGCTTCATCAATAATGTATTGTTGTGGATGATATTGTCAAATGGAATGTGATTTCAAATTAGTGAAAACTCTTCAAACTAAAAATTTTAAAATTTATCAAACCTTTAAACTATTAATTGTTGTTTTGCAATTAGAATTTGTGTCACTAACTTAGTTTAGTTTTAATTTAATTCCAATTATTAAAATGAACTAATTCATATTATTTAGTCATGTAAGTTCGTTATTACACTCAATGATATCATGCAATATAGTAGAGCTAAATTGCTTCTATTGTAAGGGGCTCTATAACTCTAGATTCAACAAAACCTAAGTTAAGTAGGTGTATCAAATATTCAAATATTTTACATGTTTAATGAAAATAATATTTTTTAATATTTAGCAATTTTTGGGCAAAAAAGGAGAGAGAAGGAAATGAAAATAAAGGAAAAGCACAGAAAAACAAGACAAGAAGCATATAAAAATAAAGAGGGAGAGAGAAGGAGAGATAAAGAGAGCATGGGGAATAAACGATAAAACAAGGTATGGTCTTGGAGCCATAAGGATATGTAAAGAAAAAAATAAAGAAAAAAGGAAGGACGTGGACCCGTGGAAAAGCAAACAAAAGAGAATGACAAAAGAAAAAAGAATTGAATGATAGCAGAAAGAACCAATTTTGGAATTGATTATGTATGGAAAATAGTTGGCTATAGATCACAAAAGGACGATTTCAGTCCCATTGAAGGTTTCTTTCCATTTCAACTATTTGTTTCTTACCATGTTGCATTTCTTACTCTAGGAATTCCACAATATTAGTATCAAATTAGTTCATTCACAAGCAACGCTATGCCTTTGAGCTTTCAAGGTGATCATCATCTAGGGTTATTGCTGTTGGTGCTATATTATTGGCAATAAGCATCATGAACTCTTTTGTATTGCTAAAGTAAGTGGGTGTTATAATTCATAATTCTTTTTATTTAGGATGCTTATTAATCTATGGTGCTCATTGTCTTGTATATAGGTTGGGGTTTTAGAATAATGTCTTCTTGAATATTTTCCCCGTAAATAATCTTAAATTGAATGCAATTATTTAGTTATAATGCATAAATACAACTAATCGATTAGTTGTAGTTTATTGAAATAATTAATTAAAGGTATTTTTTCTTTTACGTATTCAAATACGTACGATAAAGTCCACGAGACAAATGTAAAGTACAAATCAAATTGTATTGAGATTATAATTACGAGATTCATTTTAAATTTAGGTATTATCACTAAATTATTCTTAATCATTGTTCTATTAAGACTAGAGAATAGGAGCATAAAAAAACTAGCATATGTTATGCTTCTTTCTTATAAAGGAGGTAGTTAATCTCTTAAACTAAAGTATAGAGATCCTTAAATAAGCATGTACGTGCTTATTTGAGAACAAGTTCATTGAATTGATCCCATATGAGAATTTCATTTCAAACATTACTTGTATTTTTATATAAATTCTCATTGCGATAATTCTTTAAGTGACCATTTGACTTGAGATTACGAAAGTATTTCATATAAAGATTTCTATGTTTTAATACTACTTATGACCTATTCTAGTCAAAGGTAGCTTAGTCTATAGTCATTGGATATATAATAAACTATATAGAGGTAGTTGAGTGATTAATATATAATTTTTATCACCTTAAAGTAATTAGAGAGAATGTATTATTATTCTTGATTATTATTGACCTAGGAAATCCTTGGCCATACTAAAATGAAACTTTAAAAATAGGTTTCAAATGTCATTAATTAAATGGACTTAAGTAGAATAGACATTAATTTCATAACCTATGTCCAATTTAAACATTGTATGATGAAATGATTGAATTATATGAAAAAAGCATATAGAAAAAGGTTAGTTAAAATCACTTTTAACATTCTTAAATATTTAGAGGGCTATAATGTGTTGCTATACATAATTTAAGGAGTCTAATTTATCTAATCTTGAACACAATTTGAGGTTATAATTTATATCCATTGCCAATCTATTTAAGAATCTAATGGGTCACACATAAAAAGCAAGTTAAAGAGAGAATATATTTTTTATCAAGTTAGACATGATTGTAAAATTTGAGAAACTTTATGAATAAATATGATATATATTGAAATCTAACCATGATCAAATCACGAATGTAGTGGAAAACAAGTTTTTTTACAGATTTCAATCGGATCTCGACAATTGTATAACTTGAATAAAAACATGAATTGCAAAATATGAATCATACTTGATTTACATTTCCTGTTGAAGTCTTTTGACAAGTTCTTCATCGTGTCAACCACGAGCTGTTTAATCATCCAGCCTCTAATGGTATCCACCAAAGCAATTTTTGAACTTTTGAGAGGAAGAACAAGAAGTACTAGCTTCTTTGTTTGTTCTTTCTTAAAAAAAAAATCATTACGATTTTTTTAATTTCATTAAAATTAAATTAAATTAATTTTAATAAAATCAAATTTCTCATATTTGATCCGTAAAGTTTCTCAAGCTTATAACTAAGTCTAACTTAAATATATTGATTTTTCTTTCACAAATTACTCATTGATGTGTGACCCATTAGGTTCCTAATATATTGACAATGATTATAAATTATAATTCTAATTCACAATTAGAATAAGGTAAATTAAAACTCCTTTTAATTTATCTTTAGTTCTCTAATTAAACAATTTATATTCATAGATCAAGATTGACATCTAGCAGCACGTCATGACCACCCAAATATCAGGAATGTCAAAGTGGTTGACTTAACCTTTCGATGCATGGTTATGGTGTATAATTTAATCTTTTCATCATCCAATATTCCAATTGGACAAAGTTTAGATATAGTGTCCACTCTTTTGGTCCAATCACATTTATTAGTACTAATTAGTAATTTATTTAAATTGAAAATTGAAACTATCTTTTTCAAATGTCAATTCACTCTGGCCAGAGAATTTCATAAATCACTAGTAATCAAGAACAACAGAATATTCTCTCTAATTACTTTAGAGTGACGAATCATGTATTGACTTACTCAACTATCTCTGTATATTTCATACTACATACAAGTACTACTGATTGAATTATCCTAGGATAGTTCATAAGTAACATCAAAACATAGTAATTCTCATACGAGATGCCTTAGTAATCTCAAGTCTAAGGATCAATTATACAACTATCATTATGAGAAAATCCATAGACACATAAGTAATATTCCATTTAGGATTCTTATAGTCAGGTCATTTTAGTGACCTATTCTCTAATAATCACCCACAATTTAGTTTAAGTATCTTCATACTTTAATTTATGAGATCAATTACTTTATTCATAAGAAAGAAACATAATATGTGCCAATTTTATCATTTCAACAATATCCCATTTTGATAAAACTAAAACTAGGACCATTTAGGAATAATTTGTAAATGTAAATTGAATTTCAGAATTATGATCTCATCGTAATTTCAATTACACAGTAATTATTCCAGGAATTTTATCTTTAGTATTAAAATATCAAATATAATTAACTTAATACAAAAGATAAAGAATGCCTTTTTCATTAATAAATAATAATGTCATACATCAAATTGCATCTAAATGATTGGCTGCAAGGGCATAAACTAATAATCCCCCACTTACATTAAAGCCAATCACTTATGTATCTAATACCATATCCATCCATATATTGATCACGTCTCTTTTGAGACAGTAGCTTAGTGAGTGGATTGGCAAGATTCTCTTTAATGGAAACTCACTGCAATACTATCTTTTCCTTCCATTATCTCCCCAATCAAGTGAAACTTCTTGAGTACATGTTTGGATCGTTGATGAGACAGTGGTTCCTTTACCTGTACAATAGCATCGTTGTTGTCATAATACAATACTATAGGCTAAAAAATGCTAGGAACCACTCCAAGTTTATTAATGAACTTCTTGATCTAAACTGTTTCCTTTGCTACCTTTAACACTAAAATATACTCCGCCTCGATCGTTGAATTTACAATGGTTGGTTGTTTGGAACTCTGCTAACTTACCGAACCACCATTAATTGTGAAGATATACCCTGACTATGATTTGCTATCATCGAGATCTAACTGGAAACTAGCATTTGAATATCTTTGAACTCTCGATTCAACTCCTCCATAGACCAAGAAAATATCTTTAGTTCTTCTCTAGTAATTTAAGATTTTTTCACAGCTGTGAAGTGACCCTCACCTGGATTGGCTTGAAACGTGCTCGTTATGCTCAAAACATATAAGACATCTAGTCTAGTACATAACATCATATAAATGATTGATCTAATTACCGAAGGATCTAATTACCGAAGGATCTAATTACCGAAGCATATAGAATACAATCCATTTTATCTCTCTCCACTAACAATCACTCTTTACTTAGGCATAGAGTTAAAATTAAATGGCTAAAGGAGGGGGAAACAAACTCTAAATTCTATTACAATGATTTCATCTATTGCAAATATAGGAATAAGATCTCACCACTTATTATGGATGGTGTTATTTACATTAAGTAATCTAAGCTTAAAGGCTTATTATTTATTTACTTTAAAAGGTTTCTAGGTTCTAAACAATTATACTCATCCAATCTACATATATTAAAACAATTCATTCCTTTATTCATCATCTTCGCAAAACAAACTTCGCTCATCTAATGAATTTGATGTGAAGAATGCTTTGTTATCCCTTGTTTATGAGAGCCCCTGGTCCAGATAACTTTAATGCATTATTCTTTCAAAAGAACCTGATACTTAACTGGTGACATCCTTATGAAATTTGTCTTAAAATTATTTGGGAAATCAATAAAACGTATGTGACTCTCATCCTGAAGATGATATGAAATTCTATATGATAATTCATGCCCATCTCATGCTACAATGTTGCTTACAAGATCATCTTCAAAATGTTAGATAATAGGCTCACAAGTTTTCAAGATTCTTTTGTAAATATAAATTAAGCAGCTTTAATTACAGGGAGAAACATATAAGATAATTTTCTTCTTGCATATGCAGTTTTCAAGAGCTACAAATATAAGAATGCATTGTAGAGATTTTCATTGAATGTTGAATTAACAAAAGCTTTTGATACAAATAGGTGGTCCTTTATATTGGATGCCTTTAGTGTTTTTAGATTTTTTTGATGATTTTATCACCTGGATAAAGGGATGTATATGTGCAACCTCCCTTTCCATCTTATTTGACAGAGACCCTACACCAACATTAAATGGAACAAATGGCATTAGGTAAGAAGACCCACTGTCTCCTTACTGTTTGTAATTTATTTGAAGGTGCTTATTAGAATCACAATTTTAAGTATCAACCAATTCACAAATCTCTAATTTCACTACAAATGTAAGAAACTTAATGTTTTCAACTTAGCTTTTATATATGACCTATTTCTTTTTATTGGTGTAGATTAAGCTTCAATTAAAGTACTTATAGAATCCTTAAACCTATTCACTTAACTCTCTAGATTTTCTTTGAATCTAAGTAAGAACTTTATTCATGTTTCTATAGATTCAATCCATTGGAAATATCTTCTATTAATCATATTAGGCTTAAGTAAGTAAAATTTTCCTTTTAAATACCTGTGGATTATAATCTCGGATAAAAGGATAAGCTACAAAGACTATTAGCCTTTATTTGATGTATTTAGAAGGAAAATCAACCATTGGAGCAACTCTTTTCTCTATTATGCTTTAAGGCTTTAGCTTATCACCTTAGTGTTAAACAACATGCATATTCACAAGTGTGCTCACTTATTATTTCTTTAAAAATTGATTAAATACATTGAGAGATCCTTAAATAACTTTTTACAAATGGTGTTAGTTAAAAACAACAGGGATTAAAAGGTCAAATGATCAAATATGTGCTTACTTATAAAAGAGGAGGCTTAGATATTATCTTAATAAGAAACTTAAATAAAATGCTCCTAACAAAGATATGTAGGTTCTTCACTGATGCTCAATCTATTTAAGTGAAATGGGAGCATATCTACATAATTAAAAATCAAAGTTTTTGGTCCCTTATTTTGAATTAGTTCAATTTTTGGTCATTTAATCAAATATTCAGAATAAGGAACATAATGAATGATGGAACCAGATCCAAGATTAGGAATGGAGATAAGGCTTTGTTTTGGTATGATCACTATCATCCTTTAGGCCCTCTATAGAAAAATCCCAAGCTTGGAACATTTGATGACTCTTATACCTCTTAATGCTAAAGTGAAAAAGTTATACGTGGTGATGATTAGAGCAATAAATTAAAAAATCTTGCATACTTAATGAAAATTTCACCTTATCACAATCCTTGTAAAATTATTGAAGATCAGCCATAATGGAATAATAACATACTTCTAGGATGTTCACAATTAAATCTTGTTTGATCCTTATTAAACTTCATAGTTCTTAAGTCACATGGTAAAATCTTATTTTATTTACAAATAGATCTCCTAAAACATCCTTTATATTACAGTTAGCTATCATAAATAGTTTATCAACAATGGATAATCTTTGAGGTGTGATCTCCAATGCTACTTGTGTCCTCTGTCATTAATCGATATAAAATATAGACCACCTCCTTAATACATAGAGCTACTCTCCATCATTCTAGAAGTCTTCTCTAGTCTTTATAAACTTAAACTTTAGAACTACCTACTGGATATAATTCGTTCATGGGGAGAGTAGTTAAATTTAACACATACTTATGATTTAACTATTTCCAAACTTGTCATCTTTTATGGAGTTACACACTGTGGTTGGAAAAGAATTCCATAAAAAGTAAGAGCCTAGATATCTAGCTCTTCATTCAAAATACCCTCTATTAAACCAAGCTAAAGGATATAGATGGAATTATTTTTTCAAGAATGAGCAAGGAATTATTAGTTATCTAGAACATATAATTTCTCTATTTTTTGTACTTTTTACCATCACTAAGTAGTAAACATTAGTTGGCTTTCTTATAACCTTGTTTTCGTGGTCTTACTATGGGAGTTGTATCAAGCTTACTTAATGTATTCTTTCTAATTACACTTAATGAATAATTTAATTTTATAAAAATATATAATGTTGCTTAATCAATATAATTGACAAAACTTTTAGAGAACTTAATGGAAAAAAATAAGGAAAAGCTTTACTGATTGATCGCTTGAAGACATTGGTAACCCAATTTGAGTAAATGCTCAAACAAATTAGTAAATAATTTATTGACAAAATCAATGGCTAAAAATTTTCTTACACATGTTGGGATAATGGTTAACCACTCAAAAAAATTGGTTGACCATTATAAGTTAACTATAATAGCCTAGACCACCCGCTCATAAATATTGTCCACTTTGGGTTGCCCATCGGGTTAAGGCCCTCATGGTTTTACTTTTCCCATACTTGAGAAAAAGCATCTATGGGGAAGAGGTATTCATACCCTTATAAGGTGTACTTCATTCTCCTCTCCAACCGACATGGGATCTCACAATCCACCTCCTTAGGCCCCATCATCCTTGCTAGCACAACGAGTCAGGAACTGGCTTTGATACCATTTGTAACAGCCCAAACTACCCACCCATAGATATTATCTACTTTGGGTTGCCCATCGGGTCAAGTCCCTCATGGTTTTGCACTTCCCAAACTCAAGAAAACATGTCTATAGGGAAGAAGTGTCTGTAATCTTATAAGGCGTACTTCGTTCTCCTTTCCAATTGATGTGAGATCTCCTAACTCTAGATGGAAATTACCGACTAGATTGATTAAGTGATCAATTAGATCATGCTTAACTCTCATTAATCAATCTATTCAATTTTTATCTGGTTCACCCTCTCGATTTGTTACCGAAATATGCAAATGCATTAATCAATCACAACACCTAAATTAAGTAAACACAAATCAACTAGATTAATATTAAAGATAAGCAAGATCCTGAAGGAAAAGTTAGAACATCATTAACAACTCAAAATCCATAACCATACATCCCATCTCAATCTTACACATTAAATGAATAAAAAAATAAATGGGGAGGAAATGAAAATCAGGTTGGATGATTCGAGAAAGTAGCAATATCGAGAGATCAATTATTTTGGGAAGTTTCGGCATCGAAACTGCAACATCCCACTACCATAAGGTATATACCCGAACATCCATGGACATTCAAGTACATATCCTATGATAATGGTATGTTAGAGCAAAACAAATCCAACTTACACATGGCA
>JANSVA010000005.1:31898157-31912799 GCA_025504915.1 Erythroxylum reticulatum | reverse complement strand
AATGCCTTTATTAATCATAAAATGATTTGTACAATAAGTGCTAAAGGTGATTGCCTTTAGAGCACTTCTCTAATAAAAAACAAGGAGCGAGCAAATGACAATAAACAAAGGTGCCGCTTGGGAGGCAACCTAAAGGAAGTTTATTTCTTTTCCTTACATTTTTGTATTTATTTCTTATATGCTTGTATGTTTTTAAATTTGTTTGTTTCTTACTTATCTTTATGTTTTGAATCAAAAAGATATAGAATCAATCGAACGAACAAACAAACAATTTCCTTTTTATATTGCTTCTAGGACTATAGTTATAATTAGAGAGTGAATTAACTAGAAGAATCCATGGCAACTTAGTATGTACTTTTACTCTTGTGACTGGTCAATATGCATTATCTTTAAACGAGTAGTGACTAGTGGTAAACACAAGTCAGTGAGATTTTGGGCCTTAATTGACTTATAAATCCATATTAGTTTCATTGTCTTTTGCTTATTTATAACCTTTATGACATGTACATCTTTACTTTGCTTTGATTTTCCATTCAAGATCACATTTTTATCACATGCGTGAAAATGGAAATGGTATAGCATTCTTTGTTTCATAAGCTACATAAACCAAATAGCCTACCTATTTATATGATTTTCCTTCTGATAAGCCCCTTGAGCTTTATTTGCCTTTTCTTTTTATGCTAATCACATTACATGCTTTAAACTGAACCAAATGTCCTACCTAAGCCTTAAAATTAGTGGAGCATTTATCGATTGTTGATGATTATGGATGTACAAAAGTATAAGTGTGGAGGTGCACATATTTGTGAGAGGGTTATACTTGTTGGGATTTCATTTTAAATTTTATCAATGAAATTCTCATGTTGATGTAGCTTGTTTCAATTTTATTAGAAAAAAAGAAAGAGAGGAAAAGAGAAAAGAAAAGGAAAAGAAAAGGCGAAAGTAAAAGTAAAGAAAAAGAAAAGAAAAGAAAAATTAAATAAAAGTATCTAGGAGGAAAGGTAATTGTTTTTCAAAGTTATTTATGATTAATGGCTCCTTCTAAAGTTGTATGGAATGGGTGACTTGAGTATAATGCATATAAGGTAGATGTTTTTTTGGAAGGTTCACTCCTTATAGTTTCTATGTGTTGTTATCATCAATTTTTATGAGTGAACATTTCTAATTGATTATTCTTTACATGGTTTGTGGTGTGAGAGCTTGAATTTGAGTTGTGAAATATAGTTAGTGCATTCATCATAGCTAATAGTACCCATTTTTGAATGAATGTTAGTTTTTGTGCTTGATGTTTTAGTGAGTGTTACTTTTACTTCACTAGCTTTGATGTATTTTTATGCTACATTACTCAAATACATCTCACCTTACCCTTGCCCACAATACAACCTTTAAAAGTCTTTTGATTCACAATTATGCATATGAATCTTAGTTATAGAGAAATGAAATGATATGTAAAGTTATGGAATGTCATGATCACGAATGGTGTTTAAGTGTACCTATGAAATTATCTTAGACACATTTTATCTAGTCTACCTCTAGATTGCTTAGTTTCTAAAGGTGATAATTGGTGATTGATCATGAGTAGAAACATTGAATGTTGAGTCCTTACTATGGTTTTTTAAAGTTACTTATCTTTGCTTATGACTATCTATTCTTAGGAAATATGGGAAATGAGTAAATATTTTGGTTCTATGATTTTGATTTTGATGTTTTGCCTAAGGAAATTCAAAAGCTAAGTTTGGGGTAAATTAATATGTGCTTAGTTGATTATACATTTATTCCAAAATACTTAGTGATTAATGTTATGAAATGATTAAGAAATTCACTTTAGTTAATATTTGGTTTTAGGTACAATTCAACAGTTAAAGAGCTAAAGTAAGTCAAAAGCATAATATTTGAGCCATATTTTTTAGACTCACACTCACTTGTCTTCATGGAAAGGAGAAGGAATAAAGCAAGAGAAGATAAGAAAATACACAAAATGAAGAACATGTGAGGCATTAATCCCTTATGGCAATTCATCATTTTGTCATGATTGTGAGTCTTCTCTCACATCCATGACAAAAGGGTTATAGGTGTGACATTTTTGCATGGGTGTGACACTCGTGTCACACCCATGCAACAGTAGCTCACAACCGTGAGCTTCGAGGAGCCAATCACGATCATTAGCAAACCACTCATGCCCGTGAGTTCTTGCTAGCTCACTCGAACCCTAATTTTTAATATAAATGGGACATAAATGTTTATTGATAGTTGGATGAATTATTTTGAGGGTGAAAGGTCCCAGTAAATGGGAAAACCTCTCATCCTTTGGAGACCTATGGAAGGCTAGATTCTAGATGCCAATTTAAAGGTGATATCAAAACCAAAGAACCCAGTTAAGCATATCTCTTATTGTGTTTGTGTTCTTTCTCTCTAAGAATTGTTTAGGTTATCTTATGCTTATGGATTTGGGCTTAGGTTTTCATATATAATGATCGTATTCTCATATCATTAGATTGTTTATGTATGAACCCATTGCTAGAATTTAGAACATAATCAGTAATTTTGTGTTTGGATATTGCTAGAATCACCAATATGATCCACAATTGTCATGTTGAGATTTATTTGTAGCAACGAATGGCTTCCAATCAATAGGAATACAATCCATAATTGTTTTTTTATTGATTTCGAATCATTAGGGATAATGTAACCTAGGTTAAATGACACGAGCATATGTGGTTGTTATCTCAATTAATTTGTTTTCCTAAATTGTAATGTGGTTTTCCAATTAAATCAATAGAGCTTGTTCTAGGTTTTTAAATAGCTAGGTTTGGTTAAAGAGCTTATTTTAATTGAATGCGACCTTAGGGAAAATTAGGGTTAATAGAACTTATCATTAACCTAAGATTAATAGTTGCTAGGAGAGGTATGAGAACAACTATTTAATGAATTATGATTAATTGTGCGTAGGCCAAGATTAAACCGATGGTCGAGTCCCTAACGTATTCATCACTTTTCATTCGTTTTGAAAGTTTTCTATAATTTGTTTTTTTCAGTTTAGTCTTATTTTATTTTCTTATTTGAAATAAAACCAAACCCCCATTACCTAAACACTGATTATTTTTATTTCAAATCTTTACACACAGACTTTGTGGGCTCAACCTAGACTTATCACTAGATATAGTTTTAGGTCTAGTTATTTTATATAGTGTTACTACACGCAACCCTGTCGTATAATGATTCTCCTTCAGTTTGAGAGTAAGACGAGATTTCATTCCTCAGCTTTGCAATCTTCATAAGAGGAAGGTATTTTAATAAAAAATTTTCTTGCCACTTGATCCCATTTGGCCATTGAAGAATCTGGCATAGAATTGAGCGTGCTTTGTTTTTCATATCAAAGAAAAGGAAATAAACGCAATCTACTGGCATCATCGTTCACTCCATTTATTTTAAACATATTGTAATTCTCTAAAAAGTTAAAGATGTGCATGTTACGGTCCTTTTCTCAGACCATTTGAATGATGTTGGGCTTGATCTCAAATTTGTTCACTTATATAGTCAGTCTCACGATGCTGGATTCTGTGTCATTTAAGTCTGGTCTAGGATAATTAAACATTATTCGTGGTTTTGCTGCTATATTGCATGATCCCTAAGTGTCTGTATGACCTTCCAAGTTCTCTATTCGATGATCTAATTTAACTCCCTAAGGTTTGTTCTACGACAATTCCTACACACAGTTCTTTCTTAGGATCGACGTCAAATAAGTTCTTAGTGTTACTCCGAGTCATAAACTGACCTGGAGTCCAGCCATAACTAAGGAAATAACCAAAATAACAAAAAATAAATTAAATAACGTAAAGTAAAAACAAGTAGTTAAAGTAAAACAAGTTAAATAAAAAAACAATTAAAGAAAATAAACAAATGAAAGAAATGACTAGATTAATAAAACTCAAGCGTTCCTAATATCATCATTCCTGACAATAGCGTCAAAAACTTAATAGACTATTTATTGAGTAGTCAAAATTTAATACCGTAAGTGAACAGTGTAGTTGTAGCTATTACCAGCAAGGCAAGTCGATCCTATGAGGATGGTAAGTACTAGTAACTACTATTATTCTATTATTTAGCCTATAGCTTAATTATGGTTGAATTATTGAATCCAAAATTAAACAATTAAAGTAAACAAGAAGAACGATTTAAAGCAAAGAATTGGCAACACTAAATTAATTGCCAATATCAGATAATTAGTACCTAGGCTTCAAATACCCCTAAACCCTTAATTGATTGATTATTTGTCATGCAATTTTATTATTGATTAATTGGACTGTGAAGATTCCTAAGGTATGCTAGTAGCTGACCTTGAGTCCACTAACAACTAATCATAGCATTTCTAACTTAATTACTCAGGTTAAAACTTATAAGATTGTGTTACCATATTATAAATCTCTTTATTTATTTTGACCCTAATCCAGAAGATTTATGTCATCATATCATTAGGATTGCAATCAACTCTTTCCAATTATCATATTCAAACTTAGGATTTTTCAATTGTTAAGTATGAAATCAAATTAAAGTCAAAAAAATCATATTAATAGACAATACATAAAATAGATACTTGGATCTCAATAATCAACAAACACAATTTGCATTCACAAAAGAATCAAAACATGTCAAAGTAAACTATGGCTCACCTAACCTAGATACTAATAGAGAATGTAGCTACACATCGGCGAACACAAAATCATATCTATATAATCAAAAAATAGAATAGAAAACATCATAATCATAATTCTAAATCTTCCTGATTGTTCTCTATCATGTATTCTTCTAATGTAAACATTCGATCCTGTGTTCTGATGGATTTGTTGATAAAAATCCCCCGTCTTCTAATCCTTAAGCTCTAAATCAACTCTAAAATCGTCTTTGAACTTTTTAAAACAATGCCAACTGCCTCCTCCCTTTGATTTGCCTCCAAAATGTCACTTTTATATGAAAATCTAGGTTTTGGGATATGCACGATCATACACAGGAACGTGCATAATTAGAAATTTTTGGATATCCAGAAAGTGCACAACTATTTTTGATTGATTTCAAATCTTTAGTTATAACAAAACCTAGGTTAAATGACACGAGCTTATTTGGTTGTTGCCTTCATTAATTTGTTTTCCTAACTTGTAATGTGACTGACCAATTAAATCAAGAGAGCTTATTATATGTTGTTCAATAGTTAGGTTCGATTAAAGAGCTTGTTTTAATTGAACATGACTTGAGGGAAAATTAGGGTTAATAGTACTTACCATTAACCTATGATTAATAGTTGTTAGGAGAGGTATAAGAACGACTATTCAATGAAGTATGTTTAACTATGTGTCGGGCCAAGATTGAACTGATGATCGAGTCCCCCACATATTCATCATTTTTGAACAATTTTCTTTAATTTGCATTTGTTAGTTTAGTTTAATTTTATTTTCGTATTTAAAATCAAACCAAACCCCCCTCCATAGACTAAACACCGATTATTTTTATTTCAAAAACTTTACCCACAATCTCTGTGGGATCGACCTAGACTTACCATTAGATATAGTTTTAGGTCTAGTTATTTTATGTAGTGTTATAATGCGCTACCATGTTGTACAATCAATCTCCTTCAATTTGAGAGTAAGACAAGATGTCATTCCTTTGTTTCTCAATCTTCGTAAGAGGAAAGTATTTCTTGAGTTTCCAAAATTTAATACCATAATTGCACAGTATAGTTGTAGCTATTACAGGCAAGTACGAGTCGATCCCATGAGGATGGTAAGTACTAGTAATTACTATTATTTTATTATCTAGTCTACAGATTAATTGTGGTTGAATTATCAAAACCAAAATTAACAAATTAGATTAAATAAGCAGAACGATTTAAAGAAAAGAATCGGCAACACTAAATTAATTACCAATATCAGATAATTAGTACCTAGGCTTCGAATCCCCCTTAAACCCTTAATTGATTGATTATTTGTCATGCAATGATATTGTTGATTAATTGGACGGTGGAGCTTATAGCTAACCTTGAGTCTACTGACATCTAATCAGAGGGTCTCTAACCGAATCACTCAAGTTAAAACTTATAAGATTGCATTACCGTAGTATGAATCCCTCTATTTTCCTTGTCCCTAATCCAGAAGATTTATGATATCCTATCTCAAGGATTGCAGTCAACTCTTTTCAATTATCGTATTCAAACCTAGGATTTTTCAATCATTAAGTATGAAATCAAATTAAAGTCAAAAAATCATATTAATAGACAACACATAAAATAGATAATTGGATCTCAATAATCAACAAACACAATTTGCATTCACAAAAGAATCAAAATGTCAAAGCATTCAACTATGGTTCATCTATCCTAGATACTAATAAAGAATTTAGTTATACATCGGCAAACACAAAATCATAACCATGTAAACAGAAAATAGAATAGAAAACATCATAACATAATTCTAATTCTCCCTGATTATTCTCTATCATGTATTTTTACAATGTAAACATTCAATCTTGTGTTCTTATGGATCTATTGATAAAAATCCCGCATCTTTTGCTCCTTAAGCTCTAAATGACCTCCGAAATCATCTTTGAACTTCTCAAAACAATGCCAATCGCCTCCTCCTTTTGATTTGCCTCTAAAACATTGCTTTTATATGAAAATCTAGGTTTTTAGGTTATACAAGGTCATACACAAGAACTTGCATAATTAGAAATTGTTGGATATCACGAAAGTGCACGGCTGTGCACTCCTTTCATATTTCTAATTTTTTATTTTTACGTTGTGTTTTCATGTGAATTATTCTTCTTTAAGTTCGTGAAGGGAATTATCTCCTGTAAACACACTTGAAGCATATTAAGTACCAAATATACAAAAGATATATAAAATATCAAGCAAGAATATATTAAATATGGGGTAAAAATATAGTCAATTAACCATTTATCATTAATATTGTTACAAAATTCCTTATAAATTAACTTATGGTAATTTAGTTTCCCTTAAGAATCTTGACATGAGTGCCGCAATACCAACCATATAAAGGAGATAGTAGTGCATATCTTAAAAATGTCAATCTTGAGATGCCTCCTCATTAATGCGTTATTAGAGGAACAGATAAATATTACCTACATTTTAGTCAAGCAATGGAATAAAGTTTGCTTAAAGTGGAGGAACTGATCAAACTACTAAATATATTTAATCTGCACTGAGAATGGATCCAAAGCCACTAAGATCCTCTATTATAATACGAATGATGATTACTTAGCCCTAGTTGATTCTTGTAAAAAAAAACCATAATCCTTAACTCAAGTTGTTGGCTTTTATATTCATCTCAAGTAAACCTACTAAGAGTGATTTTTAGTTTATAAGTAGTCTTTAAAAACCTATTGCTTAGAGAGGCAATGCAAGACTCTTATATTCTATTTGATTATTGATATACTAGCAACTTAATGTTCAATGGGGAAATGAATATGAATAGAGAATCTAGAGTTAACAATTGAAGGGTATGAACCTAGATTATTTTTTAACTTTATGTTAGATTTTTTAAAAAAGTACAATAATTTAAATTGTTGGTGTAGAGTTACATTTTTTTAATTTTGACTAATTGAGGAATATGATGAGAGTTATTAATTCTTCAAACTCCCCAGTTGCGGAAACTTTTCCTATAGCTCTCCATTCCTTGATCAAGTTGTGTTTAAAGAGTCTTTATTAATAGGCCAAGGAGATTTATGCTTGAATAAGGCTCCCTTCAACTTCCAATTTTATAATTTTCAATGTTTATGGAAAATCATTCTCTAATTGGATTTCTATACAAATTTTAATAAGGTCAATTATCTTCATTGTTGTTGCATTCTCTTTAGGGTATAGGTCTCCTTATAGTATTTCAGAGGTAGCTTAGTCTCTCTATTGACTAATATTTTACTATGAAAGTTAACCAAAACTAGAGTATGTTTTTTTTAGCCTTTCTAGCTCTAAGCTTGACTTCCATTTCTATAGAAATAGTGGTTTGCCTTAAATATGCCAAGGCCTCGACTCAAAGGCAGGAAAGAAAATAGGTTGAGTCAAACTCGGGTAGTAGGAACTTATTTTCTAAATAAGCCTAGCTTAAAGAGTAATTAATTCTATCAACATTTGGGAAAAAATGAAGAGAAACCATGAAATAACAAAAATGAAAAGAAGCACATGGCTAGAGAAAAAGGACAAGAGTTTACAATGGGATAAGTAATTGAAAAGAGACGAGATACATGACAAAAATTGAAAAAAAATTAAGAGACATGTAAGAGAATAAAAACTTGAACTAAAAGCTATAGCTTGTAGTCAGGGTACTTCGAACCCTCTATAACCTACCACACTTCTACGCAACTTTAAGGCAGTTTGGAAGTAGTGGTTGTGCTGCAACTCAAACACGAGATGTGGGGGCTACACCAAGCCCATATCTGGAGCTCTGATATCACTTGAACTAAAATCTATAGCTTGTAATCAGGGTACTTCGAACCCTCTATTACTATATAACGTTTGTCTACTATTTTTCCAACCATTTTTTCTAGTTTGGATACTAATTTTTCGAAATTTTCTTGAATACTACTTATTGATTCTTTATTTTGTATATTATCCTGTACTAATTGTTGTATTATTGTAATGATCTTAGTTTGATTGTTTAAAAGTTCATTTACTTGAATCTCTAGTTGTACTTGTTTGTCCCATACTTTAGTAATATATTGAGTATAGTGATTCTCACCCTTGGGATTCATAAAGATAAAGAGATGAAATGGTTGAATTGTTTTCATAATCTGATTTGATTGGTTCTAAATTTTCTTCAATTGCTGAATTGAGTATATTTTGTTGAGCTAATTTTATCTTCTTCTTACTTAAGATTAATCTTTTTTCTTGACATCGTTGAAGAACTAATTTTACCTTCTTTAAATGATCCTCTTTATCTATATTAGAGAAGATTATAATATCATCTATATATGCTAACGTAAATTCTTCTAATCCTTCAAGATTATTATCTATAAATCATTGACAAATACTAGGGGCTTGTTTAAGTCTAATGGGTAATACATTCTATTAAAAATGTTTTTGAGGTGGACAAGTAAAAGCAGTAAGTGGTTTTGTATTTTCGTGCAATCTTAATTTCCAGTATCCTGACTTTGCATCTAATGTAGTAAACCAATTATGTCCTTTTAATTTATTAATAATATAATCTTTTCGAGGTAACTTATATGCATCACCTATAGTTGCTTCATTTAATTTTTATAGTTAATTACCATTCATCTTTTACCTCTTTTTTGTTCAAAATGATTGTTTACATAAAAAGCATGCGCTGAGTGTTTACTAATACTCGGGGAGATTAACTTTTTATCTAAAAGTTTGGTACATTCAGTAATAAATTCTTGAACATCTTGTTGAGTATAAGGAATATTGTTTCAAATGTTGATTTCCTGAGTGGGATCTTTTAATTTTATTTCAATAAGTTAAGTATTATGATTTTTAAACAGATCTAGTGGATTTTCACTGCAAACAATTTCTAATAATGTTTCAATTTCTATTTGAATAGACATATTGTTGAAAAGATAGAATTGTAAGTAATCTAGTTTATCAATTAAAAGTTTTAATTTCTGATAATAAGTAGTATGATAGATAGGGATTTTGAGATTAATTGCTTTTTGGTTTAATGATTTTATTATTGGTGTTTTTAAAGTTATAAAGTGTAAATATTGACAAAAAAGATTATATAATTTTAGAAAATTATTACCTAAGATCAGTGGTAGTCCTAATTCATGTTGATAAATAGATGGTACTGTGAATGTATATTTTTTATTATTATAGTATTATAGTAGCTTACATACCAAATTGATTTTATACTTCCATCTGCTATCCTAATTTGAAGAGGTTTATCTAATTTTTCCACATGGTTAATAATTGTTTGGATGCTATACATATAGTAGCTCCTGTGTCGAAACATGCATTTACTCTTTTATTCTGAATAATCACTTGAATAAAGGTTGTATTCGGATTCAGTTGATAATTCTGACCCTTAGGATTCATAAAGATAAAGAGAAAAAATAGTTGAATTGATTTTATAATCTGATTCGATTGGTTCTTAATATTCCAAACCCCCCTACAATACAAATGGAAAGATGTTATGAAAGCATTCAAGAATATTAAACCATCTTAGGGCAAGAAGAAGTTGAACAAAAAGGGAAAAGAAGCCATAAAAATAAAAAATAAAAATGGAGATCATATGAGAATGAGTTTCACTTTATTTCCTCGTTTCCAATACCTTAAATTAAAATATCAAACAAGCATGTGCAAATATGTCTCCTTTTGATATTAAGGTCTTATGCTATTTTGTTATTTTTCCTCACAATAATAACTCACTTTTACAACAACAAATGCTCACTTCTTCAAATGGGTCTTTAACATTCCCTTCTTCTTCTTCTTTTTCTTTTTTAGGTTTCCTGTTTAGATTAATTACATTCTTAATTGATCCACCTTTTTGTCTATAAGGGATATATCAATGGAGGTTCAGACTAGGCTAGACTCAATATACCTAAGAGTGAGCCTAACTTGAAGCACAAACTTAAAAAGAATATCCAACTTAAAACCTGATCAATTCGAGACTATTCTGTTGACTTTGAGTTAGACTTGGTGAGCCAAAATCTTTCTTCCATTCCTACTTAGAGATCTTCATCAAGTTGGATTTACTATTGAAAGGGCTCTCTCTTACCTGCAAGCTCCTTTTTCCTGACTAATAACTAAAAAGAAACAGATCTATTTCATTAATAAGAGTGCTCTTTGAGCCAAACTTACTTCAATTAACACTGACCCTTTTATGAACCAAAGATAAGGTACACGTCCATAAAATATTCCACTCATTTTCCTGACTCGTAATTAGAAATAAACAGAACAATTTCATTGATGAGGTTCTTAAAGCCAAGCTTACTTCAATCAGCAGTAACCCGAAGGATACTTAGAGGGTGAGGCATCACTTGTTATCAAGAAACCTTAAAGGGATGCTTAGTTTGTTGATATGAGAATGTAGGAATGCATAAAGAATGAAAAAAAATAATTGATAATATATTATGATTAAATGAATAATATTTTTATATCCTCTTTTAGGACAATACTCTATACTCTCAGGAATGAAAATTATATTCAATTTAACTCCTCACTATATTTATTATAATTATTATTACCATAGTCATTTTAATTCAATCTACATCTTTTTTGACAGCTACAGGTTTCTTTTTTTCTTTTTTCCTTTTGCAAAGTGACTTGAAAAGAACTCAATTTATTAAAAGAAAAACGATTCAGGAAAGCAGTCTTAATAAACAGAAGCTTCCTACAAGGTAAAATTCTTCTGGAATATAATCTTATTTCACGTTTTAAATTAACATAAATAGTATTTGCACATTCATCTGCACAAAAAAATTTCGGGATCATTCAATTACAGTACTTTAGGTGTAACTGTGAACTCAGCTACCTACTTTGTCATACAATTGGTGAAATTAGCAACATCGCTCAAGTGAGTTTTAGCGTTGCGTAATTATAGAATTAGGATGTCTGCATCTTGTCATAGAAGTAGTTCCACATTTGTTTGTGATCCTGCTTATATAAACTTAGACCTGCGCAAGTCAGACGATAGCAGCAGCGTATAAGCAAAAAACAATAAATTGCTTCATCATATATGGTATGAAACTATGCATTGTCCTCTAGTTTCCTAAATTACTAGAGTGGCCCAATAGCAAATCAAGCATGTCGTCAGGAGTCAGGAATGTTGTGCCACCAAGTATCAATTCTGTATCAGGCCTTCCACTTCTGGATAATGCCTCCTGTGCTTCACGTACCTTGCAATAGAGAGAAACCTGTTACTTGGCAGTTTTGAGGCAGGCAAGCTGGCTATATGGTACATAAATACGATTCAGAATTTATTTGGATGTCATGAAGACATGTAACTTGATTGGTTCAACAAACATATCAAAACTAAAGTCTTGAAAGA
Organism: Erythroxylum reticulatum; assembly: GCA_025504915.1. Lineage (NCBI taxonomy): Eukaryota > Viridiplantae > Streptophyta > Magnoliopsida > Malpighiales > Erythroxylaceae > Erythroxylum > Erythroxylum reticulatum. The sequence goes on along the minus strand of JANSVA010000005.1, from coordinate 31,900,794 downwards.
AAATTAATAATAAGAAAATTAGCAGAAATGAATGTAAAGTTCAAGAATTCACCTCAGTACCATTGATGCCTCCAAGAACAAAAATCATAATGACATTGTGGTCAGCAAGACTTGGTTTTGCCTGCAAAATCAATTTGGCATATTAGTGCCATCAAGACATGACCCACTTGGACGACTATAAGATTGAGCTTGCCTGTCCAAGACCAAATCTCCCAAAGCCGCTTTTAAAAAGTCGCCCCACTGTTGAAGAATGGTACTTAATGTGGGGTGTATCGTGCTTGTTCAAAAGTTTTGTTAGAAGTTTATAAAGCAGTCCCTTATTTGAGTCAGGATCACCAGTGAAGTTGCCTTCAAGTGAGAATGCCCCATCTCTGAAAGGTGTATCCCTCGTCTTTAGAGTAGATAACTTGTGAAGAAACTTGAAAACATTGTCCACCCTGTCACGCAACTCCAACTTCAACTGCATGTCATCATACAACTTATCTTTATTACTCACAGTACTATCATCCTCGTCATCTTCAGTGCCCCATTTTCCCCACTGATCATCGTCAAAATCATCAATATCTAATTTCTCCAAGGACACTTCATCTATTTTTCCCATTCTTTTTCTATTAAAATTAGACTCTAGTTCTTCTTTCAAACAATTAAGAAACTTGAGTTTTTCTATTGATGGGACTTCAAGAACTGCATCCACAACAGCTTCTTTTAGAAACTGTTCTTCCTGCCAAGAGAAAGGGCTACCTGAACCAGCTGTTGGGAAATTCTCACCAGCCAATATGTATCCAATGATGGTTAGGAGCAAAGCATCTTGAAAAGAAATGACAGCTTGTGAGGATTTTTCCTTCCCATTTTTTTGCCCATTTGATCCCGCAAACACACTCCTATTCAACAGATCGCCAATTTGAGCAGAAAGACTCTGGCATGTATCTCCAGCACTAATGCTCAATATTTTCTCCGCGCTGATGAATGCTTCCCATCTGGCACACTGTAATTCATCAAGTGCCACTACTACAGCGGCTGCTAACTGAATAATCCCTTTATGCTTGATCAAGAGTGACTGACTTTTAGCTATTTCTTTAATCATGAGTAGCAACTCTGACTTGGTAACAAAACCAGGGCGATTTTTAAAGTTAGATGTAATACCTTCCTTATGCAGAGTTTCCTGAAGCCATTTTTTCACTAATAAAGCCCCGTCTTTGGCTCTTTGGTCCAGTATAGCTTCCATATATGGTGTTCCATTAAATTCTTCAGTGGAGATAAAGGACCCATTAAGTAGATGAATATTAGAAAGAATGAATTGTTCGTCATGAACTCTGCTATCGAGATGAATATCAGGGATTTGGGAAGCACATTTATTAATGTCCCAGCCAAGTAAGAAAGCTCCAATTCCTTCTAAAAGCCGATTATCATTTACAGTGCAATCCTCTTCCTTTAATAGACTTGCAAGTGGAATCTCAACATCAAGAGGAGCACGTTGAACTTTAGAAGCACCAAATTTTACTTCAACTTGCGATCCTTTATTGTGGGAGTAGGATACTGTTCTTTTCCTGCGGGGCAAAGCTGAAAACATTCGATCAACAAGTGAATCCCCATGACAGCAAGGAGTTAGGAGATCAAGTGTGCGGTCAACAACTAGTAGCCCTGCTGAACGCTTATGGCGGCCGACGTCATATAAACTGGACATATCTGTCATAATCTTTCCCACAGTGTTTGATAAATCACCAAGAGAGAATATTTCCATTTTCAGGTCCATCTACGAATTTGGTACCAAAAAGAAGAAAAGAATATCAAGATGCCATTTTGAGAAAAAAAACAGCAAGAAAAATAATTGCAGAAATAAAGGAGCAACAATGCTTATTGGATTACAGTTCTAGGCAAAGCTTGCTTTGCCGCAGTTTTAACAATTTGTGTAACATTTAATATCCTACAAGTGGAAATCTTTTTCAAATTCGTTTACATATGACATTTACAAGAGTATGAAGTTGTCTTCCAAAAATAAGGCAAAGCCCAAATGCTTCTCACTACCAAAAGCTTCCCCCTTAGGGAACTTTAACTTATTTTCATTACCAAGAAATAGATCTTCTCATAAAGAGAAGTTCTGAAGTTATTTCAAACTCTCTGTCGGTAGGATGTTATGACTGATATTCTACTCAAGATACTATATAGTTGTATCTAGATTATATTGAGATATAAATAGGCTATATATAGTTAATATGGAATAAGTTCAAAATCCCTTAATTTAAGGGATTAGATTAGATAAGATTAAATAGATCTGGATAACCTTCCAGATTTAAACTTCTACTTGTAACAGCCTATAGCCTATATATGGCTATATACTTTCTATTCAAGAATACTTCTATATTATTCCACACTTTTGTTCATGGTATCAGAGATTGAGCAGAACACTCGGCAATGATTCAGTTTGGGTCGATCAAAGCCATGCAAGTCGAGTCAGAGGAGGTCTCAATCGCTGGCTCGTCTGGTGTGGCTCCACCAACATCGAACCCACCCTCTCTCCAGAACAGTGCTGATGACTCCAGCATAGTCAATCATAGACTGAATGGGAATAATTATCTACCGTTGTCCCACTCGGTGCTCACGTTCATAAGAGGGAGAGGGAAAGAAAAATACTTAAGC
>JANSVA010000005.1:31880131-31898057 GCA_025504915.1 Erythroxylum reticulatum | reverse complement strand
TGTATGAGTTTCTGCTAGGCCTAAACTCAATCTATGATGATGTTCGTGGCAGAATCATGGCTACCAATCCTCTTCCAACAGTCATAAGAGCAGTTAATATTGTTAAGTGTGAAGAAAGCAGGAGACAACTGATTCATGGGACTCTAAACAACAATGGGTTTCTTGAATCCTGAGTTGTGGCTGCCAAGGGAACTACTGAACCAGAATCAAAGAAAAAATCAAGTAAGCTTTGGTGTGAACGTTGTCAGAAAAATGGGCATACCAAAGATACTTGTTGGAAGATCCATGGCAAGCCGCCCAATCCGGAAAAAAAAAAACAGAATAGAAAGCAAAAGCTATGCAATTGCTGGAAATGACAAGGCAGAAGGTGAAAATGTACCGGTGAGCAAGGAGGAGGTCGAGCTACTTAGAAAAATTCTGAGCAAGTAGAATCTAAAAGATGAAAAGGTTGTATCTACAAGTCATATGGTGAATACAGGTAACACACACACTGCCTTAGGTGTTAAAACCGCAAATCGTGGTATTTGGACTGTTGATTTAGGGAAAAATGACCATAGGACCTGTTATAAATCTTTATTTGTTGATATTCTGTCTTGTCAAGGTCATAGAACTGTTAAGGTAGCAAATAGACAGGTTCTTAAGGTTGAAGGAATAGGAACTGTTATAATAGCTGATAAACTTGTCTTAACCAGTGTTTTTTATGTACCTAGTCTGACTGCAACCTGCTGTCTGTGAAGAGACTTACTAAAGAGTATAATTGTACAGCTAACTATTACTATAATGGGTGTGTTTTCCAAGATTAAGAATCGGGGAAGAGGATGGGTAGTGCTAGGGAGTTTGATGGATTATATTATATTGGCAACTCGAATGGGAGTAAAGCAAATGCTACTTTGTCATCCAACACTGAAATTGCACTTTGGCACTATAGGTTAGCCACCCTAGTTTATCTTACATGAAACAATTATATCCAGCGTTTTTCAATAAGAAGGATTCATCTTTTCTCTAAACACACACGAAATTCCTCCTTACCTCGTGCTTATGAACCCACTAAACCTTTTTTTATCATACATATTGACGTCTAGGGGCCATCAAGGATTAAAACCAAGAAAAATGCCAAATGGTTTGTAACATTCATAGATGATTATACGAGAAAGACTTGGGTATATCTCACAAGAGATAGAGCAGAAGTTTTCATATTTTTAAGGACTTTTACTCCTTTATACTGAATCAGTTTCATGCAAAATTTTAGATTTCTTGAAGTGACAATGGGAAAGAATACCTAAGTCAAGCTTTTGACCAATTTTCTATCACCAATGGCATTATACACCAAACTTCACGTGTTAATACACCAATACAAAATGGTGTATCTGAGAGAAAAAATAGGCATTTACTTGAGGTTGCAAGGTCTAATATGCTCACTACAAATTTTCCTAACTATTTTTGGGGAGAGGCTATTCTTACTTCTACTTATCTAATAAATCGAATGTCTTCAAAAACATTGGATTTCCTTGCACCTTTATAGAAATTACTCGAAACCTATCCCTCGTTCCCCTTCTTAATCAACTACCTCACAAAGTGTTTAGTTGTGTTGCTTTTGTTCATAATTACCATGGTGGAAAACTTGAACCCCAAGCTCAAAAGTGTATCTTTTTGGGCTATTTTTCTCCTACTCTGAACCAGTTCTTTGTGACAATGGATGCAACTTTTTTTGAAAATCAACCTATTATCCAAAACCACTCATTCAAGGGGAGAATTGTGAGAATGAATGGCTGTTTTCAGTAAATGATGGCACACCAAACACACTATTCCAGAAAAATATACTTTCTCTTTCACCTTCTACAACTGACTTTGATCAAATCAGACCTGATACTTTCACTTCTGAGGTCCCTCAACCCTTTAAGCCCACTATAACAAATGATCCCAGCCCCCAACCAAATAGGAATTCCACCGAATATGGTGAATGTGATAAGGAGAAGGATACCGAAACTAGGGTGGACAAACCAGAAAACTATACCAGATTTTACACAAGGAAGGGAACAAAATAAGGAAATGAGCAACAAGCAGCAAGTGAAACTGGACAGGAGAAATCCATCACACTTTCCAAGCAAGGTCATGAATCAGAACATGCTACAAATTCTAAGGAGTTGGGTTGGCCTATAGCACTGAGGAAGGGGTTAAGATCATGTACAAGGCACCTAGTCAACAACTTTGTCTCTTATAATAGGTTATCTCCCCATTTTTAGACCTTTGTTGCCCAATTATCTACTGAAAAATTACCTTATAATTTTCAGGAGGCTGTCAAGGATCCCAAATGGAGGGAGGCAATAAATGTGAACTAAGTGCAGTTAAGAAGAATCAAACTTGGGTGGAAATAGACCTACCACAAGGAAAAATTGTGGTGGGATGCAAATGGGTGTTTACCATCAAATACAATTCTGATGGAAGTATTAACAAGCATAAGGCAAAGACTTATGGCTAGGGGGTTTACACAGACACATGGGACTGACTACTAGGAAACATTTGCACCGATAGCCAAACTCAGTACAATTAAGATCCTATTGTCTCTAGCTGCCAATCTAGACTAGCCCCTACATCAGCTTGATGTCAAAAATTCCTTCTTGAATGGTGATCTTGAAGAGGAGGTGATATGGAGTTGCCACCGGGATTAGGAAGAAACAACCACTCTCAGAGAGTATGCAAACTTAAAAAATCTTTGTACAGCCTAAAGCAGTCACCTAGAGCATGGTTTGGGAGATTTGCAAGAGCTATGAAGAATCTTAATTACTATCAATACTAGGCTGATCACACCCTATTTATTCATCATTTGACTAGTGGTAGGATAACTATCTTTATTGTCTATGTTGATGACATCGTCATTACAGGTGATGACTGGGAAGGTATACAAGAGTTGAAGAATTCGTTGGCTCAAGAATTCGAGATCAAAGATATGGGTGACTTGAGATATTTCCTTGAAATGGAGGTGGCCAGATCTAGTAAAGGTATCTCAGTGTCTCAAAGGAAGTATACTCTTGATCTTTTAGAGGAAACTGGAATGCTAGGAGCAAAGTGAATCAACATATAAGTTAAGTTTTAAAGAGGGTGGTATGCCTGTGAACACAAGCAGATATCAGAGGCTGGTGGGAAAACCGATTTATCTATCTCATACTCGGTCAGATATCAGTTTTCCTGTCAGTGGTGTTAGTCAATTTATGAGCAATCCTCAAGAGGAACACATGGAGGCAATGTTTAGAATCTTGAAGTACTTAAAAATGACACCCAGAAAGTGGTTGTTCTTTAAGAAAGGGGGAGTAAGAAGCATTGAAGTTTTCACAGATGCTGATTGGGCCGGATCTGTAACTGATAGAAGGTCCACAACAAGCTATGGCACCTTTGTGTGGGGCAAGAAGCAACCAATGGTTGCAAGAAGCAGTGCCAAAGCATAGTATAGAGCTTTGGCACTTGAAATATGTGAAGGAATATAGATCAAGAGGCACCTAGCAGAACTACAAATCACAATAGAGCCTCAAATGAAAGTGTAGTGTGATAACATGGCCACAGTAGGGATTGCAAGGAACCCTATACATCACAACAGAACCAAGCATTTGGAGATAGATCGTCATTCCATCAAAGAGAAAGTGGAATCTGGATTAATTGATCTTGCCTATATGCCCACCAGTAGTCAAGTTGCAGATGTTTTTACCAAGGCACTTGCAAGAGTCAGATTCGAAGAAGTTAGTTGCAAGCTAGGAATGATTAATATCTATTCACCAGCTTGAGGGGGAGTGTCGGTAGGATGTTATGACTGATATTCTACTCAAGATACTATACAGTTGTATCTAGATTATATTGAGATATAGATAGGGTGTATACATTTAATATGGAATAAGTTCAAAATCCCTTAAATAAGGGATTAGATTAGATTAGATAGATCTAGATAACCTTCCAGATTTAAACTTCTACTTGTAATAGCCAATAGCCTATATATGGCTATATACTTTCTATTCAAGAATAGAGAATATTATTCCCCACTTTTGTTCACTCTCGAAGCATAGAAACAGAATGTAATAGAAGTGCAAGGGATTTGAATGGCAACTGTAGACAACAAGAACACAAACACACCCGTGATACAGTCTATTAGGGCACATTCACAGGATTAACATAATCCACAGTTGATAGCTAAACCATCAAATTCCTAGACTTTAGTTATATGGATCAACACAAGTTTTTCTGTTCAAGTAACAGACTAACACCAGAAGTTTAAGATTAGTGAAATACTTCCAAGAGAGCCTAGATGTAAGTGCAAATCAAATACAAATCTCTATAGGTTTTAATTAGGCTTAGCACTTTACAATAATATCTTCATGGGATTGAGGCTCAGTACTTATTTGCTAAATTATCCAAGTAGAATACAAGAAAAATAAATACCCTAGTGGAAGATGAGCAATGAGGAAATATCATAAATTGCATCCAAGTTAGCACCTTTGCAGCGAGATGGTAAAGAAAATGTGCTGTGAGAAGTCCTCCAGGAGGAATATCATCGCCATCAGCAGACACTCCAGTACTTATTGGAGGCAAACCAGGGCTAAGAGAATTCTCATGCTCAAAGGATAAGCATGCTTCAGCTACAGAACCCTCTGAAGGCAAGAGAAACACTCCAGGTGAAAAGGGGCATAAAATCATAGGGAAGTGATGCACTGAAATAACCAGTTCTTTTCTTAAATCATCTTCATAGAAGTCAACTCCATTTATGCTAGCTTTGTGATGAGTGTTATCCTCCTCAGTGGATGCGAATTGTGACCAGTCATCATCTCCAAAAGTTGAAGACTTGGACTCACATTTCTTAACAAGCTCTTCATAATCTTGAAGAAGTAAGGATCCATATTCACGGAATGCATCCGGACCCAGGGGAGATTCATGATATGAAGAGTGAGATATCTGCGATTGAAAACACATTTCATAACATGCGAATAGAAAAAGAGAGCTGAAATAAAGAAATATGTCTTGTGTATATCTTTAAAAGACATTGTCCTGAGTTAGGCCCTTTTTTCCCTTTCAGCTCCCAATAGTGAAAAGTATTCCTTGGTACACATTGAATTCCAAAGGTTGACAGGTAAAAGGATTCATTGGTACACATTAAATTATAGAAGTTGACTATCTACAAATTAAAATTCAACCTTTCTTGTCAATTAACTGGTTGCCAACATGCAGCCTAATTCAAATATTGACATCAAGCGCAACATAATAAAAACCATAGTATTCATATATGTTACCCATAACAAATTAAGCATTTTCCAACTAAGCTTTTGATAAGAAATATAGTTGGCAAATAAATAACCATTTAGATTTGACTTCAATATCAATCCTGATACAGAGAAAATTGCATAACTGTTCACATTATTATTGCATACCCTAACTATAAAGCTCATAAAACTTGAACAATAACATTCCATCCATGATGAAGCTAAAAAATTTTCCTAGGAACTCTGACCGATTATTCGTTATGTAAACTTTGGTTCATGGGAAAACAAATCAAAGAATATTGCATGTAATAGTTAGATAAATGGAGAAATAGAAATGATTTGATAATTCAGTTAAAATGCAACTAGAAGAATGACAAAATCTCAGAACAAATGAATGAGAATTTCCGTCATCTTTGCAAAGTGAAGAAAAAAGAAAGAGGAAAAACGATAGAAATATGATGTTAATAAGTCATTGTAATAAAAGAAAATGTATCAAAATATTACCTCTGAGATTGATGTGAATATTGTACATCTTCGAACACCTTCATGTGAAGTCAAGCAACGTAAAATATATCGATGTGAATCACTTAGTAAACAACATGTTATAACCACAATTTTCATCACAGCTTCAGAATGAGAGTTCCAATTTGCTGTCTAGAGAGAAAAAGTGTATGAATAGTGCAACATATGGATTACAAAATATTAAGTTGGATAACAAGACAAACAGAACAGAAGAAACAAAAAATGGCAGCTTGCCACAAATATTTTCCCAAATTCCATCTATCAAACACTAGACTTTTTAATTTTGGATTAGCTATTCTCTAGCCATCCAACACCACATTATCCAGAATAATCAAAAAATATTATTAAAAAAATAACAGCATACTGTTTTCTAGGATAAATTTGATAAGAAAAGATACCAAGCTCTTACTGCATCAAGAGGAGACATGTTTTCTAGGCTGCAAACAGCGCATGCTCCATAATCCAATAACAATGGAAATGCTCCGATAAACTGAAAACTCTCCGTGCAACCAGAGTCAAGGTAAACAAGTGCACCTTCAAGGTGCTCTGCCAACTGAAGAAGAAAAGGTGGGGAAAGAAATATTTTAGCAGGTGAAATATGACACCCCAACAAGCATAACCCAAAAAATTAGAACATCCATCTATGAACCAAATAATTAAAAAATTAAGTAGCAACAATTTAGAATATTTTTACAAGGATATGATTAAATATTGGTACTTTATTGTTAAACTCAATTTGTAGCTAGAATGTCCAACTACTATTAGATAAGAATATTTCTGTTTAATGATGTAAAATGCTGCCCAGCGTATAAGCAATTATTAAGCACTAAAGCCAAAATAATCAGAAAGCTTATAAAAGTTGCAAATTGAGAACAAAAAGAAGAATAATTAGAAAGAAAATAGTACATACATGGGAAATTGAGTCAAGACAAGATTTGGTAAGATCAATCAGTGTCATGTTTTAGTGCTTCCACCCCCAGCAACTTAACTAAATATCAACATCTGAAATGAATGAACAAGTAAATTACTCAAACATAACAAATTTAAATAATTTCATAGGTAATAGGCTGCTTTCTCACTTGTCATTTCGTATTACATGGTATCGGTAGACATTGTTCTAGTCGAAAAGACAAATATTACATAATAAAATGAGTCCAAAAGCTGAGCAGAGTTATCAAAACAGAGCCATGGTAAGAATTTCTTTTGACTAAATTGAAGCACAATAAATAATTCAACAGATGTGGAAAATGAAGAAAAGGGGGTGAACATAAAATGTAATTATAATAACAATATACATAAACACGTGATAGAGAGAGGCAGAGAACTTTATGCAAACTTTGGAGTAAGAATTGCTAGTTGTATGAATAGTAATGAATAAGAAGTACATTTCTCAACAGCAACTGCCTTCTAAACATCTACTTCACGCAATTTAGGAAAACGAATAAATAGTTGAATCTCAAATATTCATGTATAAAAGCTATGCAGTATTCAAATTAAAGCTAACGCATATGGAGATCAATCCCACTAGCCTAGTAATTTCAGTTTGAAATTAGGTTTCAAAGCAAAACACTAGCTTCGGTGGTTGACCTTTCTTTCTTTTGAACTCAAAATCAAACGTCCTGACGAATAAAGCTTATAAGCAAACACCAAATGGAACTTATCCAAACCCATCATAATTACACAAACATAGACAATACACCCTCCATAATTCATCGCCCATTACAATCAGCGCACAACCCAAAGAAGAAAAACATTACAAGTAACTGATTTCAGAATTTAATTCAGCATTCCCAAGAATTTCTATGATAGCGACGACTTGATTGATCCAGGCTGCCAATGCAAAAGACACAAAGGAAGAGTTACCGGTAGGGAGGGGACGGGTGGGCTTCTGGTGCGAAACGCTTGACGCTGAATTGGACAGAAATGTTGTAAGCTGTAAATTGACAGTCGTAATACAACACAAACTTAAACTCAACAGAATCAAGTCAGCTGATCAGAAACAAGTGGAGAGTTGAAGAAGATCTGTAAATTATGGCAAGGGTTAACAACTAGATACAGAAACGATGACGTGTTAGTAATAAGAGAAAGAGGAAAAGATAAGCTAATAATGCGGGAAGCGGCGATTCGGAATTTGGGGTCTGCGGGTCGAAAGGGAGCATTGCGACTCACCGCTCCCAATTGGTAGAGATGATATTAAATATTCTACATCATCATTTAATCAAAGGAACGATGGTTTTGGTGCCTCGATTTTGCTTATATGAGTAGAGTTTTTAATAGTGGAGTTTTTTTAAAAAAATTTAGAAGAATTTTTATAAAAAATCTGCTGATTATTTAGTTATTATTTAAAAAATAGTTTTTAAAAAGAACTTCATATAATAGACTGTTGATAAGATAACAATAAATTTCACTTTTAATTTTATTTATATTTTTATAATAAAAATTATTTATACATATATATATTATTTAAAATATATTAAACAATGTGCAAAGCACAATATAGTAATCATTATATAATTTTAAACCATATGAAAAGATGTATGTGTAAAACATATCTAAATATTTAAAACAATATATGAATTATTTATGCATATAAATATTATTTAAAGTATATTAAACAATATGCAAAACACAATATATTAATTATTATATAATTTATGAGTATTGTAGAAATATTGTGTAAAACATAAGGACAAAAGGGACTAAAAAATAGACTCATTAATTGATCTGAAAAATCTACCTGAAAAAGTCATTTGAGAGGTTTTTTTGAAAAGCTCCAAATTTGAATTTATTTAAAAACTGTATTTTGGTTGTCAAAAAACCCATATATGTTAAAGAAGTAATTTTTATTTTACAATCACACACTCATTTTCTTAAAAAAAAGATTTTTGTAATGGATAAAAGTACTTATTGACCTTCCAAAAGTCCATTATACAGGCACAAAATTGTGAAGATAATACTAGTTTTTGAGCACTCACAAATATTAGGATATACAACCTCTTTTTTCTTTTATAAATTAAGTTGTAAGCCTTTTGTGGAATAACAGTTTTGTCCTTCCAGGTATATGAAGAAAGAAATAGTTAAGGAATGTAAAATAGTTTATTGGTAAGGAATGAAAAATAGTCTATTAGTAGTATATTATTATTTGATTAACAATATTTTTATATCCGAGTTTAGAACATTATTCCATACTCCCAATTATAATAATTAGACATAGGCATGTTCAACGAAAATTTCAACTTTCAAATTCCAAATATACAATCATGTCAGAATTAGTTTAAACCTTATCATTACTAAATCTAGATGACAATAAGTGAAGTTATGATCTCTTTGAGCCAAAGAATCGCAACAAGAATATCCCAAAATAAACAAAACATAGGGTAAATTTGATATAAATAGGACCAAAGTGGTGGAAAGGCAGCCAAGTTTTTTATCTCTATTTTCTAACTTCTTATAAAAATCTTTTTTCTTTTTCTTAGGTGACATTGGAGTGGTTTCTCTTTAATAAATGTTTGTAGTAGTTATTGCCATTTTGACTAACTTTCATTATCTTGGTTGAAGAGACTTGAACCTTTGGAACTTTGTAGATTGGGATATAATTAGGTTTTGTTGTGAATTGATTTTTCTATTCATATATTGAATTGTTCTTTTATATTTTTGTTTTCATGATTATTTTGATTGATTTCTAATTGGGGGATTAGTTCATCGATTGAAATTATCATTTACTAAATTAAATATTAAATATGTAAAAGTTCAATTCTTTTAATTTTTGTAGCATTTAGAAGTTTATATTTGCTGCATCAAAAATCGTTAACTTCTAAGAAGAGCATTCCAATAGGTGTAGATTATAACTTTTTTAAAGGTATTTAAGTTTGTTTTTAACTGTTTCTTAGATGATTATCATGTGTATAGGTTTACAATTGTGTTACTGTTAATGTTTGTACATATTCTAAGTGTTTAATTGGTTTAAAGTGTGAATTTGAACTAACTTTATGCTGTAAGAAGCGTTTGATGTGTTTTGCAAGTATTTGGAGTTATGAAATTGAAGAATGGAGAAGATGTTGGATGTATGAAGCGCGAGATCGTGCATGGCAAAGTCTAGGGACATTGCGTAGCTCTCTAACACAATCGTGCTAAAGAAGAATCAGCCACGCTGGGCATCGACATGCCCCATGCACGATTGTGTTAGGAGGTATTTCCAAGGGCGAGTTCTTTCGAGTTTTGAGGGACAATCATCCATGGCAAAGCCCAAGGACGGTGCATGGCTTTCTAGCAAGATCATGGAACCATGCATGATCGTGTCAGGAGGTATTTCCAAGTATGAGTTTTGAGGATTTGGGGTTATTTTTTGGAACCAAACAAAGTGGGGAAATCTTAAATATAACCCTAGAGCCCTCAATCGCTATAAAGAACATGGAAAACACTAAAAAGAGGCAGCAACCATTACATCAAAGTAGATCAGAAAAGAAGTATCCAAGAAGAGTTTCAGAGAAATTTCAGCTTTCCAAATTAAGACTTTAATCATTTTTATTCTTTTACCTTTTATTTCTTTCATAGTCTTGAATGTGAAACTGGAAAATGGAAACTTTTATACTATGAGTTTAATTTCGAAAAATATTTCAAAATAGTATTTCAGACAAATTGAAATTGTGCTTTACAAAATGGTATTTATTGCCAAATTTTATGATCCATGAATGAATTTTTATGGAAATTATTTTACCATGAGCTTTCTTATTGTATGGAAATATTTCAGTTATGTTCTTATAAAAAGTTTAATTTTCAATAAAATCATTAACACTCAATGAGCTCGTTTAGCTTACCCTCATTTTTATGTTTTTAAATAGACCACCTCAAATATGTGTATAAGTGCTAAAGTAGCTGGGATCCCATTATAGAATTAATTGTATTGTCGGGTGATGTTACGCTTGTGTCATTTTTTTGAGAATTTAAAAAATTCATTAATGAAGAAACAGATTACATAAAAGAAGTTCTCAGCATTCTCAACCTTGGAACAACTAGAAAGCCTGGTAGACAAATTAGCAACGTTTACATGTAAAACATATAGCCATTACAATTAAAAGAGTTTTTTGACCTTTTGGGTATAACGACTTGCCTTTCTCGAATCTTCTTTCCCTTACTCGATTAGGTTAGAAGCTCTCTCATCTGGCGATTCAAACATGAACTCTATAAGTCATCAATCCTTCTATTCTTTGCTTAGAAACATCTCAAGTAATTAAGTCATTATGTGTATCTATCTTCATACTACACTATTAAGGCTTGATTTTTTATGTATATCTCAGGTAACTAAGTCATGATATGTATCTATCTTCAGACTGAAGGGAGGGGATCTCTATGGGCCTCGACTTTTTTGATGTCGATGGGAAAAATTTTGGTTCTGGTAAGTCGCAAAATCTTTCCTTTACTTTCAAAGGAGTGAGGGCTTACTGAATTCAATTCTTTTGTGAACAATCCAATTCTTGGAGGCCTAAAACAGGTTTGTATAGTTTCTTCCATGCTTCTTTTGTCAACTTCTTCTTTAATCAAGTATTGTTGAAAAATTAGGGTTTGAAAATCTGGGTTTCCTTCTTTAGGGTATAGGATTTGTAGATTAGCCCGAAAGGGGAATCATATCCTCAAAAGGTACCATAATTTGTAAACTTTCTTTCTTTCCTTTGCTGTACCTTTGTTTAATCCATTATCTGCCGATGATAGGGAAAATGGAGAATGGTGAAGCATTGCCTTTACCTTATCTATCATGCGAGATCCCAGGTAAATTAGTACTAGTCTTCTCCTATTTCCTTTGATTTGCAATGTGTAGTCTGATTGTATTCTTAAATAGACCTAGGGCTACTTGAGTAGAGAATTTTGGTTTCATTACTACCTGTGGATAGTGTAACTAGTTCATAAGACTATCTATACTAGCTATTGGTTTAAGCAATGTGCTATATTCTCCAGGCTAGAGCCGTTCTCCTACTACAATAGAGGTGTAACTGATTGATGATCAGTTGCTCCCTTACGCTGGCAGTAGTGAGATCTAATAGGGAGCTATTCAAAGTAGATTGGTCTATAAACCTTCTATTGTTCCTTTCTTTCTAAATGGCATTAAGACAAGTAGGCATTGATAGGAGCATAATGTCCCTATCGAATTTTGAGCAATTCAAGTTAGGAATTACCCTTATAATCTCAGTCAATCTGTCATTGTTGAAGTCAGGAGCATATAGCTTGGAGATTTTAGCCCATAATCCTCTAGAGTAAACACATTCAAAAAAGAGGTGGTCCCTATTTTCATCCTCGAGGTTACACAGGATGCATAGCTTAGAGGAAGATAGGGATTTCAACCTATCTAAGGTACTTAGCCTGTCCAACATTGCTAGCTAGAGTAGAAAGCTATCATTAGGTCTAAAAACCTTATTCCAGATCAAGGCGTCCCATCCTACACGGTTTAGAGATCTGTCTTTCAACTTTCTGATGTCCTATCCTTCATTTAAGGAGAGAGTCCAATTCCCATTCCACATAATTTCTTTGAGCCTAATGGCCTTCGGAAATATATTCAATAGAGAGTTTACCATCTGATTTAATATTAATGGACCATTCACTGTCCAATTGTCATACCAGAGGAAAATTCTGTCTCCTGACCTTATCTGGCATATAATGTGATGATAGATTTCCTCTCTCATTTTAAACAGCTGGTTCAAGAACCAGGAATTGTTGTCTTTGGCTTTTATAGCCCACAGACTCCTTCCTTTTAGTAAATAGCAATGTATCCACTTAATCCACATTGATTACTGATCATTCAGGATTCTCCAAATTCTTTTAGATATTAGGAGTCTATTTTTAGTAGAGATGGAGTCTATACCTAATCCCCTTTCATCTTTTGGTTGACAGATTGTCTTCCATTTCACTTTTGCTATTCCTCTCTTTCCATTCCTTTTCCCCCATAAGAGCTGCTTCGTCAGCTTTTCTATTATTTTAATCATCCCTTTTGATAAGAAAATGTAAGAACACTAGTAAGTACTTATAGACATAATAACAGACTTCAATAGTTAAAGTTTCCCCTATAGGATAGTGTTCTATTAGTACAAGACCCCAGTTTTTTCTAGATTTTTCTAGTAAAGGGATACATTCACAGAATCTTAGCCTTCTTGAAGAGATAGGGATCCCCAGATAGTGAATAGGGGGAGTTTTAATTTTCATACCCGTAGCTTGAGCTAGAGGATTGGAGAGATGGGAAGCACTTTTGGAAACTATAACAAAGCTCTTACGTTGATTGACATTTAAGCCCGACATTTCCTTAAACAACCTTAGAGATTCCAATAGGAGATTAACTGAATGAACATTCACTTTGCTTTCGAGGATAAGATCATCTGTAAAACACAAACTAGTTAGCAAAACTTTCTTACATTTGGAGTGGAATCTGAATTTAGGATCCATTGAAGTTTTGTGCTTTAGCAGTTGAGTGAGTACTTCCACACATATTAGAAATAGGTAGGGGGATAGGGGGTCCCTTTACCTAATTCTTTTCTTTCGCTTAAACACTTCCGTAGGGCTCCCATTAATCAATATCCCATAGGAAACAGTAGTAATGCACTGTTGAATCCATTTGATGAAAGTTATTGGAAAATTCATAATCTCCAAGGTTTTTAGCATAAAATCCCAATTCACACTATCAAAAGCCTTCTGTAAATCTACCTTTATCATACAGTTCTGAGGGTTTCTTCTTCAATTATACCCTTTCAGTAACTCCTGAATGATAAGAATGTTGTCCCCTGTACCTCTGCCTGTCATAAATGCTCCTTGATTCTCACTGATAAGAAATTTAAGTACCTCCTTTAGCCTATTCGCCAAAATCTTGGCAACGATTTTATAGAGGACATTTATACACGAAATAGGCCTATAGTCATTTCAAGTTTCTGGATTAGAGATTTTAGGGACCAAGCATAAATAAGTCTTGTTTATTTCCTTTAGTAAACTCCCATTTAGAAAGAATTCCTGCACTACCCCCTTGACAATCCCCCCAATCTATTCCAAGTTTTTTTATAGAAGAAAGCATTGAATCCATCCGAACCTAGGGCTTTAGATCCATTCATGCTGAAGACCACTTTCTCAATTTCCTGATCTATAACAGGTCTTATAAGATTAGAAGCTTCATGATCAGGAATTTTAGTTGATACAAACTGTCTAAGGTTATAATCCACCTTAGAAGACTATGTTTCTGATCCAATTAGTTTACTGTAGTACTCTAAAGCTTCCTTAACTAGTTCATTTTGACCAATGACATCCACTCTAGCTGTTGTTTTAATATAGAAGAATCTGTTAGTGTTCTTTTGAGCTAGTAAAGAGTTAAAAAAGAATTTTGTGTATTTGTCTCCCTCTTTTAACTAGTTAATCCTGGCTCTTTTCTTCAGTAAAAAGCAAGGGTTATCCACAACTTGTATATAATTTTTAAGTCCATCCTTCTCTACTCTCGCTAGTTCTTTATCTAAAGGATTCACTACCAGTGCTTTTTGAATAGAGGAAAGTTTTTCCTTAGTACAATCAATCTCCGATTCACTACCAGTGCTTTTTGAATAGAGGAAAGTTTTTCCTTAGTACAATCAATCTCCTTATTTACATTTTACCCTCTCTTACCATTAAGAATCTTCAACTCCTATTTAATGGCCTTTAGCTTTTGGACACAAATAAACTGTTTTGCCCATAATAATCATGCTCCAAACCCTTGTCTATTGCTTTTTGAAATCCATCCATGTTGACCAGAAAATTGTTGAATCTAAAAGAATGATAAACTTTAGAGATGGTGAACAAATTGTCAATTTTTATAAGAGTATGATCTGAATTTCTAGGGCCTTGGAAATTTGTAGAGCTTCTTGAAAAAGAGTGTAGCCATTCCATATTAACCATAGCTCTATCCAGTTTTTCCCGATGTGCCAATTTGAGCATTGGTTATTTGTCCAAGTAAACTTATGACCTACAGCTTTTAGGATAATAAGTTTTATCTCCTACATACATTCAAACATATTAGGGGAATAGTTGAGAAGGTTACAGTTACCTTCAACTTCCATTTTGAACAAAGTAGTGTTAAAGTCTCCACAGACAACCCAAGGGAAGTTTATTAAAGTCTTGATCCTTCTGAGGAACCTCCAGAGTTCAGTTCTTTGTAAAACAGTATTGAAACCATAGACAAAAGTAGTAAGTATCCAACACTTTCCTTTGTGAATAAGATCCTAGAGTGAATGTATTGATGACTAGATGCCAAAACTTCTAGTTTCATATGATCCCCATCATAAGCTATTATGATTCTTCCATATGCATGATTTTGGTGAATCATAATGAGCTACCAATTGCTTGTGTCATTTTTCTATGCATGTTATAACATATTATGGATTTCTAAATTCATATTTAGGGATTATTCTGGAATTATTTTATGAACCTTATTTCTTATTGAATTCAATATATTGATGAATGTTTGTGATAACTGTCATACATCTACTTGATAATAAATCAAGAGAGTGAATCAAGTTACTAGTCTTAAGGTAAGCAACGAGAGCTAGTATCTTAATAGACCTATAATTATCATATTAATAAACAATTGAAGAGAGATATTGAATGTGAAATTAATTATCTATAGATTGCTTCATATCTAATTGAATAAGTTAAGAGTAATTTTATGAATCGAAATATCAAATTTAGTTAAGGTTACTTCATTAGATATTGAGAGAGAGCAATCAAAATTTTAGGATATCTTGGGTCAAACATAAATTGAATTAACAAGGTAAAGGGAAACAAAATAAGGATAGAATAGTTCCCAAGTCTTTAACTTTGATCAATCTTAATTTTATTGGCAGTTCAATTGTACATTGTTTACTTGTTTCATTTTATTATTTATTTTAATTTAATTCAATTATTATTACCTTAGACAAAGTTCGTTTCAAGTTGTTTACGTGTTTAATAGTCCTCATGGGAACGATATCCTTGATACTACAAGATACGATCCATATACTTACGGTATTAAGAGTTTTATTGTAATATAAACTTGCTCAATAAGTTTTTGACGCCATTGCTAGGGAATTTTAGCATCTTATACAATTTTAATTCCTTTAATTTAAGGATTTGACACTTTTCTTACATGAGTGCAGGTACCCAACAAAATTTATAGCCACTCCAAACTGAACAACTTAAGTGGAATGAATGATAACTGCAATGAAGATCACCAAAACTTCATATATGCTTTAGAATGAGGCTGTATTAGTTAATCCTTAAGTATATTTCTTTATGAAGTTTAATTGTGATGTGTGTTATTACTTCAATATTGACTCGCTAGAATTTTAAAGTATACATATTTTTTGATTTCATAAGGAACGGGTTGATTAAACCATGTTAGCGGTACTATTTTTTTAACCATGAATTACTTGAGAACAAGAAAAAGGTTAGTATGGGAGAATTTGATAAGACCATTAAAGATAATCATTTTTAAATTTAATTTCCTTGTATTATGTGCGATTATTAATTCTATCTTAAATATTTACTTAACATTTGTATTTAGATGATTCCTGGTAGACCTAAACCTAAAAGAAATAAAAAATACCATAAAATAAGGTGTAGTTAAATTTATAGACCTAACAACAATGTTTATGATATTAGAAATGGGCATGTTAAGCGAAAATCACAACTTTCAGATTTCGAATATGCAATTAAAATGTGTCAAAATTTGTCTAAACCTTATCTTAACTAAACTAATGTTGGATGACAATCAGTGAAGTTATGATCTTTTGAGTCAAAGAATCACAACATGAAGATCTAAACATTAACTAAATATAGAGGTAAAGTCACAATAAATAGGACCTAAGTGAAGGCAGAAAGGCATTCAAGTTTTCCATCTTTATTTCCAAGCTTCTTGTAAAAATCTCTTTTCTTTTTTTCAGTAAACATTACTATAGTTTCTCTTTAATATATGTTGTTAGTAGTTGTGGCTATTATTGTCTAAGTTTCTTTATCTTAGTTAAAAGGAGTTTAAGCCTTAGGAATTTTGTAGTTTAAAAGACAACTAGGTTTTATTGCAAAGTGTTTTATCTATCATATATTGAATTGTTGTTCTCTACTTTTTTAATGATTACTTTGATTGATTTCTAACACATATGAATAGTTCATTTATTGAAATAATCATACGTTAGATTAAATACTAGATATGTAAAAGTTTAATATTTCTAATCTTTGTAGTAGCTAAGGCCCTGTTTGGTTGAGGGGTTAGGGATGGAAGGGGATGGAACATAACACATTTCCATTATTTATTTGAGAGTTTTATAATGGAATGGAATGGAAGCGGTGAGTTTCATGTTACATTCTATTCCATCCTAAACAATAAAAATAACTTACTTTTGATTTGGAAGTTTTAGGATGGAAGATAAAATGCTAAATATTTACTACTTAATAGGTTGTCAATAATTTTTATAAAATACATTATTCTCTATGTAAAATGTTATAGTTTCATTGATAAATAAAAATATTTTGGTCTCTTCTCATCACCTTATTATGTATATTTTTTACAGTGAATTAGAGTGCAAATAGTTGTGTTAACGGAAATGAGCAGGAAACTGGATGAGAGAGAAAATAAGAGAGATATGCACAAGGAGAGAGAAGGGTAGAGAGATACATAGAGAGAGTTTTAGAAGAAGAAGAAGACAATGTCCAATATGTTATATCCCCGCTATCTCTTATTATAACATCTTAAATAGACGTAAGGGATGACTAGTCTAAGGGTTGGTGTTTGATAACAATGGTGTGAGTTTATTTAAACGTTGCGTTTCTATGTAGAAGTTCGAACGATGATGATAATGTTTTATATGTAACATTTCCTTCTCTTTTAGAAAACTTGACCACAAGGTTTAATAAAAATTATCATCAAGAAGGATCTAATGTTATGAATACCATACCGGATTTGATACCAAATTGAGTTCTGGTACGATACTGTACCGATATCGATTAATATTGGGAACCGTTTCATGTAATTTTTAAATTTATAAAATAGTACTTAACTTTAAAAGTTACAAAATATTTCATTATCATATTATACAATTGTAATTTATTTAATTTAGTTTTTTTATATCTTATCTATTTTAGTTTTTATATATTTTTATTATATTCTAATTATTTCTATATATAATAATTATCTA
>JANSVA010000005.1:31857364-31873332 GCA_025504915.1 Erythroxylum reticulatum | reverse complement strand
ATAATTAAATAATTCCAAAATGATTAATCTATCAAAACCTCAAAAAAATTTTAAATCATGCTTAATAATAATTAAAAATTAGTTGGCCAATATAATCTGAAAACAAGTGATACTAATTATTTAACTCATTCATAAGTGATGGAAAATTTTAAATTGGATATAATTTGAATAAACGTGTTGTATTAAACTCATAGCAAATGATAATACTTATTAGAAAGGTGAATTGATTGGATCCCTTGTAGTCATGTAATTTCAATAATAATTTTTGGGATAGAACTTTAGATATATGTATATAAGTATTAGACTAGGGAGGAATATATGAGATATTATTATCGTAAATTCAATACTGGATGAACAGTTCTGGTTAGTACCTGAGGAAGAACACAAAAATAAGATCAATGCTTCTAGCTATAAGAAAAGAGCAAAAGGTCAAAGAAAAAGAGAATAAGAGAATTTGGTGAAGATAATAAGGGTACTCTGTCAATAAGGACTAGAGGACATATTACACATAAGAAATGAAAAAAATGTTGGACATGATTCCATAATATATAAGATACCAATCTTCAATAATGGTAAGATTTTTTATGAATGATATAGTATATATGAATGATAATATCTTTCAGATGCAGGATCAAGTGCATATATCTTCTTAGGAAAGTGTAGGACTCACTACATTATAGAACAATGGTAAAGCAACAATTTAAGGAACTAGAACAAAGAGTAAGCATACCAATAATGAAGTTGGAAGATCTAGAATTTCAATAAGGTTAAGAACATATAAAAAAGAATGACTAAAGATGTAAAGTGAAACTCAAAACCTTTGGACTTGAAGGTACACCACCTAGTTGGTTATACCTTTTTTTTTAATATTACCATTTGTCTATATTAATGATCTTTTGGATAACCTCATGTGCATTTTTTGTATATTTTGATGATTGATGTTATATGAATGAATCAAATCATAAAAATAATAGTAAAGACATCACAAAGACAAGTGTAATTTTTAATTTCCTATGGTTTGGTTGATAGGTGTAGATTATATTGTTTTTTATAGGTGTTTAAGTGTGCTTTTAAGTGTTTCTTATATGATTATCATATGTATAGGCTTAGAATTGTGTTTATTGTTAGTGTTTGTTAGTTTAGAACAAGAATTGGGCCTTAATTTACATTTCAATGGGTGTTTCATATGTTTGTGAGTGTATGGAAGTAGGAAATTAAAGAAAAAAGAAGAATTGGAAGAATGAAAGCAGGTAACAATCATGACACTTTAGAGTCATAATCATGACGGGCATGACAGACAACAATTCCAACAGATTTTAACTTTACCAACTAGTAAGTCTTTTTATAATCCTAACATTTGTGGGGTATTTTTTGGAATTAATTTAAGTGCAGAAACCATAGAACGAACCCTAGAAACATGAAAAACTATTTAAGAATAATAAAAACTCAAAAAAACTATAGCAGACATTGAATCAAAGAGGATCAGACATAGGAGATCAAAAAGAACAATCAGAAATTCCAACTTTCTATATCAAATCTCCAATAGATTTTTTTTCTTATTTTCCTTTATTTATTTCACTATTTTTGATGAATTCCAAGATGTTAAACATGTTGATGAAGTTCTAAATTTCGTATTAGGATTTATTCTAGATTTATTTTGTGACTTTGATTATTGTTGATTTCAATATATATTTTGGTGTTTATGATAATTATGCATGCCTATACTTAACAATAAATTGAGAGAGTGGATCAAAAGTAATAAGAGTTAGATTATACAACGAGAGTTAGCAAACTAAAAATCCCTCAATTTTTAAGTTAACAATCATCTAAATAGAGATCTTGTTGTAGAAATTAATTATCCAATAAAGAGCTTCATATCTGATTGAAAATGTTACAGATAGATTTTTTAATTAAGAGAATGCAGATCTGGAAATTTCGAATTCAATTAGGGGTAATTGATTAGAACTTGAGAGAGAGTAATAAATATTTTAGGACATATAGGATCAAACACATAATTGAATCAGTTAAAAAATCAAGGCCTCCTAGGATTTCAACAAGAAAATGTAGTGCAGATGATTCAAAGTTGGATAAGCTCGTGCATAAGATCACGTGTATGGAAAAGGCCCAAAAGAGGATGGAAGGGCAATTTAAGCAAGTAGCAAAGACTCATGCCTCTTCTATTTATAATTTGGAGATTCAAGTGGGCTAGCTTGCAAATGCATTATCTGTAAGAGTGGGGAGTCCTCCGAGAAAATAGAAGTAAATCCAAGAGAGAAATTTAAGTCTATAACACTTAGGAGTGGGACAAAGCTAGAACTAGTAGAAAAACAAGCTAAACCCCACATTATAAAAGACCATGAGAAGAATGAAAAAGAAAGAATGAGGATCCTCGTTATGTTCGTCCTCCTCCATATCCACCAAAAATATAATTCCCATAAACTTTAGAAGAATAAATTGGATATACAATTTGCAAAGTTCATGGAAAAGTTGAAGAAATTATAAATTACCTAGCCCTTTTGTGGAAGCTTTGAAGAGCATACCCATATACACAAAGTTTCTCAAAGGCATCTTATCAAGCAAGTAGACTTGGATGACAATCAAACAGTATCTATAACAAAAAGTTACGACTCCATAATTACTAACCCAATGCCCTTAAAATTGACAAATCTAAGGAGTTTTACTATAATTAGTGAAGTTGATAATTTAAAAATTTCTAAATGTTTATGTGACTTAGGTGCAAGTATTAATCTTATGCCTTTGTTTATTTTTAAAAAATTAGAGCTAAAAGACATGAAGCTAATGTCTATGCCTATTTAGTTGGTAGATCAATCAATAAAGAAATTATTTGGCGTTGTGGAGGATGTACCTATAAAAGTGGACAAGTTTATAATTCTTGTGGATTTCCTCATGTTAGACTTCGAAGAGGATCAAAACTATCAACTCATTTTTGGTATACCATTTTTTAGCACTAGAAGAGCTTTGGTAAATTTCTATGAAGGCAACATCATCCTTCGGATTGTTATTGAACAAGTGAAATTCAATATGAATAAGGTATTAAAGAATCAAAGGGGCAGCTCGTTCATAATAACTGATGTAGTCAAATATTTAAAGGAAGGAGAAAAAGGAATAGATGACAATAGATATAGAGCTTGAACAATATACAAAAATCTCTATTCAGGAAGAAGAAGCAGAAAAGGAGATGAGGTGATTGTAGAAGAAGAGCAATTCACCTTCTTAAAGGAAAAAACCGTTGAATTCAATTGACAATTTAGGGAGTTTTATCATTCCCTATTTTATTGATAGTTTGTTACTAAAAAGGACATTACTAAACTTACTTGGCTTCCTTACTTTGATTAATTATGTCCATTTGATTATCTTGCAACATGTAGCTTATTTATAGGTTACTAAATTGAAATTAGGCAAAAAAGATGGCAAAAAACCACTTATTATAGACCTAGGTTAAAGGTAGAAGGTAGAGTACATCAATCTAATGATGTTAACTAAGCACTACTTGGAAGGCAACCTAAGAATTAGGATATTTTTATTTTATTTTATTTCTAGTTTATTTTGTTGGCATTTTTAATTTATTTTATTTTTTATGTTTATTTTTTAAGGAATGAATTGTTGGATTTGTATGGCATCAAGTTTCTCCAAATTCCATCGTCCACACCCTTATTGCTGAAACACCATAAGTATTCTTACTCTAACTTTGTATTTATTGTTCTTTATTTATCTTCATTTTTATTGTTGTGTTTTTCACATTGATGGTAATGTGTTGTTCAAGTGTGGGGATGTATGTGCAATTGCATACCATGTCTGTGAGAATTTTGCATTTATATATATCACTTACATGTGAATTTTACAATTGTATAGGCTTTTTTTATTATTATCAGGTTAGCATTGTATGAACAATTTGTTGCATTGTGATGTGTGCATTGTGTGAATATGTCAATGGCAAGAATTAAATGGAATTACCTTATTTTGAACAAGGTCATTTA
Organism: Erythroxylum reticulatum; assembly: GCA_025504915.1. Taxonomy (NCBI): domain Eukaryota; kingdom Viridiplantae; phylum Streptophyta; class Magnoliopsida; order Malpighiales; family Erythroxylaceae; genus Erythroxylum; species Erythroxylum reticulatum. Next base: position 31,869,334 of record JANSVA010000005.1, on the reverse strand, counting down.
GATTGTAAAGGCATAGTAACTTATGAATTTTGTGTTTTAAGTGTCTTTGGAATGAATGTGCATGCTAATTAGGATATTACACTTATTAGTTCACTTTATGATTTTTGTTTGTATACATTTATAATTATAGGAAATTGACTTGGTTACCATCATTAGTGCCTTTCCTAAGGATGATTGACTAAAAAGAAATGAAGTAGGATAACAAAAAAAGTGAATCAAATAAATTACTATCGTTGGCCATTTTTGGAAAAAAAAAGGTTAATAATAGAACTGGTAAATAGTTGAGAGCTGTGATATAGCTAAGTAACTAGGGGCATTCATGACAAAATATTTGTCTTCATATCAAAAGGTTAGAATGACATACCGACCAAGCTAAATAATAAAGATGTGGCCTAGTTAAGTAACCAGGGTCATTCATGACAAAATGTTTCTCTTAGCATTAAAAGACTAGGTTATTGTTAAAGAAAAGAAGAAAGTTACAATAAATAAACCTACCAATCTTTTAACAATAGCAAGAATTTTCATGAAAGGTTACTTAGTGATAGTTTTCCTTTTTTATTGATTAATAATAATAAATGCATGCTTACAAGTGTCATAGGTGTAAGAATAGGGTGTTAATATTTTGAATGATATGTTTATTCAAATCAAATAATATAAACATGAAAGAATAAGTTAGCATGTTGACACATCTTAAGTGATTGGTATTTAAGGTTGAGTTAAAGTCATAAGATTTGATGTCATCATACCATTATTGTATTGTTGCATGATTTAGGATTATATATGTATATGTTTTGTTTGTTTGTGTTTTTAGTTTTTCTTAAGGAAACAAAGGTTTGTGTATGGGGATGTTGATAGGTGTAGATTATATTATGTGTTTATAGCTGTTTAAGCGTGTTTTTAAGTGTTTCTTAGAATATTATAATATATATAGGCTTAGAATTATGTTACTGTTTATATGTATTTTGAGTGTTTGTTTGGTTTAGAGCAAGAATTAGGCCTTAATTTTACATTCCAAGGGGTGTCTGATATGTTTATGAATGTATAAAAACAAGAAATTCAAGAAAAGAGAAGAATTGGAAGCAGGTAACGATTGTGACAAGCGTGACACATAGCAATTTCAGGAAATTTTAGCTTTTCTAGCTCACAAGTCTTTTTGTAATTTTGACATTTTAAGGCTATTTTTAGAACTAAATTAAGTGGGAAAACCTACTAAGAACCCTATAAGCCTAAAAAACTATTTAAAAACAAGAAAAACAAAAAATGCAACAATCATTGAGTCAAATAGGATCAAGCATAGGAGATCAAGAAGAACATCCAAGAATTCCATCTTTCAAGATCAAGTCTCCAATAGAGTTTTTTCTTGTCATTTAGTTATTTCATTATTCTTGATGTGTAAGCTAAATTCCAAGATGTTAGACATATTCATGAAGTTGAATTCCAAGATGTTAGACATATTCATGAAGTTTTACATTTCATATTAGGAATTATTTTGTGACTTTGATTATTGTTGATTTCAATACATATTCTGGTGTTTGTGATAATTATGCATGCTTATACTTGATAATAAATCGAGGTAGTGAGTCAAAAGTAATTAGAGTTAGATTGCACAATGAGAGTTGATAGACTAATATTCCCTTAATTATTAAGTTAACAATCATTTGAAGAGAGATCTAGTTTTAGAAATTAATTATCCAATAGTAGCTTCATAGCTAATTGAAAACGTTAGGGATAGATTTATGAATTGAGAGATTGCAGATCTAGAAATTTTGAATTCAATTATGGGTAATTGATTAGAACTTGAGAGAGAGTAATAAATACTTTAGGAAATATAGGATCAAACATATAATTGAATCAAGAATAGTTCAGGAAACAAAATAAAGAAAGAAAAAGTCCAAAGTATTTAATTTTGATCAAAACCCTAATTTTATTGGCAGCTCATTGTTTACTTGTTTAATTGATTTGTTTCATTATTCTATTTCAATTTTTTATTTACTTTTATTACAATCAATTTCTTGTTACCTTAGACAAAGTTAGGATTCAAATTGTTAACTTTGCATAATCCTTGTAGGAAGGATAACCTTATATACTACAAGTTACGATTCGTATACTTACAGTCTATTAAAGGTTTTATTAGATATAAAATTTGTCTCAACATAGTCTAGGTGAGTTCCATATTAATCCTATGGAGACTAAAATTACTAGTATTGACTATTTTTTATATTATCTAATCTAATACAAAAAATGATAGGTTTTAAAAAATAAAACAAATGTAAATCACCAAATTAAAGTAATAAACAAGATTAAATGACTAATGAATAAACTAGATCCAAATAAGAATATCCCTAGAACATTTCCTATAGCTTATTATTCCATAATGCTATTTTGTAAAATAAATCAATCAATATACCTTATTAAGGTTCCTTAAACCCTCTAAATCAACCATTTATCAGTCCAAACACCAATAGAAAATGTATGTAAAGATAAGTGGAAAAATAATCCGAGAAAAAGGGGGTAAAAACATGAAATGCAAAGAATACCTAAAGGACTAAAAAAGTATCAATGCAGCCATCCCCATTGCCAAAATTTAGAAATCTTAGCCTTTAGTTTAACTCCATCCTATATAAATTGGTTGACAAACCTAACTTCAAGAATATAATAACCAAGAATATATAGGATGGAGTTAAACTAAATCTTTAACCTAGATCTATTTCTCTGCCTTCTCTTTAGCACTTGACCTTTTCGTCCATAATTTCCTTATACATTTTTTCATTTTTTAGTTAGTATTCCTATAGGCTTCTATTAATTCCATACCTTTTCTAAGGTTATTACCATGGAAAATGCCCTGAATGGTAGTCTGAGCTTTATTGAGCAACAAGGTCAAGGGTCCCTAAATTCCTTTCCTCTTTTAATAGAATCTCTGACCAATTATGTGAAAGTGGAGATTATAAAGCCATCAATAGAGAGGAATTCCCTTTGATTGACAAATTTATGGTAATGTTGCAATTAAGACCTAGACTCTAAGATCAAAGTAATGTGGCAAACAAGGAAGGCAAGAACGCTTTTCTAATATAAAAGGTGGTTCTCCTAACATATTTTAGAGGAATATAGTAGGTAAAGCTTCATCTAATGACAAACTTAAGTTTTTTCTAGATACCTATTATTAATAGGGGTAGTTTTAGCTGTTATATAGATGTTAAAAGTAGGAGTCTTACCCTGGTTCTCTACTTTGATAGGATACTTAGTAGGGAAAAGACCTTCTTTCCTTGAAGTCCAAATTTAGGCCACCACTAGGTTGGGGAAGAAGGCATTAGGAAAAACACTACTGACAAAGGAGGACAAGGATTTTTTTAATTCTCTAAGGATATTAACTGATTGAATTATTGGAGCAGGGTTCACAAAACATAAAAGGACAACCAATGTTCTTGCAAAAATAAATACTTGGAATGGATTTAGACAAGGATAAGATTGAAGAACTTCCATTATGGATACAATTTCTTGTTCTAAAAAATGGAATTAAATTAAACCATAAGAAAGGTTAAAACAACTTGATATTACAAAAGTTCTCAAAGAGAGCTTAGAAAATAAAGTAGCATACTATGCTACTTATACCATCAATTGTTACAATACCAAATTCTAAATAATTCTCTATATATCAATACAATTTAGATCTAAGTCACAAAAAGTCGTTCATATGAAGTCTAATGGCATTGACTAGCTCCTTAATGAATTGCTCCTGGCTTTTTTCCTTGTTGTAGAAAATGTTCCTATTTCTTTCATCCCAAATGTGTACACCAAATAAGATAAGGCAATTTATAAAAACACCATTTAATGTCTTTTTTAATATATTGTAAGCTCATGCTCTAATTGATAATCTGTTGCCACTCATCTGGAGGATTAATGATGGCATATCTGAGAAGAACAAATTTCCAAGCTCCATTATTAACATTATATTTGCAACAAACTAGCTTAAACCATGGCAGACACATAAGGTTCTATTAAAAAAGTTTCTTATATGATGCATTGCTAAAGTTTCCACTAGTAGTTTTCCTGTATGATGCATTGCTGAAGTTTCCATTAGTAGTTAGCAGTGTTGAAGTTTCCATTAGTAGTTAACACCGATTTCCATTAGTAGTTAACACCAGTAACTACTAATGCAAACTTTAGCAATGCATCATACAAGAAACTTTTTCAACAGAACCTTATGTTTGTCAAGTTGATTTACATTTATTACTAATATGTTGAACTCATTCTATATATTCCTATCGTTTTTTCATGAAAGGAGCTCATTCTTATAAAGAAGAGCATTTAACATAAATTTATTGTCAAGAATGATGTTTCTCAAGTCTAGTAACTCTTCTATATTCTTAGAGGTCATCTTGGAATCTAGTTATCATACCAAAACAAAGTACTTATCCCATTTTCTATTTTTTTTCTAGTAGAGAGATCAATTTCCTAAATTACATTATTCTTGATGTAATATTCATGCACCCATTTGCACTATAATGACTTATAATCATTAATTTTCTCTATATTTTCTAGACAAGCATGCATATAATCAGTAGTTTCATAGGAATTATGTTTAAACCTTCATACTTCTTTGGTCTACGTACTTTAGACTGTTTGATATCGACCTTATAACCATCATTTACCCTTGACTAGAGAAAATTTATGAGGATCTTGTCAATATTCTTGCTCATAGCTCTAAGAATGGCAAGATGTGTAGCCTAATGTATATTGATTGAAGAAAACAATGTTGTAATTAATTAATATCTACCAGCTAAAGATAAAGTTCTCATGCTCCATCTTAAAATTCTAGCTTTCATCTTGTCCACCAGTGGTTTAAAGCTTCCATAGCTTAATCTAGTGGGAGCTATTGGAATTCTAAGATAAGTAAATGTTAAAGACATCTTTTTAAACCCAATGATTTGCCTTACCATATGACTCAGAAGTTATGCACTCTTGGAATGTCAAACGAGCATTTTTCATTATTGACATAGAGTCTAGAAATTTTGGTAAACATTTTAAGGGCTATCATTACAGCTGATAATGAACTTTTGTCCACTTTAGCTAGGATAATTAGATCATCTTCAAAAATAGGTTAGTCAATTTCTTGCATTTTGAATAACATTTAAAGTTCCTAGTTCTCTCTATAATTCTTTTTAATAATTTGTTAAACACCTCCATAACTAGAGCAAAAATGTATGGTGATGGATTATATTGTCTAATGCCTTTGGAGTTGTTAAAGGCACTTATGGGCTATCTATTGATGAAGATGTTAAAAGAAGGTGTAGTGAAGCACAATTTCATACAATATATGAAGCAATCTAGAAAATCCAAGGATCTTATGATGTTGCATAAGAAGTTCCAATCAATATTGTCATAAGCCTTCTTCAATCAACTTTCAAAATACAATTCGTACCTCATTTTTGTTTGAATAGCCCTTCACAAAATCTTGCATGAGCAGAATGATATCTCCCAGTTCTCTTCTAAAATGTAAGGCCATTATATGCACCATCCATATGACTGATTAGAATCTATTTTAATGTATTTACTAAGAGTTTTGACATAATTTTATAGATGGAGTTATAAGAAGCAATTAGCCTGAAGTCTCCAAAATTATTTTGTTCACCAATTTTGGAAATGAGTGTGATGAAATCACTCTTAATGTCTTTATATAGCCTCTTATATTAAAAAAATTCTAAGACAACATCCTACACTATGTTTTTGGTGATAAGCCAAGTTTTCTTAAAGATAGCATATTGAAGCCATCTAGTCAAGGTGCTTTATGAGGAATCAGACATTTGACAACTTGCTCAATCTCTAGTCTTGTTATAGGTTTGGAAAGTATTTTAGCTTCCCGTGCTAATGTGGTCCTAATCATTATGATTTACAACACTTTAATTGTAGATTAAGCATTAGTGGGGACATTCACTCAGGCAGATAAATAATTGAAAGCCTCCTACATCAACATATCTTACTTGGAAATGATTTCATTGTTAATCATTAAGTTAAAGATTCTGTTTGCACATTTTCTAGTAATCACTAATTTATGGACAAATGTCAAGCCCTTATCACCTCGTTTAAGCCTTTTTATTCTAATTCTTTGCTTCATTTAAGAGTGATCATAGGCCAAGGCCTTTGACAGATTATTCATAGCCTATTTATTATTTTCCTTGAACACCCTGCAATGTATTTTATACAAATCATCTTGAACTGAATCTAAAGCTCTTTTAGCTTTCGTAACTAGGATATGTAGATTTTCTGCATTCTCCTTGTGTAATTTTTTTAGACTTTGTTTGATAAATTTTAATCTCTACACATATTTTTATTGTTGAGAACCATGTACCTCACTGATTCCTTTCCATAAAGCATCATCAAAGCCTGGTACATTAATAAGGAAATTGTTAAATCTAAAAGGGTATTGGAATCTTATAGATTCTATCATGGTGATTGTTGGTGAGTCATCTAATAGGTAAGTATTGGGAAAGAAGGATAAGTTATTTAGGAATTATCAAAACCACTTAATGTTGGCTAGACTCCTATTTAATTTTTTTCCCAATGAAATCATTTCCTTATTGTTTGTTGCTCCAAGTAAAAAAATTCCACTAGAATCAACTTCAGTGACTTCAATGTTTGACATACATTGTCTTAAGTCCTAATAAGGAGTCATGTTAGCATAGAGGCCCTCACTTCTTATGATGAAATAATTGCAATGAAGCCACCAATAAGTAATTAAAATTTTTGAGTTTGGTTTTAAATCCTTCTAAATACATATAGAGTTGATTTCTTTGATATATATTGTTGTAAGGATATATGAAGGAGATATAACAAACAATCCTTGAGTTTTTTAAATGATCCAATATGAAATATTTGATCAATAATACAGGTTACAGACACTTTAACCTTGTAGTTGTTATAAGATTCTACCATTAGGGTGTTGATAAAAATTTGCTATCTTTTTCCAATTACTTCTTAGCAACTTTAAAATATCATAATTTCTAACTCCAGTACTATATATTCAAACAACCAAAATACTAGGTTTATTCTTAATAAAATCTTTTAGAAGTGATTTTTTTGTAAGAGCATTAGCTCCTCTGATGTTAAAAGCTACAACCTTCATGTCTTGTTACTTTAAGTAGGTGCTTTGTTTTTCCTTTTTGATTTCCTCCTCAGCACAGTTCCAAACTCTTTCTCAGAGGTGTTATTATCACTCCTTGACAACAACTTATTTCTCAGGCTTCTCTAACCTCTGAGTGTTCAAAATTTCTTCTTCTACGTTCTATGTACCTGAGAGAATTTGTGATTTTGTTGATTCATTTTCAATTGAATATTCCTCTCTCTTTTTGTTCTCTGCAAGTTTATTAGGCATTTTTCTACTTTTTAGTATGTTTTGTTATTGAAATCAAGAACCTTTATCTTATCAACTTTCTCCAATTCCTCATATAGTCCTATCTTAAACATATTACCAATAGGAATGTATTTTATTTTAAGCCCCTCATTGCTAGGTTTCCCTACATAAGTGACTCTTAAACTATCCTCTGTGGTTTCAAGTTTCTTATTCAATCTTATAATGGGAATAGTTTTAGGAAAATAAGTCATCAAGCTAACCAAAATAAAAAACCTTGTAAAGTTAATTTTAGATACCTTAGTTTTTGCTTAGTCTATGCAAATAAGTTTGCCAATGTAGCTTGATAGATAACTTAACCCATTAGTTGTCCAATATTCCAAAGGAACATTAAAAATGCTAATCTATAAAGGTATGTTATCTTGCTTAATCTCTTAAACTTTCAGAACATACCTCCATATTACCAAAATTGGTTTACTTTGGAAATGCCAAGGCCTTACTTCAAGTACTTTGGTGGCAACTTCCTTGTTTATAAATTTTAAAAAGAAAGTCTCATTGCTATTAACAAGGATGTCCATCAACCCATATTATTTCTAATTGGTGAGTGCCTAATGTTTTAACTAGAAAAGCTATCCTCTTACTAAAGAAAAATCTATTAATGTAGCACATCATTTATATGCACCTACCATTAACACTTTTATAGGAGGTGACACCACATATTATTCTTCAATTTTTTTGGAGGAAAGTAGCTCAATCTAGCATTAGGGATGTTATTATTGGCCACTTACACCCATATTTTCCTAAATTTTGAGGAGATGGTAATGATGGAACTGACTAAAGAGATGCTTGGAGAGGTGGTTAAAATGAAACATTAGGAGTTTGAACTAAACCAAGGGATAGAAAGCCATTTGAAGTGTCCATTTGTCCAGCAAATAATAATAAGACATAGTAAGTATAGAAAGTGGGTGCAGTTGAGGAAGAAGGTACAATACACACTCTAAGCAAGAAAATAATGGGAAATAGAGAAGATCAAGTGTAGAGAGTGGTTCAAAGAGTTGGAAAACATGAGCTTAAGAAAGCACAAAGAAACTGGAGTGACTAGAAGCTACAGTGAACAAAGTAATAAAACCAACAACGATACCAATTAAATAAAGAAGTAAAGATTACGAGAAAAATGAGTTGTGAGGAGCAGGGAGACACAATAGCTTTTAAGCAAGAAAAAGGTGGTAGCTTAAGAGAGAAGATAACCATGCTATCTTTCCACATACACATTATAATATGTTTGTGCTTATGGATAAAACTTCCATAATGTTCCTTTGGAGTATTTAGAATTAGACAATTTAAGCTTCATTGCAAGCTCTATATGTAAACCCTTATGTTTTGATTCTCAAATAGCCAAAATGAACAAGATTTGCTATGCTATAATTTGTGTTGAAGTACTAATAAATGATGAACTCCCTAAAGTCGTATTTGTCTTTAAGTTGGATGAAAGTGGCACTAACCAAAGTTGAAATTTGGCTTACATAGAACTAGAAACCAACTCTGAAAAATAAAGTTTGGAAAACCACAGGGAAAGCCTTTTCCACTGGAAGCTATTTTAAAGTAAATGGGAATAATGGAGCTAGATGATCAAAACAACCAAAAGCAGCATCAGAAAAAATTTTACTTAGGAGGATGGAGACCTAAATTGTTAATGAAAAAGAGAAGATGACCAAGGAAGTGATGGAATAAGTAGAAGTTAACTAGTAGATCCTAATACCATTAATTTCTACTAAGAATAGAGGAAACAAGCTAGAGTTAGCTCAATTGTCATCAATCCTAGATCTAATAGAAAATATGGCATTAGATATAAATAATTTAGAGGAGAATAAGGATATAAGTGAGAGAGAGGCTCTTCCAAATTAAGATTAGATGCTAAACTTAAGAGAGAAATTCACTGAAGTTGGATCCAATTTAAGAAGAAAATCAGGAAGGAAAAGTGGGAAGATTATTCTTAAAGGGAACTAATCTCTAAACCATTTGTAAACTCTTATGACTATGTTGATTTGAGATGCTAGAGGGATGACTGACCTTATAAAGAGATAGGCTAATAAATATATTTTCCTAGAGAAAAATTCCTATGATTATGGGGCTACTATAATATAAATTAAAGGATATTAAGCTTCAGGATAGCCTAAATGTTTTGGGACATAATTGGAAAACTGTCACTAATCACATTTAGTATGACAATGGCATGATAATGTTTTGTTACAATGATTCTTATATCTAAGTCACTAACATTAAAAGCATATCAGCTTATCCATTTTACAAGTTACCGAGAGGGAACTATAGTATCATTTGACATCTCAATTATTTATGCCTCTTAACTTTAAGTTTTAGAGGTATCTTACTTGGATCTTAGTGGGAGATCTAAATTAAATTTTACATCGTAATGAAGCTGATGGTACTAAAGTCAAGTTAAAGGGAATTGGAAAGAGTTTAGACAAGTTGTCGACTAACTAAGGGCATTAGATTTAATATTTATAGGGAATTATTACACTTGAACTAATAAGTAATAAGGAGTGATCTAGGAAAAAACTTGATAGAGTCATGTGAATCAACTATCATTAAGAAACTTCCCTAATTCCTTTTTCTAGTTTGGAGTTCCACTATGTGCAAATCACTTAATGATTGAGGTTTTAAGATTAAAATCCAATCCTTCACCTAAGTTCTAATTCAAATTCTTCAAATTTCTTGCAAAGAAAGAGGGATTCTTTGATGTGGTAAAGGATTATTGGGATTCAACTAATAAGAAATGTCACGACCTGATACCACATTGAGCCCATGACAAACACCGCATAACTGAGCTAAGGACACTATTGGTATCCTTAATCCGACTATGCAAGGATAACTGAATATCCTTTTTTTCTTTTTTAATATTTTATTTTTGAAGAATTTGGGCAACATAACGACTGTATTTTAAAAAAACCCAAAACCTGCAAACAATTTCAAACACATTTCTATATTCATAACCAACCACAACTTTAGGACTTTAAAGTCCACTCAAGGCAATCTCAACCATAGTATTGAAAGTTTATACATTAAGTATTTTACAACAACAAATAGTCAAAAGTTAAGTTTATATAATCATAAAGTATATTAACACAACCAAACTAATAAGATAGTAAAACAGTTCATGAGCCACTATATAACAAAAATAAAAACTAAAAGACTACCCACATATGGTAAAACCCTGAAAATGTCAAAAGACCACACGATCCACTCAAAACTTCAAACTCACTAAATTAACCTGTATGGTTGGAAAGTGGAAGGGGGTAAGTACACTAGGTACTCAATGAGCAGGAAAAACATATATCACAGATAGAATTAGTTTATACTAAGACGGTGTAGATAACCTATGAAGTGAATATAACACGCATCGAAAAACACATAGACCCAGCCTATGACTTAATGTATACTGGTTGAGAACCATATAGGCCCAGCTTATTAATCACCCATCCGGTGAACATAAGTTCCAGTTATAGTATACAAATGCATAAAAACATCAGATGTATAAATCAAATTCCGCCAGAAAATAAATATCAGAATAAGCTAAAATAATCATGTATGACACCACTAGTCGGCCAAACTAATGTGCACATCCACCGATTATCAGTGTTGACTCGACTTTCATCCGTGGTGAGTCCGGACTACAGTTGACAAGAGTGTTATGACCCTAAGTGATGACCTCGTCAGTGTCCTGACCCTAGGTGTGGAATCACTCGTAAGTCCCGTAAAAAGGTGTCGATACGGCGACTTGACTTTAATGTACCAGCATCAAGGGTACGGGGTCGCTTAATCATAATCAGTTGTGCCCAACACACAATTGGCCAATCATTTCCTCACCAATCACAAAAATCATATACAACATTTAAGTATAAAAAATTAAGTAAGGCATCACGCCTTTATTTATCGGTCCAACTGATAAAATGAAACCTTGTTATGGCTCCAAGCCAAAAGAGAAAACATACACGCAGCATATATGACTCATTTATGCATAAGTAAGTTCAAAAACATTATTTCATGCCATAAAAGTCATCTTTTGCACTCTAATTGCAAAGTTGTTCAAAAACATAGTTTTAGAAAATAAAACATTATTCTTTCATACTTCGAGTGCAGGTTTGTTGAAAACAATGTCATTTATCAAAATATGAATTAAAACATTAGTTGCACTCCAAAAGCAAAGAGTTATTCAAAACAATATTGTTTATTAAATACATAAATATACTAGCATCTAATGGAGATTTAATTCTACTATGCATTACTTAGGTCCAAAGTTCACATACAAGTCATCATACATGCCTTAGAGTGATCTAATCCTATATAAGAAATATGGCTCCCCAACTCACCTCAAAAGAAGATATACTCTCTCTTAACTTCAACAATCCTCGATACGAGTTCCCTAATTTATGGATCCTTAGCCTTTATACATAAAAAGACATACAATGAAATTACTACTTAAACATAAATTTCATATTTATATGCCATCACATTAGCTTCTCTTTTTGCATTTTCTAAGGCATTTAATGCCTTTAATCCAAACTTAGTCATTTCATAACATAATTAAGCACATCTTTATCCAAGCA
>JANSVA010000005.1:31799244-31815047 GCA_025504915.1 Erythroxylum reticulatum | reverse complement strand
TGTGGAAATGATGTAGGGAATAATCTATAACTTGTTAAATAATTGTTAGATATAATTCCCATGTAAAGATGACTTAGAATAATACATGAAATTGGATCACGATCCAAGTGACATACAATAATACATGATTTGGTATTATGAGTACATATCTGAAATTAGATCACTATGACAAGTGGGAATAATGAGCATATATGTATTATATATGTGGAAATGATGTAGGGAATAATCTATAACTTGTTAAATAATTGTTAGATATAATTCCCATGTAAAGATGACTTAGCATAATATATGAAAGTGCTTATAGTAACCAATTGGGGATAGATTGAGATCATTAAAGATGTTACTATGGATGATAAATTCAAGTAAAATGAATCACGATCATGAACCTTCTCACCCTGATCGTGGCAGGCACAAAGATGGAAATGTTGTTTAGCATTAATTGGAATCCAGGTATCATTAGCAAATTTTAGTAATTGGAGAATTGTCATAACTACATCTCCAAATAAGATGAAATGATCTTGATGGTACAGAAATTGAGCTTCTTGAGGTATTAAGAATGACTGATAAACAAGGATGAAAGCAGTTGATTGATAAAGATTACATAAATAGTATAGATGTGGTAGCAAGAAATCTTCTTTTGAAGAAGAATTTCACTGAATTCAATTAAGTAGCCCAAATGGTTTACTTTAAGATTGATCAATGAAGAAGCGAATCAGAAATGAATAAGGAATGAATCAAAAGTGAATATTATAGTTCCATTACTAATGGAGACTCAAGTACAATAGGTTGAATATGCTATAGAGAGTACATGTAGTTTGCCGATGTAAGGTATCTAACTAGGTGATTGGATTCTGGAATTTTAAGTAACACGATTATTACTATGAGGAGAATTTAAGTTCACACTATATTCTATGTAAATTTGTTCAGGAGATACAAATTTCATTTGGTGAATATGTTATCAATTTAGAGAGTTAAGACTAGAAATAAATTGAAATATTTAAAGAAACTAATATGAGTGAACAGATATTAGAATAAGCCAGTATGAAAACAGTGGAAATTGAATGAATTGAGAAAATCATTCGAGGAAAGAAGAAACCAAAATTAGCATAAGATAATATGACCTCATTGAGGAAATAGTTAAGATAATGATATCTGAACAAGCGACTGGAAAATCAAATGATTCCATTGACTACAATCAAGTGGAAGAAATTATTCGAGTGATGAAGTAACGTGGGAAACTGAAAAGCATATGAAAAAGTAGTATCCCCAACTGTATCATCAATCAGGTAAGAATTTTGAGGACAAAATTTCTTAAAGAGGGGAGAATTGTAACATCCCATATTCAGGGTTAGACCCCAGAATTGTGAACTAAGCATACTATGAGATTGTATATTCATACACATATGAATATTTATTATTGACATATTTAAAATAATTGTTCATGTATTCATTGACATTTTTTGGTATAATTGACTGATTAATTCAATTTAAAATGTTAATTGTGACATATTGGTGTTAAAGATTTATTTTGAGACTAATAGTATTATTCCGGAAATTTTATTGAATTTTGGTAATTTCTGAATATTGAAATATGGAGCAATTATAATGAGGCACGTAAACTGATTAAATTGATGAGCCTATGTATACGCGTGACACGTGGCAACATGAAATAGTGATAAGTGTAATTTATGCAAGAGAACACATGGTTACGTGTTTTAGACCTTGTCTTCCTGCTGCTCTCTCTTTCGTTGTTCTTTACCGAGAGTAGTATTGTTATCAAATGTATTTGTAGTTTACCAAACACCGAGCATCAAGTTATGGGGATTTACTCTCTTTGTTGGCAATGAATCACGTAAGTAACTCTGATGATGTTTACAGTGCCAATATATATATACATGCATATGAAGTTTATGCAGTGTAGTCTCAATGAATGCATAGACTGAATGACTTAGATAAGGAATTGAGGTTGTAAATGTATAAAGATAGTAGTAAGTATATCTGGGCTTGAATCTGAGTTTACTGAGTGTTGTGTAATTTGAGGAAGAGTTAAAACACAGTAGAGAGAGAAAGTATATGTGAAGTTTCGAATTTGTGATTTTTGAAGTGTCAACTTGAATGTGATTTGTTTAGAGTTTGTATTGGAGTTATAAATGTAGTATAGATGATTTAGAAGAGTGTAAAGCACGATCTCGACTTCGCTGTTAAGGGTCACGAATCACGATCGCGACTTTCAACTTTTGTTATATTCTAAACTTCCTTTGCTCTTTTTTGTTATAACTTTTGCTCCCGATATCCAAATGACATGAAACTTGAACCAATAGATTCCTAACACATTGTTCTATCTCTCCATAAAAATTGGTAGCTTTATGAATTGATTTGAAAAAGATTGATTGAATGAAAGTGAGGGAATCTGTTGGAATAGTATGAACTGGAATATTTTACTAAACAGACTTTGGTATTGTGAATATATCTTGACTTGTAGAGTTCAAAATGAGATGATTATTGACTCAAATGAAAATAGAGACATAAAGATATGATTTTACTGAAGAAATCAAATTGTAATTCTAGTTCTAAGAATTCCAAAATCTTCTCTGAATTTGAAGTGAGAGTTTTGTTATAGTTTAAGAATAAACTGACATATTTGCAGTATAAATTCTTGTATACAGGCTCAAATTGAATGCTCTTAGTGTCATTAGAAACCTAAGACACAGAGGAACAATTTTACAGAAGGAAGTGTTGCTTAAATCCTTCATTATCTAGATCTTATTGACCATATACAGTTGACTAGAATGGAATGTTTTCAGAAATAGTTGAAATAGAGAATGAGTGATTGATTTTCGATACAATTAGAGTACAATTGATATGTATATCATTGTAATATAGAAATATACCCGAGAATTTGTCATTGAACATACATAAGATAGGAAACATTGATAAATGTGCTTATTGTATTACATAAGCTCTCTAGTAGTATGAAATTGTTTTATTGCATATAAAAGAGCAAGTAGTGCGACCACTGTTAGATATTGCTGGAACGTCAAGACAATAAGCTTAAAGGAGCAACTGTGAGTAACCTAAGATGGTCTCACTTTATTTGTTTTGTTTTGTATATGACTGAATTATATTGATATATATTACTGAACTGCATTGACTGATTGTGTACTGAATTCTGGACAATATATGTCCGAGGCATATGATGCATGCAAACAATATTGGAAGTGTTACTTGTTCATGAATGGGACTGCCTAATTGAATATTTTGATTCTCAACTGAAAAGTCGTTGTGATAATATATGCAAGTGAAAGTGATTAAATTAATGACTGAATTGTGACATGCATATCATTTCAATGCATGTAATATAAAGGCGTTGAGACCGTAGTAGCCAGCATGAAAGCACTTACACATAGAGCTTTACTCCATGACTACTTTTTCTGCACGTAGAGCTATGCTCCGTGATTACTGCTTCTAACTGAGCCCTATGGGCTAATATCTGTATCTAAAAGGCACTCGGTCACAAAACTGTAAAAACGAATGTGAGTCTCATACATATATTTTTCATATATTATTGGAATTCATTGAATGATTTACAAAGCTGTAATGAAATGATTGATTGTATGAACTATGTGATTTTATGATGATTGTATTTGTTACATGAGTGAACCATCGAGGATGGTTACTCAACTAAGTTCACAAAACTCATAAAAAATTGCAACGTGACTTTCAGGGTTTAGTAAAGGACTACATATAAGCTCCGAATAAGAGTTCCAGGTCAGGATCAGTGCGTCGTTATGTTGTATTGAAAAGTGTAGTCTTAAGTATTATTCAATGTGTATAAAAATGATCTTGAAATGTAATGTTATTGTGACTACAAGTGTTTCATTTCTATAATGGGCCCAAGTGATTACTGAAACTCTGATGAGTTCAATAATAATTGTAATTTTTGTGATTAAAATTGTTTATAAATAAATACGGCCAAAATTGATTATCTCTTTTCCGCGTTTTACGTGTTATTTTAAAATGAAAGTAATGAATTTAATTGACGGACTGTGCTAACATGCAACCCTCGCTGGGTACGTACTCGGATATCACTCAAGATGTCGGATACGTGTCTTGTGAGAGGTGGGGTGCTACAGATGATCTTATGAAAGCTTTCTTATTGTTCAGGAATTCTGGTAATTCCAAGAAAGCTAAAGTCAAATAGAGTGAAGTGATTATTCCTAAAAAGCAAGGAGGATTAGGGATTACCCCTATTTCTCTACTACAAAAAGTGCTTATGTACAAAAGGATTTGGAGGCCATTTAAAGACAAAAATGCCATTTGGTTAAAATGATTACATGAAACATCTCAGAACTGAAATCTTTTGGCATCTGTCAATCTCTAGGGAGTACTCCAGGTTCTTCTTCCAAATGTTGAAACTGAGACAGGTAGTTTACCTTTGGATTAAGCATGTATTAGGAAATGGAGAGAATATCTAGGTTTGGTTCAATAACGGGACATAATATAGTCCACTTATACAAAGGACTGAAGTATCCTAACTTATAAACAAGCTTCCACTTAACTCCAAAGCATCTTCTTTAATGAATCAAGCACATTGGGTAGACAATTTCAGATGGTTCAATTTACTAGTGGGTTATCTACCCTAAATCACTCACAATCATAGGCAGGCCTCCATATCCTAGTTATCAGATGCTTTTGGACTTTTAACTAATAAGTCTTGCTATAAGACTTTGCGGGAAGAAGATGTGAATGTTCCTTGGTTCAATCTTCTATGGAAGCACTCTCTAAATCAAAAGGCCTCTATTTTCACTTAACTAATTATTAAGAACATAATCCCTACTAAGAATAGATGGTTTGGATCTTATGACCCGATCTGTGTGCTATGCAAATAAGCTGAAGAAGATAAAGAACACTTTTTTTTTTTAATGAAGATACTCCAAAGTGGTTTGGAGCAGAATTTTACATCTGCTATCTAACACTTATCTTACTTATGACTAGATATCCACTTTAAATTGAATCACTAGTAATTCTAACCAAAAGGTGCAAGATGCACCCATATACAAAACTACCTTCACAAAAACTATTTATTCTTTATGGAGGGTAAGAAACAAGAGGATCTACAGGCATGAGCAATTAAATAAGTACATCTTAGTTGTAGACATCATCAGTTGGATAAGAGTTATTGTGACACCTAAATTTGATCAGCATGCTTTATCTATAGAAATGAAGACCTGATGGAATTTGTAACAACTACTATTATTTTTCATATGCTTTTGTAATTTGTTTCATTTGAAAACTCATTGTAATGTTGAGATAACTTTGCTTTAGTTAATACAATCCTTATTCCATTCTAAAAAAATTATATATATTTTTTCATATAAGCCAATCAACATTAAAATTAAAAAATTTTCATATAAGCCATTAGACTTAATTTTAACGTTGATTAACATTTTCTATCATATTAACTTATTGAACTTAGTTTAAGTATTATTATTTTACGTCTTTTTAATTTGGTAAACTTATTATTAGAATGATTATTTTTTGGTCATATTACATAATAATAAAATAAATATTACAAAATTATAAATTATTATAAAATATTAATTATTTCATTTATTTATATTTAATAATAATATTAATTTTAATAAAAATTTAGTTTACTATTATATTAAATTGATAACTATAAACAAATTTAATAAATTAGTATATTAAAAATTTTAACACATGTTTGTATACATAGTATTGTTAAGAATAATGTCCATGCAGACATGATTTGCGATGTGATGTTATTCAACCAACAGAATGGTTACACCTATTAATTAGGAGTTTTTAATTTCGATTTTAGAAGTGAGGTTTTTTTAATAAAAAGACAAATCACATGGTAAATTGTCTGTTATACTCTTCCTGTTTCTATAGGGAAAAAAATGAACTAATAGAAACATAAATGATCAAATAATCAAAGAAAATTTTATATTGCAATTCTCAAAATATATTTTTTATATATACATTAAAAAAACAAAGTAAAGTTTTAAAAGTGTGATTCAATTGTTTTTTTGCATTACATTATAGAAAGCCAACTTGGGCCCAAGACATCTATAACATGCCCTGATGTGTTGGAAAATTTCCAGATCATAAGTGGTTGACGATATGCAACATCCTCGCTCAATTGCCTAAAGGCTCGTTTATTTCTATTTTTATTTTTAAAAAATATTATTTATCTAATTAATCAAAATTTTTTTAAATAATAATAATTAATAATCTAATTTTTACTTAATAATTTAATTTAATTTTATAATCAAATAAATTAAATTTAATAATTATTAGTAAATATAATCAAAATTTAAATATCTATAAAATATATAAGTTTAAAATAAAATTTGTTTAATACTTAAGATATATTTAAAATAAATACTAATTTTTAAATAAAAAGTTAATCTTTAAAATATTTATTTTAATAAAATAAAATAATTTTATTAATAAATATTTATTTTATTTAAAAAAGAAAATTAAAAATATTAAACAATAACTGAAAATTAAAAAAAAATTTCCCGAACCAAACCCATCAAAATCTCGACCCTATTAGCCACATGTTCATTACTCATCGACGTGGCGGCAAAGCAACGTCCGGGCTCAGTGAGCTCCTCCATACACACGCCGAGGCATACTCGTCCCTTTCTGCCCTACCTTATTCAGCCAAAATTTTGAAGCCTTTATTTTTTTTTGTCCCTTGCCTTTCAGCGGAATTCATTTCCCTCAAAATTTCTGGATTTTGCCTACAGTTTTCTTGTGATTGTTGTTCGCTGTCCTTGGACTTGGAGATAACAATTTAACATTTTAGATTTCCTGATAGATCCAGACCCGGCTTTCTCGTCTCTGTAGTCCGCTTATACTTGTGCTGTTCACTTTTTCAAATTTCATCAAATACCCTGCTTTTATTCGACAAACGAGCTTTGGCCCTTATTTAGAGTTTTGATCAATTCTTGGAATACCCAGGTGAGAGATCTTATGAAATATTGAATCTTTATCGCTGAATGTCAGTGGAAAGGTCATTCGAGGCATGGGAAGAGGTCCAGCGACATGGTCAGGACCTTGCCGATCGGCTAGCACAGGGTTTTACGGGGCTAATACAATCTCATATGACCAACCCACCTGCGTTCCCTTGGCCAAACCCTCAAAATTCCAAGCTTTTCGATTTAGAGTTCCCTACTCACAGCTTCAGTGGAAAGGATTTGGGGGTGTTGAGTGATAGTAATGGTATCAATGGAGTCTCTGCGATTTTCGATATCGGGAACAGGATTGGGCAAGCTGGGGCTGACTTTGGGGCGTGCTTGGATGGGTTGGTTCAGCAGTTCTTTAGAAGGTTACCGGTGCCGTTTAAACCAGAGGAGAGTGTGGGAGTTGGTTTCAAGATGGATAAGTGGAGTGATGTTGGGTTTAATGTTGAGGGAGAGGTTGGTTTGGTGACTGAGAGGCTGAGGGATTTTGGGTTTGTGAAGGAAGATGGCAATGGTGGTGGGCCGTTTGAAGGCTTAGTAGAAGATGAGACTGGTGGGCTTAATCTGAAATCTACTGGTTTGTTGGGTAAACCACAGGTAGTAATTTTGGTCTCAATTTGGGTTTATGATAGGGTTAAGGTTAGCATGTGCTTAATGATTTGTACTGAATCAGAGATTATAGTATCGGTCTAGGTGCACTACCCTCAAAAGAAAATTCCAATAGTTTTTGTAATGAACCTGATATAAAGAGAATGAAGGGAGACTTGTAGGATTGTACATGTCTTTTGTTAAAAGTACTTGTGAACGGTAAGTTTTGAATTCTTCTTGATATTTCAGTTCAACGTTCTCCTTCAATTTTTGTACTGCTATTTTTCTAATGAGCTAAGGGTTATGAACAAGAGGCAATTGTCCTAATGTTACCTTGCCTATTTCCTTTTGCATATTGTCCTAATTCAATTGGATCAAAACGTGCAGTTGTCTTCTTTGTAGAAAGCTGCTTGAACAATTGTATAAGTGATATTTATAATGTTCGGAAAGTTTTGTATGCTAAACTTTGATTTTTCTTCTTCTAGAGCTTCTAGTTTGTTCTATTTTCTCTTCTTCATTGGTGAATTATACAAATTGATAAATACCTATTAATTGTCTGGCCTTTTGTCTTCACTAGAAGAAAAGAGGTCAACTTGTGTTTTTGATAGATGGTAGAAACTTTGTGAGGTGTCATGAAAAATTTGTAAATTGTAGTAAAAAGCAGATGAGGTATATATAAGGGTGGAAAAAATGTGAATACATAGGTAAGTTGATTTTGTTTTGGTTTTGTTGAGTTGGTATTTTGTTATAACAAATAATTGAAAATTCTATGTTTTTCTTGATTTATTGTGAATGTGGTCATCAAGAGATTAATAATTTAAGTTTCTTTTTTGCTAATATTGAGGAATGCTGGTCATAATTTTCATTAGGGGCAAGGTTAAGGGCATTGATAAGTTGCTGGACGAGGAAAGGACTTTGATTGCTGTTAGGAATTGCACAAAAACATTTTGAGTTTGCTTGAATTAGCTTTCCTACAGTCTACATCTTATCATTTGGGTCTAGTTATTGATATATCAAATTTCCAAATAACATAAATAATTGAAGTTGTCTAGTCTAGCTAGTTGAAAGACTTTTGTACCTTCTCATTGTTCTCAACACATGTTGTTTTTGCTTTTATCTTTCTCAATGTATTTGCAAAATACTATTGCCTATAATGTGCTTAAATCTTCTATAGCTTGTAATCTTGGAAATCTTATAATTAAAAAGATAAACATTCTACATTGGTAGGCAAAACTATTCTTCTTAAAGTTTTCAAACCTAGTTTGGGGTATTGACTTGAATAGGTGAAAGGGTTGGTCAATTTTATACAATTATTTAGATTTGTTAGTTAAACATATGTACTTCTGTGAATAATGCAAAGGTAAATAGCTAAATAGAATTGTAAATTGAGCTTTTCCATTGGCTGCAAAAAAAGGGTGGTGTTTGTGGTAATTATTATATCTGCTTAAAGACTTTTTGCCTAAAAGGGTATATCATTGTAGTTTTGAACTTAAAAAGTTGCAATTTATATGAAGGATGATATTTTAAGTGGAAAAAACTTGGTAAACATAGGAAAAAATTATATTTAGTAACAAAAATTGTAATGTGATGTGGATTTTGTTAACATTTATTTTTCGTTACTGTTCAAGTTTATTGATTTTGTTACCATTTATTTTCTTTACCAATGATATGTTTTACCTTGGGTGCAGGGAACCGTGAATATCACGTCAACTTATGAAAGTAGAACAAGTAGTATTGAGAGTTCTGTAATTGCAAGGGGAGACTTTTGGAGAATGGAGGCATCACAAGGTAGCTCCACGTCAAGAAATGAGAATACCTCTCTATTTCTTGTCCAACTTGGGCCAGTTCTATTTGTTCGCGATACAACACTTCTTCTTCCAGTGCATCTCTCAAAGCAGCACTTGCTTTGGTATGGCTATGATAGGAAGGTATGTACAAACTTGAATAGAAAAAGTAGAGAATAATGCTTGATACTTTGGAAAATGGAAGTAATGGTGCTAAAGCTTTTTATTACTTATTAAAAAAGTCTCTAGAAGTAAAACTATTTGTTCTTGAACCTTGAAAGTTCTTTGCTAGTTTTATGCTATACTGTAAGTATACGATTTGTATATTGTAGTACAACTAATATCGTTCTCATGAAGATTGAATATAGTTACCTAACAATTTGAATTACACTTTGTTTAAGGTTACAACAAATTAAATTAATTGAAAAATTAAAGTAAGCTAATAAAACTAGATGATTGTACAAGTAAAAGACAACATTGTAATTGAAGTTACTCAATGATGGAAACTTAGGGATTATTTTATCCTTGTTTTGCCCTTCATCTTGTGAATTCAACTATGCTTGATTCTAGATATTCAAGAGTTTTGATTGCCCTCTTTTAAGATCTAATTAAGTAATCCCAATTGAAATAGATAAAAGTTGAGTTGCAGTCTCTTGATTTCTCAAAAATACTCCTAACTTCTCAATTGGATTTGAAGCAATCCTAAGGATAATTAACTCACAATTAAGATCTCTTTTCAATTACTTATTAACTTGATATTTGTAAGTCTATTAAGGTACGTCTCGTTGTGCAACTTAACACAAATTTCTTGATTGAATTTCTCAATTCAAATCAAATATGAGCATAACAAATATCACAAAGCAGTAATATATTGAATTCAACAAGGTAAAAGTTATACAAAACAATTCAAGAATAAAATTTTAATGTAAATTTAGCAAGGCATAATCATGTTCAAAACATAATCATTCATATTTGGCATACAGGGCAATAAAATTGAAGAAGATAAGAGAATGAAATCAACTTCAAGCCTTGATCTTGAAAATCTGGAAAGTTGGAGTTGATCTTGATGTTTTCACTTTGATCTTCTTTTTGTGATGTGCAACCCATTCTGTGTTTTTCTTCCCTGTTTTGGTGTATATGCCGACTCTGAAATATGCCTCTCTATAGCCTTCATAATATCCTGTTATAGCAAAAACTAACATTTTTAGAATATACACGGTCACTTACACAATCATGTATCTCAAAATCTCCTCTAAATTGCGACTTCACACAGTTCCAAAGGCTTACAAGTGCACATACATGGATGTGTGTGTCAACATACATAGGCTTATATCTTCCCACGAGCATAAATAGCATCTTTGAATCTCCACTCGTTTACAATGACTTACATGGTCCTTGTACACAATTGTGTGTCTCCAAAGTTGTTTCAATTCTTTTATTTTATATCTCAATTTCTCCTAAATTCTTCTCTTTTTGGTCTATGAAGACAATTATCACCTGAAAAAACACTTGAAGCAAACTAAATACCAAAAATACTATAACACTTTCAAATAACAAGCAAAATACATTAAATATGAGTATATAAATATAATCAGTTAATCATTTATTAACATCCCCATGCTTTAGCTTTTGCTTGTTCCCAAGCAAAACTAAAACTACAAAACAAACAAAACATACAATCATTGAACAATTGCAATAATGATATAATGAAGTCAACTCTTATTAAATTAGCTTAGCCATAAACATCAATTACTTAAAAAGTTTCAATACCCTTATTATATTTATGTTCGAATGCTTTGATTTAAATATATACATATATGTATATCAAACAAAATATCAACACCTATTCGTACATCCGTGACACTTGTGAGCATGCAGTCATTCTTAGATACCAATTAAAGATAGAGATCGTTACTAACTACCCATTTATGAAATTTATTTTGACATTTAATAAGAAGATCCACATGTTTTCTTTTATTGACAACATACTTATCAAGATTGGTTGAAGTGTCATTTTAGCCTTTGTGACATGAAAATAAATATTTTGTGATGAATGCCTTCGATTACTCAATTATGTAACAATTTACAATTGACTACTAATTCTATTATTAACCCATTTTTTAATGGGTCAATGGAATAAGAAATTTGTAGTGGAATAAGAAATTTGTTTATAACACATTTATACAATACTTTGTTGTTTTTTTTACACATTTTACTTTATTTTTTCTTAATTACTCTCACGAAAGGCTACTAATAATGTTTACCAGTTTAAATGAATTTAATTATATCCAAACAAATGTCATAAATTTGATATAATAGGTAAAACATTCTAAACAACATGCATATTCATTTAAAAAACACTTAAAGCACAAACTTTACAAGTTAATGTTTCTTCATAAATTAAATGATCATATTTATAGATAAGCTAATTTATTTCAATTTTATGTTATTGAAACATACACATATGCAACAAAATGTTATCACAATACTAAATAAAAAACTAACACAATGCAAATGCCAATTCACACACAAATGATATGCAAGTGCATATACGTCCCCACATTTGAACAACACATTGTTCTCAATGTCAAAAACAACATGAAGACAAAAACAAAACACAACTAGCAAACGATGAAAAGCAAAAAAATAAAAAGTAAAGGCAAGAGTATCTATGGTGAATTTGTAGGTGACGAAGTTGAAGATGGCATATGGACACACTTTAAATTATGAAATAAATCATTCAACTCTACCAAAAAAAAACATAAAACATAAAACATAAAAATAATAAAGCACAATCTAACATAAAATTACAAAAAACCTACTTAAAACATAGCATTCTAATTTTAAGGTCACTAGTTTGACCATTTTAGTTGTTTCTTACGTCTAAAATTTCTCGCCTCATAGCTCTCATTCCTTTTCCACTTGTCTTAATCTCTCTCTCTCTCTCTCTTTTTTCCATCGATTTTTGACCTTAGAAATGGTGGTTTCTCAACTCTTTTATAAGTGTGATGACCTTTAGTTGCTCCCATGGATTTGATTCTGTGTTGCTCGAGAGGCTCCCCAAACTTTTGTTGACAATGCATTGACAAGTTGCCTAACTTATACCTCCTAGTTATGAATGGAAGAGGAGTGATGATCAAATTTGGCTTCTGTCCTCTTCTGATTTATATCTTGGCCATTGAACATAGGGCACGTCTATTAATTAGTCCATTTTTGACTCTAAAGATTCAAGCTTATCCTACTGAAAATCTAGTGGACCTGACCTTGTGCTCTAATGTTATTTCTTGCATTATTAGACCAAGAAAAGTTTGGATTGTTCTTCTACTAAGGATTATATGTGTTAGAGTATGGATTTTTACCTCTCCTTTGTTGAACTCCCATGAAATTAACTTGTTCCATACCATTGCTATCCATAAAAAACAATCAACTATCATGTGACTTTCTTGCCCACACAACTCACATCCATGTTGTATTGCCTTCCATGGGTTGGAAGAAGAGGCCTGCAAGTTGCTCAATTGCTTAGTAAGGGCTGACATTTGAGCTTGCAAAGATGCCAGTAAATTCATATCTATCATTCCCTCTTGCTCTTTGAAATTTTGTTCCTTGCCCCTCTCCACTGTCCACAGGCAACTATTATTTGCCATTTCTTTTAATGTGTCGTGTGCGACGGTAATCGTCTTTCTCATCAAAGAACCACTAGCTGCTAACTCCATTGTAGAATTTTTGCGACAAAAATTCCTTCGGTAAATTATGGCGCAGACAACTCCTCTATAATTCTTCAAATCGCTCTAATGCTTCATATAAGGATTCTCCATCATTATGTTAGAAATTTGTGATCTTAATGATTCTTGTGGTCTTCTTCAATGGAAAATACTTCAACAAAAAGGCTTGTATTAGTTGCTCCTAAGTTGTGACATTCTTAGGGTTGAGAGAGTTCAAACACGTCTTAGCTTTAAAAAGGGAACAACCTCGTCTTTGCAGCATTTTCCGACAACTTTGTTGTTTCTAAACATGTTGCATATCTTTGAGAAGTTTGCCAAGTGTGCATTGGGGTCTTTATTGGCAAACCCATAAAACTTCGCATTGGTTTGTAGCATATTTAATAAGGCTGGCTTTATCTCGAAGTTATTGACTAAGACGGGTGATCTTGTGATGTCCTGTTGATTCACATTAAAACATGACCTC
This sequence comes from Erythroxylum reticulatum, assembly GCA_025504915.1. Taxonomy (NCBI): domain Eukaryota; kingdom Viridiplantae; phylum Streptophyta; class Magnoliopsida; order Malpighiales; family Erythroxylaceae; genus Erythroxylum; species Erythroxylum reticulatum. Next base: position 31,801,498 of record JANSVA010000005.1, on the reverse strand, counting down.
ATGAAATCGATAAGGGTCTTTTGGTGTGCTCCTTGATTTCCTTTTGTGGGAGAGAATTTTCATATATTGTCATATATTGAATAGGAAGTATACAGCCATATATAGGACATTACAATTAGGAATTTAAATCTGAAAAGTTATCTAAAGCTATCTAATGTAATCCCTTAATTTAAGGGATTTCAAACTTATTCTATCTTATCTATTTACAACCTATTTATATCTTAGTATAATCTATTTACAGTTGTTTAGTATCTCAACACTTCCCCTCAAGCTGAGGAATAGATGTCTTCCATTCCCAGCATGTATACAAGATCATGAAAACTTGAACTGTTTAGCCCTTTTGTTAAAACATTAGCTACTTGATGTTCTAATGGAACATAGGTCATACACACTAACCCTTCTTCCAATTCTCTTTAATGAAATGTCTATCAATCTCAATATACTTTGTCCTATCGTGTTGTATAGGATTATGAGCAATATTGATGGCTACCTTATTGTCACAATAGAGCTTCATAGGGCCGTCCCTTTTGACCCTCAAATCATCTAGAATAATCTTCAGCTAGAGTAGTTCACACAATCCTTGAGCAATAGCCCTAAATTCTGATTCTGTAGATGACCTTGCCACCAAATTCTACTTCTTGCTCCTCCATGTTACCACATTTCCTCCAAGAAACGGACAGTACCTTGTAGTTGATCTTCTATCCACTATGGAACCTGCATAGTCAGCATTGGGGTAAGCTTCTAGAGCAAGAGTATTGTTTTTCTTGAACAAAATTCCTTTTCCCGGATTGCCTTTTAAGTAATGTAGCACCCTATAAGCAGCTTGAAGATGAGGCTCTCTTGGATCATGCATGAATTGACTGATCATGCTTATCGAGTATGCTATGTTTGGCTGAGTGTGAGCAAGATATATGAGTCTACCAACCAGTCTTGATACATCCTTTTATCAACAACTGGTTCTTCTTTAGCTTCTCCCTACTTGTGGTTTGGATCTATTGGTGTAGAGACTGGCTTGCACCCAATCTTCCCTGTTTCTAACAACAAATCAGTCACATACTTCTGTTGAGATATAAAAAATGCCTTGTGTGAAAAAGCCATCTGAATATCGAGGAAGCACCTTAGTTTCCCAAGTTCTTTTATCTTCAACTCTTTTACTAGTCTCTACTTCAATTCGAGCTTCTCTTTCTCATCATTTCCAGTCACTATGATGTCATTCACATATATTAGAAGTGCAGTAATTCCCCCTGTAGCTGAATGTTTAATCAAAAGTGTGTGATCACCTTGGCTTTGTTTATACCTAGACTCCCTCATGACTTTTTGTGAATCAGAGCTTATTTGCTCTATATTTTTTTTATTAGAGACTGCAGTATATATATACATGAATATGTTCACAGAATAGGATAGAAATCTATACAAATATGGAAATATAATCCTAGGATACTATATATCTACAAGATATTGCTATCTAATCTAAATGATCTGATTATGATCAGATCATAATATTATGAGATATATATATCTTTGACCACACTCCCCGTCAAGTTGGATCATAGATATCTATCATGTCCAACTTGCTAATACATTCTTCAAATGCTTCTTGTTGGAGTCCTTCGGTAAATACATCAACTATCTGCTTAGGCATATTGTCCCATCTTCTATCTTCTCTTTGATGAAATGTCGATCATCCTCAACGTGTTTTGTTCTTTCATGATGGACTGGATTGTGTGCCATGCTTAGGGCTGCCTTGTTATCACAATAGTGTTTTATAGTTATCTCAAACCTGATTCCCAATTCTGTCAACACTCTCTTTAACCAAAGACTTTAACACATTCCTTTTGCAACAGCTCTTAGTACAGCTTCAGCATTGCTCTTGGCTACCACCTTTGGCTTCTTACTTTGCCAAGTAACCAAATTTCTCAACACAAAAGTACAATATCTAGTGGTTGATCGTCTATCTTCTTTTGAACTTGCCCAATCTGAATCAGTATATATTTCAATTGTTCTTTGATCTCCTTTCTTGAATAGCAGCCCTTTCCTTGGAGTACCTTTTAGATACCGTAGGATCCTATAGACTGCCTCTAAATGTTGTGTCCTTGGTGCATGCATATAGCGACTAACACTCACGACAAAAGCAATATTTGGTCTAGTATGAGACAAATAGATTAGTCTTTCCACTGGTGTTTGATACTCTTCACGATTGACAAGTGTATCATCTTCATCCCCAAATTTTGTACTGTCAATAGGAGTAGTGCTT
>JANSVA010000005.1:31740712-31750924 GCA_025504915.1 Erythroxylum reticulatum | reverse complement strand
AATACATCTTTAACACAATACATATACTAACACACTCATTCAAGTTCATTTAATATTTCTAAATTCCACTCAAAGATTGGGGTCCAACATAAGGTTAAGATATGTTTCTTTTTTTTGTAGGTAATGAAAACCCCTCCGTATAATAGAAGTGAGAAATTGATTTTTTATGAAATATTCTTAAGAATCTTTGAAAGCTTTTTCACGTTTATTTTCATCCTATATGAAGTGGATACGTATTAGAAATAATAGTAAGAAAATGCAATTCTATTTTTTGTCTTATTAACCCTAATATTGTTGACTCTAAGAAAGTGCACCTATGATTTTGTATTAGTGTAGTGATGTGTAGAGTATCAATCCTATGATGATTTAGTAAGTATTAAGCATAAATCGTCTACCATTATCTAATAAAAATAAATATTTATTATGATTTAAACTAGGTATTTACATTATACTATCAATGTTGGAGTTATGTAAATGTAGTGCCTTGGAAAGCAAGTACATTTACATGTAACTTAATCTTGTTCCAATTATAATTTTGTAATTAAAATATTTATTATTAATAAAACAAAATAGTTCAATTTTATTTGTATAAGCATAATATAACTAGTAATAAGGAACCAAGTTTCTTTTATTAATAATATACATATACATGAAGATGTATAGGAAACATGTACATTATTAGAATCTAAATTAATTTATTCATAATTGAATAATCAAGTTGGTCACTTGATTATGTTTTAGAATGTAGTGCTGCAATTTATCTCCATGTAAGTAAAGGAGTTTACTTTAAGGGAATAATGAGTTTGATATTATGATAGTAGTCGACTATCGATAATGGCACTATTAAACGAATCTGGAATCAAGTATATTTTCAAGAATAAAGTAGGTCGTTACTTTAATCATAAAACATACATTTTAGCCTTTGCATATTATGAACCACAATCTTGATGAGTGGTGAACTTATATGTGTTCCATTATAATTCTTAATATGAGCAGAATGAATTTTTATAGAATATTAATCTAGTGTCTACATGTTGGAATTATTAATTGAAACATGTATTAGGGAACATTCTCTCAAATAAAGAGTTTATAGTGATATCATCACTTTTAGACCTTTTATGAAGATTGGTGATTAAATTGGCGCTAGGAGTTTGATGCACTAGCTACCATCAAGTCTTAACACCAAGATGAAATCTTGTGTGTTAATCATTGTATAAAGTAAAACGGGAGATTTAAAAGGAAAAACCAATATAAAGGCAAAAAGGTAATTTTACCCTTTATTGTGAGGATGGCTATAATAAGGTTTGTAATAGGGTTTGCAATTAGACGTCTTATTTGAGATATGTGTTCTCATAATATTTAGTAATTTAAGAGTTCAAATAATTGTCTTTAGTGGAATGAAATTTAGTTAATAAGCTATAATTAATTCTGAAGAGGTTAAATTAATTCTGGGCTTACTAAAGCTTCAATTATCTAAGTCTAATAAGATTCCCCACTTGGCTTCAATGAAGGTTATCAAGCAAAGTAAGAAATATAAATGGACGTTTTAAAGTTGAAGACTGAATATTGGGCTTACACTAATTAATGGTCAATTACAAGCACAAATGAACATTTAGAAATGGGCTAGACTTTGGTTTAATTTGATTAATTAGATTAATTAAATTCAAAAGTTCTTAAAGAAATGGAAGGTACAATTTCAGTTTTATTAGGGCTGAATGTTCAGCTGCACATTTAGCAGTGAAATGCTAAATAAAGGTGGTATTATCATGCTTTATCATCATTAAATGAAGTAATGATCTTACCATTAAATGGTTTCAAGGTTGTCTTTTAATGATGGCATGTAATGTAAACTTGTCGCATTTATTTGATTAAAGATGAAAGAGGTGTATTTGATGGATGACCTTCCTTTTTTCATCACTAAAATCGAAATTGACATGTCATTTTAGGCTATTGGTCTTTTCATATAGCTATCTTAAAACAAATGAAAAGAGTCTCATTAAATGGCTTGCTTATTTTTGATTAAAGAATGATGTGATGCATCGAATGCTCTCCTTTTCTTTCTTTTGATGCATAACCAAAATTGAGAATATGTAAGAGAGGTGTTCTTGCATTTTTTGGACTCTCTCTCCTTTCTTGCATGTGTTAGCCAAATTTTGAATGAGAGGTGTCTCATCTTTGGGTTCTTTCTTCTAAGAAAAATCTTGTCCAAAGTTTTCTTCTGTTTTCTCATAAAAGGATCTTGTTAACCAAGTTGTCCAAGAAAAACAAATAGTAGATTAGATTGGTCGAGGATACAATATCGAGAAGAGGATACAATAACAACAAGAGGACACATTGCTTAGGGGAGGATATATTATTGAGGATAGGATAGCACAGCGAGGAGCTCAAGCTGTAGCAAAGTAGTCGCTAATATGATCTCCATCTTGTCCTTATGATAATTATTTTCTATATACCTATCATGTATGGCTTGGCATGTTGATTTGGTTATCTTGCTTTGCTTTGTGTTGATTTCTAGAAAAGTTTTCAAATCCACCGTTTTCGCCAAATCTTACATGCTTTATTTTTCCGATCTAACAATTAGTATCAGAGCCATTTTTATTATGCATGATTTTGGTTCCTATATATGATGCATAGGTTGGCAATTACTTTTGTATACTGCATTTTTTATATAAATATATATGGTATATGTTTTGCTCTTTTGGTTGTATATAGAATTTATATTTATTATATACGATTTCTTCATTTGGTTTATAACAAGGATGGTGGTCTATCATCACCATGTTTCCTCCTTAGCTTCATTTTTCTGTTTACTTTGATTTTGTAATGTATAAATTGACGTAATGATGAAGATGAAATAGCCATGGGTTGAAGAAATGAAGTGGTAATGGTTTCGGTGTATCCTTTTTTTGTATATTGGCATAGTTTAGGTTTAGCGAAAACCAAAATGCTGGATTTTTGTTTCAATGAATCAAGTTTTGGTTTTTATGTAAAAACAAGTGCTGGATTTTTGTTTCAATGGATCAAGTTTCGATTTCAATAAAAACAAATCAATGGTTTTTGTTTTAATGGATCAATTTTCGATATTTATGAAAATTTAGTGCTGGAATTTTTGTTTTCAAAGTGACAAAATGCGGTTTTATAAAATGTCATTACACAATTTTTACCGAATGAGCTGGGTCATGTGAGCGAAGAGTTTGAAGCAAAAGATCCAAATCCAAGAAGATTATTTTGGGCCCAAAAGCCTTGTAATCATTTTTATGTTCTAGGATGGACAATCAAAAGTGGTTTATTAGTTTATTAGGTGAATGGATGAATGGATACAAATAACATGTGATATTATGTAATTGTATGCCAATTAGAAAATTACCAACCCTAGGCTATGCTATGCATTCATTATATATGAGATATATAATGAAACAATAGATGATGGATAATAAATTGCATCTAGACAAGATGGTATTTATTAAAACTTAAAGCCCAAAAAGATTGAGGGGGAGAGGATGTGCACATGTGAGAGTCCATGGTCTCCATATAATGGCCCGTTTGCATGAATACTAGATGTTTCTTGGTTTGGGTTTCCTTAAGTAGAAGTCCACTTATTGGTAGCAAATGTGACCTCCTACCAAGGCTTGGTTTGCAAGTACCTTTAGTGGATGAATCAAATGGTTACACACTTAACATATTTTATAAATAACCTGCCTATTGTAGATTTATTGGTAAAAGTATGGATCAAATTATGATGCCTCTCAAAAAGTTAGGCATGAAGATGCTTGGTAGTTTTTTGAGTGGGAGGGTCCCATATTTTCTTTTAATAGATAAAATGGCCCACTGTCACTTAGTCTATTATAGATAAGAAAAACAATCATCGTATAAAGATTTAATTTTTTAAATTTTGTTAAATCTATCATCATGCATACATACATCATGATTTTATATAAAGTTCCAATATTGTTGACTACTTTGCTTACTCTTTAATAATTTATATTTTCAGACATAATCACCATAAAATGAATCCACTTACTTTGCTCATGATAAATATCAAATTGGAAAATAGGGAGAATTTTAATGAATGGCAATGTATCATAGACATTGTTCTTCAATATGAAAGAAGTTCATAGGTATTAACTGAAAATGAGCCTACACCTTTAGGTGGAAATTCAACTCCTGAGCTAGTCCAACAACATCAACAATGGTAGAATGTTAATAAGACTACTAAGTGTTATATTCTAGTTTTTGTTAGTGGCATGTTGCAAAAGCAAATTGCTTGTATAAAAACTGTTAGTTCAATAGTCCATCACCTACATGAGATATTTGGTGTGAGGATCAGGTTTACAAAAGTGAAAGCTATCCAAACCTTTCACAATCTCAAACAAAAACTTAGTGAACGAGTGCGGGATTACTGCTTAAGGTAATCTCTATGATCACTAAGGATGAGATGCTTGGGGCAGATATGGATGCGAACATGTAAATGATTATGATTATCAATAACTTAAACTCTTCCTTTAAGCATGTTAAGTTAGACTATGAACTCACCAGCAAGGATTACACCTTGAGTGAGTTGATGAATACTCTTCAGAGTATAGAGGAGATATTGAATATCAATGCTCCTAGGCCATTAGCTAATGTAGCATCTTCTTTTAAGCCCAAGGGTAAGGGAAAGAGAAAGAAGAAGGGTCCAATGAAAAAAAAGGACCAAACAGGGGTTAAGGCCCAACCCATGAAAAAGAAGGCGAAAGAGAACATCAAGGGAAATTTTTTCCACTGTGATGAGATGAGCCATTGGAAAAGAAACTATGCAGTCTACCTTGAGTCCCTCAAAAGCAACCAAGGTATGGGTTTCCTAAATTTGTTAGGAACTAGAAATGTGGAAGATTTATCTAATTCTTGGATATTAGATTCAGGAGCCACTACCAATGTTTGCAATTCTTTGCAGGGTTCCAGTAAAGGAAAAGACTACCTAAAGGTTAGTTTTAAGTCAAGATAGCAGATGGATCTTATGTTTCAGTAGAATAAATGGGAGTAGTATTTTGGACTTTCCTAGTGGACCTAGGTTATAGAATGTTTATTATATGCCAATGATTGTAAGGAACATGATTTTTGTTTTTTTCTAATAAAATTTGGTTATTCCTTATATTTTTAAAATGTTGTTTCATTATATGAGAATATCAATTTTATTTTTCATGTGATAATTAAACATGGATTGTTCTTTATAGGACCAATGATAAGCTCACTAAACACCACATAATTAATAAAACCAAGACAATCTAATACCTTTAGCATCAATTCAAAATATATGTGGCGCTTAAGAATGGGTCATATCAATCCGAAAAGACTTAATAGGTTAATGAAGGATGGGATCCTTACAGGCTTGGATAATCATCCATTACCCCCTATGAATATTTTATTGAAGGAAAAATGACCAAGGCCTCATTTCTTTTCAAAGGAAACATATATAAATCCATGTTGGACTTGGTATATACTGATGTGTGTGGGCCCACGAATGTACAAACTAGAGGAGGTTATGAATACTTCATAATCTTCATAGATGATTACTCTGGACATGGCTATTTGTATTTGATGCATAAAAAGAGTGAGTTTTTTGAAAAGTTCAAAGAATTCAAAGTTGAAGTTGAGTGTAACACCCCATGTTAGGGGTTAGAATATTGAGGAATTACAGTTCATTATATACTTTGCATATTGAGTATTCACTGAAATGTACATATGTATTTTGATAGATACAAATTATTGTACATGCATTCATGGACATTTTTCCGTGTAAAATAGATTTATAATTAAGATTAAATCATGAATTATGGATTAATGGTGGTCAAAATTTATTTGGAGATTATTACTAATATTTTGTAATTTTTGGGAATTTTTGGAATTTTCTTGGAAATTTTAGGATATTAGGAAAAGTAAACAAATGGCTTAATGACATGTAGCACTCTTTTGTGGACGAAAAATGGCACACATGCAATGGGGCCATGTGTTAATGTATTAATAAAACACGTAAGCATGGGTTTTGAAAGGCAAATTATGGTAGCTCTTTGTTGTTCTTCAATTTTAACTTTGTTCTGTATTCTAAACCAAAACTCTAATCTTCACTGTCAAAGCTTGGATTTGACTAAAGTAGCAAGTAAGTTATGTTATAGCATTCTGGATAGTTTGCAATTGAATTTGATGCTTTTTCAGTACTAGAAATGAATACATGCACGAAAAGTTTAGTGGTGGAGTTTCAATGTATGAATAAGCTGAATGAGGAATTGAATTTTTTACTCAATTAGGATAACAACAACTATATTAGGAAGTGCTAAACAAATCTGAGTTTAATTTGTGTTGAGAAACTGAAAGTGTAGAAGGTAAAAAAACAGTATTAGGAATCAAAATACACAGTAGTGAGAGAAAATGAAGGGGTAATTCTGAATTTCTGATGTGTATATTGAATTTAGATTTTTAGTTATTCTAGAGTAAGGTGAGCTAGAATGGAGTGATATATAGTGAAAATAAGTTAGAAATGATTTAAATGAAGAGTTAGGATTGATGAAGATGGAAGAAGGAAAGTGCAGAAAAGTTGGAATGGTGTGAATGAGAATTGGATTTTTGATGTTGGTATTGAATCTTGGATTTTTTATTTATTTCAAGTTGTGGAGCTAAAATGGAAGTAGAATAGTTGATTAATGCATTAAATGTATTGTTTATAATGTGTTAAAAGTAAGAAAATATGGAAAATGAATCAAAGAAGAAGAGGAAAAATAGATGCAGTGAAGAAGAAGGAGTAGCACGATTGCGACTTCTCTGATGAACTTAGCAAGTCTCGATCGTGCTTCTGCACGATCGTGACTTTGCAGGTCCACCCGGAGTGTCACAGTCGTGCATGTGCACAATCATGACTACCCTGTTTATCCGAAGGAGGTTATTTTCTGAACATACGTTGATCTTTTTGTCATAACTTCTTCACATGACATTTAAATGACTTGATTCTTAAACTAATGGACGCATAAGACATTTATGTTCATCCCCACTAAGAAATTATAATCATAAGAAGTGGATTAGTTGACGAATTTAAGATGGAAATGTGACTGTGCTAAAGTATGATAACTGCGATGATTTTACTAAACATACGTCAGTATTTTGATTATATCTTCATGTATAGATTTTTCAAATGGAGTGATTCTTAATTTGAATTAAACTGCATTCATAAAACTACAATTTTTTTGAAGAGATTTAATTCTAATTTTGCCTCTAAGAATTTTAGAGTATGATTTGAAGTTGAGATAAGAATTCCGTTGAAGCTTAAGAATAATCTAAAATCTATTAGGAATAACTTTTAGTATATTAAACCAAATGGAATCATCTTGGTTTCACTAGAAACTTAAGACATGGGAGAATAATTTCTAAAAGGACGTGTTATCAAATTACCTCATTTCCCTAAGGTGAATAATTGAGCAAAGTGGACACAAAAGTTGGTTATTAGATAAATTTGGATTGATTAATTCAGTATGGTTTCACATGATTGATAAGTGACAAGATTAAGGATAAGAAACCCAAAATTTATCATGAATAAGCATCACACATATGCAGTATACATGAATATGCATTAGTGAATTCTTAATCTTGCACAATAGTGATGTGTCTATATGTTAATTATTATAGAGGAATGTATAAAGCGACCACTTCCAAATATTGTCGGAAGTTCGAGGCAATAAGCAATAAGGGAGCTTTGCTAAGTAATTTAGGTGGTCTTATCTATAAGTAAATCTTGATGAATATTTGTAAGTAATTCAGTAAATTTTTTTTGATAATTTTGCTTTGACTATTTTGTTTACTACTGATTTTGATCCGTTGAATGATTTCCAAAGCTGTCAGACTGATGTGTTTAAATATTTTGCATGAAACCAATGAATGATATATGTATTAAATTGGAGTCATTTCTATTTTTGAATCTGTTAAGTCCTAATTATGGGTGAATAGGCATGCCTAGAAGGGTCTGTATCTACTCTTGTGGCACTTTGGTGCTGAGGCTTTTGTCCCTCCTGTGACACTTCCGTGTTGAGAGTTCAGTCTTTCCTATGACCCTCCAATGTCGAGACTTCGATCTCTCCTGGATACTTCGGTTTCGAGACTTCAGTCTCTCTTGTATAAGTCCTGTTACCCACTTCTGTAAATTGATTAATAGTCATATGATTTCGTATTCTAATCTCTGATAAGTTTTGATACGAAAAAAACCATAATTGATCTAATGGTTTAACACCCTATTCTAAAAATTAGTTATGTATTTTGTATGTTCTATTCTTCTATTGAAGTGATAGACTTTAGCATGTGAAGTGTTTTCTTTAATAATTCATACTATGTTTTTAAAATTCATTATGTTGAGATGATTATCCTATCACATGACTCTATATCTATTGTGGTTAAACATAGATTAGTTATTACTAACTAACCTATATGCTTAGCATAATGGATTTTCCCCGTGTAGGTTCAAAGCAAGGATTATAAAGACTGGGATGAGTCAACCGCAATGGCTAATAGAGTCTAAGTCTTGTTTTGATAAAAGTGTATTTTGAGTTTATTTTGGCTTGTATATAAAGTGCATGATTCTAAACTGTTATAAGTTTTTTTAATAACTTTGTTTCAGGCTAGTTTAAGGTTTTAGAAAAAATTTATATTAAGTTTATGTAATATAATATATGTATGTTTTAAACAAGTTTAGAATGATATGTAATGTATTTTTGCTTCAATTTCTAGAAACGCATGTAATGAATGTTTTGTATGTTTTGAAATGCTTCCGTACTGTACTATTTATTTCTGTTTATAACTCCGGTGTGGCACTCCTGTATCCTCCCAGGGGGTATGGGGCGTAATGTAACACCCCATGCCAGGAGTTAGAAAATTGAGGAATTTCAGTGCATTGTATGCTTTGCATAATTGAGTATTTATTGATATGTGCATATGAATTTTTGACACATAGAAATAAATTGTGCATGCATTCATTGATATTTTATGGGTAAAAAGGATTTTTAATTGTGACTAAATTATGGAAAATTTATTTGGAGACAATTGGTATTATTTCAAAATTTTTAAGAATTTTAAAAAATTTTCTAAAAATTTTAGGATACTAAGAAAAATAGGCAAATGACATCATGATATGTAGCACTTCTTTATGAATGACAAATGGCCCATATGTTATAGGGCCACGTGTCCATGAGTTATTAAACTACGATATTACAAGCTGTATAAGCCAAAACTCGGTAGCTTCTTATTTTCTCTTCGGCTTTGCTTTGAACTTCACTGAACCACAAATTTTAATCTTTGCATGAGTATTATCTTATGCAAAACAAATTACCTAGTCCAGCTGTTAGTTTGATTTTCTTTAGTCTTACTTTTCCCTCCATCCATCGAAACCCTGCTTTTCACTATCATAGCTGAAATTTGTTTTAAGAATCAACTAAGTGATGTTTCTAATTTTCTTAGGTTTTGTGAATGAATTTGATGATGTTTTACTAGTTGGAAATGAATACATGCATGAGTTATGTATGAAGCAAATTTAGTTTTAGTGATAGAAATATGAGTTATGTAGTAGAGAGAGAGGCTTTGGATGAGTGATATTATTATACAGTGGAATGTGCAGGTGTTGTAATACCGATTGCATGGAGTTTAAAGAGAAACTTAGTGAAGTAGACCATAGTAAAAACTGATATGGGTAAGAAGGATAGCTTTGGTGATGTTAAGAATGTGCAAAGTGGGATTTAGTGAAATTGAAAATGTGCAGAAAGTTTAAAAACGCTGTAGCGATAGAAAGCTTGTGTAAGTTTCAGTTTTGATGATCAACAACCTATAATCTTGTAGTTGATTTTTTTGAGATTATACTATAGTAGAAAGACATAATATATGGTTAGGAAAGAATAAATTAGTAGGAAGAAGAGTGAAGAAGTCTGCAGTTTATAGTGAAGAAAAAGAAAATTTTGTGTTTGTTAAGCTAGAGAGAGAAGAGAAGGGGAGTTGAACTTGAAGGTTTTTTCCAAAATCAAACTGTGTTAATTCTTTTATCGAAAACTTTAACCAATAGACTCCTAAGACATTGTTCTTTCTCTTCATAAAAATTTAGACCCAGCTGAATTGATTAGAGAAAGATTGATTGACTCAAAGTGAGAGTATGTAATAGAACATTATACACTAGAGATATTATAGTGAACATGTTTCGGTATTTTGATT
>JANSVA010000005.1:31716284-31740612 GCA_025504915.1 Erythroxylum reticulatum | reverse complement strand
GTTGGTAATTGTATGGACCAAATTAAGGCGTTTCTTAAAAGGTTAAGCATGAAGATGCTTAGTAGTTTTTTTAGTGGGAAGGTCCCAATTTTTCTTTTAATGGATAAGATGGCCCACCATCACTTAGTCCATTATAGATAAGAAAAATAATCATATAATGATTTAATTTTATTTAAAGTTTTGTTAAATCTATCATCATGCATACATGCATCATGATTGTATACAAAGTTCCAATATTGCTAGACTAGTATGCTCATGTTTTAATAATTTATGTTTTGAGACATAATTACCACAATATAAATCCACTCACTTTGCTCTTGACTAATAACAAATTAGAAAACAGAGAGAATTTCAATGAATGGAGACGAAACCTTGACATTGTTTTTGGGTATCAACAGACAATGAGCCTGCACCTTCGGGTGGCAATTCAACATCTGAGTAAGTTAAACAATATGAGCGATGGCAAAATGCTGATAAGATTACTAAGTGTTATATTCTTTATATTCTAGCTTTTATCTGTTGAATGCTGCAAAAGCAAATTGCATGCATGAAAACTGCTAGTGCAATGATCCATCACCTACATGAGATGTTTGGTGTGAGGACCAAGTCTACAAGGGTGAAAGCTATCCAAACCCTTTATAATCTCAGACAAAAACCTAGTGAGCCGGTGTGGGATTAGATGCTTAAGGTAATCTTTGCGATTGTTGAGGCTGAGATGCTTGAGGTGGATATGGATGTAGACACGCAGATGATTATGATCATCAGTAGCTTAAACTCTTCTTTTCAGCATTTTAAGTTAGACTATAAGTTCAATAGCAAAGATTACACCTTGAGTGAGTTGATGAATACCCTCCAGAGTACGGAGGAGATGTTAAATATCAAAGCTTGTAGGCCAAAAGCTAATGTAGCATCTTCTTCTAAGCCCAAAGGTAAGGGCAAGCAAAAGAAGAAGGGTCAAATGAAGAAGAAGGACCAAATAGAGGTCAAGGCCTAACCCATAAAAAAGAAGGCCAAAAAGGACACTAAGGGAAATTGTTTCTATTAGATCTCGAAATTTTTATTCTTTAAGTTAAACGTGATTTAAAATAATTTTTGAGGTTTTGATAGATTAATTATTTTGGAGTTATTTAATTGTGTCAAAGTTAGTAGGATTTATTGAATGGGTAAGTGTAATTAAAGTGTTAATGTAATAAGAATGTTCAAGGACATTTTTAGGAGATCACTTAAGCATAAAAGACCCAAGGCTAATAAGGAAGGGCAAAATGGACTTTCCACACTCATTAATGGTAGAAATGGAAGAAGACATGTTGTCTTGTTCTTTTAAGAAGGGAAAAACATGATTTAAGGGAGAGAAAAAAGAGAAAAATGAAAATAAGAGAGAAGAAGAGAGGTTTCGGTGAAAGAAGAAAAAAAGAGAAATCAAGCTTGTTAAGGTAAGCTAACCTTCTTTTCTTCTTGCTTTATTAAAGAAATGGGTTGTGTTAAGGATGAAGGAGTTAGATAGAGAAAGAGTTTTGTGTTAGAAGAAGATGAATTAAGAGGACCCAATTGATTTTAGGGTTTCCAAACTAGGTCTTGGGTTTTCTAACCTAGATGGACTATAGGTAGGTTAGGTTTGAGCTTAATTTGTGTTTATTGCAATTTTGTGATTTTTGAAGTTTATGAACTTTATTGGAATGTTGTTTTGAATAGAACCTTGGTTGTTTTAGGAAACCAAGAGAATCCTACCCAAGAGCAAGGGGAAAGACAAGCTTGACTTGGATTTTCGCAAGCTAATTAAGTGGGTAATATATTTATGGTTATAGTGTAATTTCGCAAATTCTTACCTATGCGTGTATGTTGGATTGATTGGATTGGATTTGTTTGAAATTGAATTGTTTGTAAATATTGAAAATGTGTGATGAAATATGACTATGTTATACCTCGAAAGAGGTCATGACATTTTGTATTAAATTAAAAGAAGAAAAAGCATGAAAGTATGAGTATATGAGAAAACGAATATGTTCTTTTATTTGGGTAAGAGTGGAACTGTTCTGTTCGTCATGTGCACGTTGACAAGAGCCTTTTCTAGACTGCCTGCTTGTGGCCTATAAGCTCCAAAATTGGACTCATTCTGTTCATAGGTTAAACTTCAATTTCTCCATTCTGTTTCTATGGAACCCTCGAGCCATTTGTTTGTGCATTGCATCTTTAAATTGTCAAGTATGATGCATTTGAGTGTTATGTGTTATGATTTTTAAGCTAAATTGAAGAATTCTTGAATTACTGAGTATATATATATATATATATATATATATAAAATATAATATGCTGGAATTGTGGTCATTGCTAATAGCTATAAATATGTTAGCCACTAAGCTATGCAGCTCAACCTCATATTTTTCTACTCCTCAGGTGCAGAACGAGAAGGTTAGTAATCCTTGCAGGGCATCAAGACAAACTTCAAGATAGTTAGAGATTTTTCTAACTAAGTTAGTGACTAGACTTTTGGATAGCTTTATAAGCATATCAAACATTGAGCATCCAATGTATTTTGTATTTTGTGTTAAGCCTTTGATTATAATGTTGATATTTAATTAAAGTTACGTATGAAATTCATTTTGATTTAGAAATGAATTGAGAATTGAAGAAGTTTCCAATGTGTATGTGCATTATTTCTGTTGTAGTTGTACATTTCATATTTCAAGTCTTTCATAGGTATAGAAATTGTGTTTTGACTTAGGGAAAAAATTGTATTGATTTAGGTTGAATTAGACAAAGTTGACTTCTAGCAAGTTATAGTTCATCCTTTTAGCTTTCCAATGGTACAAAGCATGTTAAATTTTGATATTAGAGTTGAGAGTTATGGCCATTACAAGTTGGAGACGTTTAGGAGAGTGTGGTTAGTGTTTTAGAACTTTAGGTGATGTGAGGAAGACCTTGTAGAAACCCTATCGTCTGGTTCAATCCTAGACTGAAGCATTTTGTTTGACCTTTGTCTAACTCAATGTTGACCCTCTAGATGGCAAAATCTCTCTCTGGTGTCTTTAAGAAAGTTGTAGATCTAGAAGTCCTCTTAGAAAACGTACAAAGATGACCTTAATCCAACATATCTAGAGAAAGTTATGTCAATTTTCCCAAAATAGGTCTTAGACTGAATCCCTTCGTTTGACTCAATCTAAGATTGAAGCCTTTCGTCTGGTTTCATCTAGCCTTCATATGACTCTATTTTGGCACTTTAGATGAAAAAATATCTCTTTGTTATCTTCATAAACGTTATAGATCTATAAGTTCTCTTCGAAACTGTTCTAAGAAGACCTTAATTCGATATCTCTGGTGAAAGTTATGCTAATCGTCCCAAAATAGATTCAATATGATTGAGGATAAAACCATGTTTGATTCTTGTCACCATAATTGTATCATCCGACCTCCAAATGAAGTGATTATTGGACCAATATATTCCTAACAAATTTTTTTCTATCTCTCCAAAAAAATTGACAGCCTTTAGTGTTTATTTGAAAAGGATTGATTAAATCAAAGTAAAGGTATGAATTGAAAGAGTATGAATGGGATATTTTACTGAACATATTTTAGTATATTGATGGTATCTTGACTTGTAGATCTCTGAATGAGACAATTATTATTTCTAAATAAACTAGAGACATAGGGCTACAAAGTATCTGAAGGAATTGAATTTTAATTCAGCCCTTAAGACTTTCAATTTATGGATATAAGTTGGGTAAAGTGTACTGTTTCAGTTTAATAACAGTCTGAAAATGTTTAGGACCTAACTTTCAAATTTCCAAACCAAATTGAATGATTTTGGTGTCATTAGAAGCTTAATAAAATTGGCAACAAATTTTATGAAGAAGTCAAATTACAATTCTGATTGAGGTTTCCTAAAATTTGTCCTGACGTTGGAGAAATGTGTTTGCTCACATTTTATGACTCCGAATGTTAGGCTCTAGAAGTGGGGTCTAACAGTTTCCACTATGGTAAGAAAGACCACTAGAAAAGAAATTTTGCAGTCTACCTTGAGTTCTTCAAAAGCAAATAAGGTATGGGTTTCCTAAGTTTGTTAGGAACTAGAAATGCAGCAGATTCATCTAATTCTTGGATATTAGATTTAGGAGCTACTGACCATGTTTGCAATTCTTTATAGGGGTTCCAAAAAAGGAAAAGACTACCTAAGGGCTAGTTTCAATTCAAAATAGTAGATGGATCTTACATTTTAACATAATCAATGGGAGTAATTTTCTTAGACTTTTCTGGTGGTCATAATATTTAGAGGATGTATATTACATCCTAATGATTGTAAGAAAAAAATTTATGTTTTTTGTTTAGTTATTCCTTATATTTTAAAAATGTTGTTTCAATATTTGAGAATAAGGATTTTATTTGTAATGCAATAATTAAACAGGGATTGTTCTTTATATAAACTATGACAGGCTCACTAAACACCATAAAATTAATAACACCAAGACAATTCAACGACTCTAGCATTAACTCAAAATATATGTAGAACTTAAAAAAGAGTCGTATCAATTAGAAAAGATTTGACAGGTTAGTGAAGGATAGGATCCTTGTGCGCTTGTATAATGATTCATTACCCACCTATAAATCTTGTATTGAAGGAAAAATTACCAAGGTCTTATTTCCATCTAAAGGAAACATATATGAATCCACGTTGGACCTGGTACACATTGATATGTGTGGGCGCATGAATGTACAAGCTAGAGAAGGTTATGAATACTTCATAACCTTTATAGATGATTACTCTAGAAATGGCTATTTATATTTGATGCATAAAAAGAGTGAGTCCTTTGAAAAGTTCAAAGAATTCAAAGTTGAAGCTGAAAAGCAGCTAGGCAAGCCATTAAAATAACTTCGATCAGATCGATGTGGTGAGTACTTATCTGGATAGTTCCAACAATTTCTAATTGATAATGGAATTGTTTCCAACTTGTCAACTCCTCAAACACCTCAACAGAATGGTGTAGTTAAGAGGAGGAATAGGACTTTATTGGAAATGGTAAGATCAATGATGTCTTATGCTAGCATTCCAGAATTGTTCTAAGGATATGCCACACAAATGGCAACCTATCTTCTTAACTTTGCTCTATCTAAATCGGTGCTTAAAACACTTAGGGAGTTATGGACTAGCCGAGTGCCTTTATTGCTGCACATAAGGACTTAGGGCTACATAGCCTATATTCTAAGACCTGAAACCATAAAGATTGAACTTTCTTTATAAGATAGTTGTAGATTTGCAATGGTGCTTTCTTAACCATTTTTGTAAGATATTACTCACCAAAATTAGAAAATGGATTAAAAAGGATAGATTATCAAAGAAGGATTTACTATAGAAATATCAGTATCTAATCTAGATTATCAAAGAAGGCTTTACTATAGAAATATCAATATCTAATCTTCATTTAAAAATGCTCTATTTAATTTCCTTTGGATGAGCCAACTTTCTCTTTGTTACTCTATGTGTGAAAGAAGTCCTCTAATTTAATGCCTATGACATCTAGATCTTTGACACACTATCTAAAGTCTTCATCGAAGTTCCTTAAGTTGGTGTTTCCCTCAGCTTCAAAATTGTATAAGATACTATTAGAGTCACTTATAATTAACCAAGGTTAATATGTAAGAGCTTTCAAGTTTTTGAGGTTTTCCCATAAGGCACTCTTATGAAATATGTGGTTAGAATCATACACAAAAGAGATAATAACATCAATATTCTCATTAAGAAGTGTAGTACATATATGACTTACTTGACTAGTCATTCTAAGAGTACTAAGTTAGATTTTATTACGGTTAAAACCAATCATTATCCTTCCAAGGTGGTGATATTTATAATTTGATGATTTTTGAGTTATTTGAAATGAATTTGAGCTTCTAACATTTCTTCTCTTTTAGTTTTGTTTATGAAAGACCTATAAGAATTCGACTTTATCTTTTTTTCCTGATTTTGATGCATAAGTTGCTTCTTGGGGTTGCTAATCCTCTTAACATTCCATAATAAGATAAAAATGGGATCAACTACGGATTCTTGAGCCCTTTACCTCGTTCTTTTTCCTCAAGCTTCCTCTAGTTAACAACTTAAACTCCTTAAGATTATGAGGATTAGAAGAGCTCGATTTATTCATCCTCTTATTACCCTTAGTTGAGCAAAAATCCAAATTATTACAATTCTTAGTCTTATAATGAGAACATATAGAGAGATGTATAATATGCATCACTTCCATACTTTTGCTAAAGCCAATTTTGTCTAATATAGTATGTTTTTTGACCAAAGGTTGTAATATGATTAATACTAGTCTCCTTAGTAAAAAGCTTAAGGGTTAAAGTTAAAATTGAGACTATATTCCTTAGACTTAAAGAGATAAGGGGCTTCGTTTTTGGGTGTCATTAATATTATAAGCTTTATATAGTGACCTTTTTTTAGAAACGTCCTAGTTGGATTTCAAGATTCACCTTGGTTTGCTAGTAATGACCTTTATTAATATGATATTTAAATTGTATCCTCATGTAAAGCACCATCAACTTTAAGTAAAGTGTATCATTATGATGATGTGTCCTTTATAAGCCTACTTGTCATCTCTTAGACATAACATATTATATTTGCATTTTGTAAAAAAATTAAGAAATAGTAATTGATTTAATGTCATATCCTAATATTGAAGAATGCAACCAATACATAAGGTTCAAAATTACTAAAGTGGTATCAAATCTTTAATATATGTCTAAAACTTGATAAAAATGAAATGATATCTCTAAAAACATCTATGTAAAGGCATACTTTATGATCAAATTTTATCAATATCATAACAATTCTTATATAGCAAACACAACAGTAATATAAAATATTTTATGATTATTTATACAATCATAAAGACTAAAATACAAAATAAAGAAAGAAAGAGTACACTAGTATCTAAAAATAGAGAATTAATTGACTATACTTGGTCTCTAAAATAAGAAGGTAAAAGCACTAAGATCGAGATGATAAGCAACTGTTAAGTACTTATCTTTGCTACAAACAAACAATAAAGAAACGTAACATCTAATTAATCATAAAAAGTAAGGATAATTTACTTATGTTTATTTCTCGATGAAGTTTGATGGATAGCCTTTACCAGTCATATAAGAAAACAAATAAGTACACATACCATAGCAAGTAACATATTCTTTAGAAAGAATTTTTTAAACCTCATTTAAAAATATCCTAAAATCATTCATAATTAAATGGCGAAAATGATAATATAAACATAATCTTTATATCCAAACTTTTCTCCTTCTAGAATATGTATGTACCCTTCACCCAAAACTTACACCACCAATATAAAGCTCTTGGATAAGACTTAGGGGTCATTATCCTCTAAATTACGAGACCTAATATTTAAATTTTGTCATCATTTTCATACCATTGAAATCTCATTTCAAGGAAAATCATAATTAATATAATGTACTTTAATCATAATAATCCATATGAAATGAAAATAACCAATTCAACTTGAACATCTTAAAAAAATAAAAATATGATTCGACCATTAGAAAATCACCATATAAATCTATCCCTTTTCATTTTGTGAAAACAAAAGGTAAAAATTGATAAAGCATTAAAGGAAAAGTTTTAATTATATAAATTATTTCGAATAATACTTTTGTTGAAAGAGAAATATAACAATTTAATATTTTTCACAACATCGGCAGCTCCATAGAGCTCTTATGTGGCTCTAAGAATTTGTAATGATCACAATCAATTACTAATGACACACATCCCAAAGGAATTGCAATTGAAAGAAAAAATCTATTATAATTCATAAAGTACACTCCTCTAACTATATGTAATTACAAATTTAACTTATGAGTCGTTTGGTTCCTCTTATACTTTTTTGTTGTAGTTTTTAGTTTTTGTTTTCGAATTAAAAAACAAAAATCTGTTTGGCTGAGATTTCTAATATAAAAACTGAAAACGAAAATTGGTTTGCTTGATATTTGTAATAAAAAACTAAAAGTAAAACTAAAACATATTTGGTTTTATCATTATGTTTCTAGTTTTGTAATTATAATCTTATGTTAATAATTTTAATATAATATATTATGTTTTTAAATTAGTTAATTATCATTATAGCTAAAATTAAAAAGTATGCAAATTAATATAATTAAAAAAATTTACACATTAACTTTATATAATAAAATTATATAAATTATAAAATTTTATTAAGCCATTCAAATCAATAGAAGATGTCCATTATATTATAATTCATCAAAACATAATAGCACTATCATTACAGAAAGAAACATAATTCAATTAGAACTAATATAATCATTCTACATTTGTCTAGCAATTTCATTTAGTTTATAAGACATACTTCGAAATTGTGCTGGAGTGATATTATACTCCACTAGAGAAATTACATCTTCATTTCAATCTCTAATTTACTTTTTTAATTTTCAGCACAATTGTCAAATAATTCATCCCTTTGTCCATACATTATAATATAATTGTGTATAAAATAACAAGCAATAATGATGTATTTTTGTTTCTTCATATTATAACTTGGCATGTTTTCAAGTATAGGAAATTTTGTTTTTAAAATGCCAAAACATCTTTGAATAACATTTCTAAATGAAGAATGCCTATAGTTAAGCAATTCTTGTGAACCTTGAGGTCTCCCTTTTCCTCTATAATCTCGCAAATGATATCTCTTACCTTGGTATGATAAAAGAAAACCAAGCATATTGGTGTGTTGGATCGAAAACAAAAGCATACTAAATTTGGTTAAACGGTAGATTTCAAAAAAAATTTCCGAAAGCTAAACACAACCAAAACATAATAACCAAATCAACATGTTTAATCCATGCATGATACGGTATTAGAAAAATAAATAGCATAAGAATAAGATCAAAATTTTATTGAATCCTTTGTTACAACTTTAACTCCTCGCTATGTTATTCTCTCCTCGTTATTATATCCTCAACCAATTCGATCTACCACTTGTTCTACTTGGACAACTTGGTTAACAAGATCCTTTGGTAGGAAAGGAGAAGACATACTAAAGAGGCTTTCTTTAGTTGAAGGAAAGAAAATGAGACTCTTCTTATTACCAATTTTGGCAAAGGAAGAAGGAGAAGATGATTACAACAAAACCACCACATCTTTCACTTAATCAAAATGAAAGACAAAAAAATAAATAAGACCTTCTCATTTGTTTAATATGGCTAGATGAAAAGACAAAACACCAAAAGCAAGACACTTATTTTTGGTTAACAAGTGAAAGAAGGAAGAGAGAACATCAAAAGCATTACTTCCTTCTTTAATTAAAAGAATGCTAAAAGTTTACAAGTTTTTCTACATGCCAACATTAAATGAAAACCATTAAACCATTTAATGATAAGATCATTAAACCATATGAAGAAGACATCATTAAAACATTTAATGATGATGAAGCATGATAAAAAATCACCTTATATTTAGCAATTCAATGCTAAATGTGTAGCCATAAAATTTAGCTACATAAAACTAAAAACTACATCATGTAGTTTCGGTTTTTGCCCTTCTTTTTTTATTTTAAGAAAATTTGTTTTAATTTAATTAATCTAATTAATTAAATCAAATCAAAATCTATCGCAATATTAAATGTTCATTTTAGGCATCTAATTAACACTTAATTAGAGTAAGCACAACATTTAATCATAGGCTTAAAACCCAATTCAATTAACTCTTAATTAAATTGTTTTAGTATTATTATTTCAAATCTAATTCCATCCTTTCCTTCTTTTTCTTTCTGCTAACCTCTATTTATATTTCTTACTTTGCTTGATAACCTTTCTTAGAAACCAAGCTGGGAATCTAATTGTAGTTATATAATTCAAGCTTCAATAAGCTCAGAATTAATTTAATCTCATTAGAATTAATTGCAACTTATTAACCAAATTTTATTCCACTAAAGACAATTAGTTGAACTCTTGAATTACTAAATATTATGAGAACACATGTTTCAAAATAGATGTCTAATTACAAACTCTATTATGAACCATTTATAGCCATCTACATAATAAAGGGTAAAATTACAGTTTTGCCCTTAATTAGTTTTTCCTTCTAGATCTCCCGTTTTATTCTATATGGTGATTAGCACACAAAATCTCATCTTGATGTTAAGACTTGATGGGTAGCTAGTCCATCAAACTACTAGCGCCAGTTTAATCACCAATCTCCATAAAACATCTAGAAGTAATGGCATCACTATAAACTCCATATTTGAGTGAATGTTCCCTTATACATGTTTCATTTAATAATTTCAACATGCAGACACTGGATTGATACTCTGTAAAAATTCATTTTGATCATATCAAAAATTATAACGAAACACATATGAGCTCACCACTCATCAAGACTGTGATCCATAATAAACGAATGATAAAGTATATGTTTTAAGATTAAAGAAATGACCTACTTTATTCTTTAAAAACATACATGATTCCTGATTCATTTAATAATTCTATTATCGATAGTCAACTACTATCATGATATGAAACTCATCATTCCCTTAAAGTAAACTCCTTTACTTACATGGAGATAGATTACAACACTACTGTCCAAACCATAATCAAGTGACCAATTTCATTATTCAATAGTGAATCAATTAATTTAGACTCTAATAATGTACATGTTTCCCATAAATCTCCATGTATATGTATATTATATATAAAAGAATTTCGATACCTTATGAGTAGTTATATTATGCTCATAGAAATAAAACCAAACTCTTTTATTTTATTAATAGTAAATATTTTCATTACAAAAATGTAACTAGAAGAAGATTAAGTTATATGTAAATACACTTGCTTTCCAAGGCACTATATTTACATAACTCCAACATGGTGTAACCTGAATCACCCAACTAGTTACCTATCATATAAAGAACATAATATTAACTAAAAGATATTAAAAGTTAATCATAATTACTTTTTATTTAAAATAATAACATCTTGTGGAGGTATAGAAAATTGATTTGTTGGATTTGTCACTGTTTCTAAAAGAGCTCAATAGTCATTTGCAGTACCTTCCCATCCAGTCAATACATACGTAAGACGTCTGTCAAATGAGCAACAACACATAATATTTTGGGTTAGATTAATTCTTTTAACCTCTGTACGGTATTTGTTCATCGGTCAGAACATATGTATCAGTATGTGTACCATTTGTTGCTCTTATACAATCCTAAATATTAAAATATATATTAAAATAATTATTAATTATGTGGACGTAACTGAAATAGTAATTAAATATATGAATGTACCTAAAACTATGGAACGAATTTTGAATAGGAAATGTATTAGTAAAGGATGGTGGAGTAGTGACTCTTTTTGTAAGATGAATAACTACATATAAGACTTTGCAAAAATACTTCAAAATTGTCTAGGTCGAATGTTGAGAACATTCAGCATTGACTCTAGTTATCTCATTATGCCTTATAGTCATCAAGAAAATTGCTTCTTATTCCTCTAAAGTCAAATGACTTGTTGCCTTTAAGCCTTGTAAACTCTTTAGTTCATCACATAAGCTCAAGAAGATTATCTTTCTCATTCTTAAGTTTTCATAAATCCTTGTGAGATGCCCATTTAAATGTTCTAATATCCAATCATGACCTGATAGAACAAAAGTTCTATATAATGTCTTTTGTAAATGAAAATATTTATTCTCTCCCTTAGCTATAAAAATAATGATTACCTTCTTCAGTTCATGTTTAGAATCTGATTGAAAATTTGATAAGAAATTTATGCATTTACAATGCCAACATTAAATAATTAATAAAACATTCAATCAAAAGGTTTAATCGAATTTAGATAAAATATTCATAACAAAACATAGACTTAACATTAAGTCAAACATTTATATAAAACACAAACTTAAAATGTTTAAACTATGGAATAATTCTTAATATAAAAGTGTTAAATTAATAAGAATTTGGTATGTAATAACATGAAAATATAACTAAAGTGACATTGTTCAATCCAACTTACTTATATCTATCACCTTCATAAAAATATCTCCATAAAGTGGAGAATCACATAAAGCCTTCATATCATTTCCATATTGCACACGGTAAACACCCAATTCATCTAAGGAATTCAGACATTCTATCATTATATTAGACTCTTAAGATTTATTCTCTACAATGGATTATGTTTCATGCAATTTTTTCTCAAGTAAATCATTCTTTTTTTTATCGCTCACCAATTATAAGTGAAACTTATTCTACAATGTTAGAATGTGTCTTCTTTGCTTTCTTATTCTTAGGAGATTTCTTTCTCTTAAATGGAGAACTTATATCTTGATCTCCTCTTTATTACATGAGCAATATTTAAAAAAATCATTTCTATGTTCCTCTTTTGTACTATTCGATGGAGATTGCATTGATGAATGTGCATGTAAACCAATTGCATTAGTATCTTCAAAAATATGACAAAAGTCTAAAAATTCCTTACATCCTTTTTTCTTGAATCTATAAGCCATTTTATGTACCTATAATGATGAAAAAGAAACATGAGAATAAATATTATATAATATGATATATTAATATTTACCTTAAATAGGTTTTCCCAACATTCATTTGTAACACCAACTTCATTAGTAAAGTAGTTGTAACTGATTCCTGTTTCTTTGAGTAAGTTTTCGAAATTCTTCAATGTAGCCCTTAATCCATTATACTTATTCTTCAATTAAATATTAGTATTCTTGAAATTCTTCAATCTAATCCTTAATTCATTATAATTATTCTTCAATTAAATGTCAATATACTCCTTATTGATTTTTTTTTGAAGACTTGCCTTAATATTCTTCCAACCAAATTTGGAATATTCTTTTGATTTCCCTTCTTCACTTCTTTAACCATCAAAGAGGTTAAACACATCTTTATGGTATCATTCCATAACCCATATTTTTCATTTACTTCCACATAATCATTGGAATTATTTATATTGTTCAAGCTTTCCATAACTAAATGTAATTACATACAAGTGACATCAATCACAACAATTTCTACAAAGTATTAAATGCTAAACATTGTTTAAAATAAACATAAGACAACCATACTAAATCCTACACTACATACAAATGCATGAAAATGGTAAAAGACTTGAAGTGAGAAATTAAATGAAAGTAAATCAATATCTATAAAAATATCCACAATATTCAATGTTCATCAATGGTACATAAGTTGTCTTTTAAACATTTGATTCCATAGTATAAAAATAAAGGTGTAAATTTAAGCAAGGTCATAATATATGCATGATGCATGTCATGCTTATGCAAGCAGAAGTTTTTTTTAACAATATGAACCATTTATAGGGTAATTACTCCAATGGACTAAGTTAAAGGGCCTATAGTGTTTTTCTGTTGTTTAACTATTAATTGATCCATAGTACACATATGAGTACTAGCCGAGTTCTCTTGATGAGTTTAATCTAAAAAAAGGCCCAAAGTTTAGGCAAATGGACATCATCGTTTAATATTATACAATATTGTTGTCAAGTGGGTATACCATTGAATCACATCAATAATAAAAGACATAATTTTCCTAAACAACTAGAGTCCTAACCTTCCCACAAAGAACTTAGCACTCAAGAAATATCATAGGCAGTTGACTTCATTACACATCTTAAATTTTAAGAACCATAAATGTTTTTAGAGATTTCGCTGGTAGTGAACGAGTAAACAAAGAAGGAAGAAACTATAACTCCGTGAGATGAACGTGTCACAAAGATTAGATTGATTGGTGAACTAGAAGTGAGGAGCTCGATTTCCATGCTTGATGTGGATGGATGAATTTTATAATTAGAGAAGAAGGAATTGGCTTTATCGTGTGTAGGCAGTGGCAACTAAAGAAGGCTCAATTGCACAGTTGAAGAAGAAGACAGTTATAGCTTGACCTAAAATATATCAAGGCTAACGGTCAATGGCTTGGAGGGAACTGGCGATGCGTGATGATTGAACATAGATGAAATTGATTCCAATGGTGGTGCTACAATGAGTAGCTAAAAATATTACAGTAAATAAGAGTTACACTGAAAGTGAAAGAAAATAGAATGGAAGTCTCGTACACAAGAAAAGTGAAAAAAAAGAATAATAGAGAAGTTGATGAATTACCATTTTAGTTGCAATTATGCTACGACAATTGATTTGGCAGTGAAGATATATACTTGCCACATTTTAATTCACTATTCACAATTAAAAAAGAAATGTCTCTTTATTCCAACCCCTGTGTAAGTCCCATACAGAGGATAGGTTGCTTTACTTAAAGAGCATCCTTTTTATGATCAGACTCAAACATGTCTTTAACGAACAAGCTCTATAAAATCCAATAAAATAGTTGATGTGATATAATCCATATCTGATTTTAGCTATTTAAGTTCCTTATACATGTTACTGTAGCATAATTGAAACTAGATTGGTAATTCATCAACTTCTCTCTTATTGCTATTTTCTTCCACTTCTCTTATGCACAAGACTTGTTTTAGGAGAAGAAGATGATTGAAAGAGAAAGCAGTGAAGGTGTTAGTTTTTTCGTTGATTTCTAGTTGTAGAGAAAGCTTTGAACTCAAGTAACACGAAGAATTCAAAAACAAATGAAGCAACAGATACAAAAACAAATAGCAAAATGGTGTACCTAGAGATATCGTAGTACAGAAGATGCAGGAGATACTAAAAAAGCTAAAGTCGACCTAGAGAAATCAATTGTGATGTTGTTTTTATAAAAAAAAACATGTTCTAAAAATACATAAAACCATGATTTTTACATTTTTGTAAATTTGTTGTTGTTTTCTTATTTTTAAAAAAGAAAAATAAAAAATTTCAACCAAACACGTTGTAAGCATCTTTTTCTCTTTTTTACAAAAGCAACAACAAAAACTAAAAGAAAAACAAAACCAAATAGCCCCTTCATAAATCAAAATTTCCAAAAACATATCTATTTTCTCTACCTCGGTTATATAACCTATTAAAACACAACTAACTTCATAGTTACCCAAAACATGCTTAATTGCTTGAAAATACTTAAAAAGAGTAGTTACTTATTCAGAAATAGAAGAATTAAAGAAAGTATGGCATTCTTGCATTCCTTTGTCTCTCCAAATTAACTCTATTCACTTATTTCAACTACTAGATAGGTTAATACAACCCCAAACTTGAAGAAACTCCAAAAAATTGTTGATTTTGGATGATTTTTAGGTAAACTTTGGTGAAAAGGGAGAGCAAAGAGAGGAAAATAGGAGAAGAAAAACGAGAGGGGGTGTCTTGACTTATTTTAAATAAATCCCCTAGTACCATTTTTTTCTTTTTAATATTTAACCTTTTTTGTTTTAAAGGATTAGTTATTAATTTAGAAACTTCTAAAATAATAGGATTCAATTAAAAGATATAGGATTAAAAACATAAATGAAAAGACTAAATTAAGAATTTTGATACAATAAAAGAATTTAAATTGTCACTACCTACGTTCTTAAATTGTTAACTACATTAATTTTCCTTAGGAAGGTTTAGGGTCGTACGTTTCAAAAGTAATAATTTACTTAAGAAAACAATAACATCGGTTTTTTTTGCTTCTAGTCACGTTTTAAGGTATATTCAGAAATTTTTTATTAATGCCTGGAAAAGTAAACATCTTTTTTTGGAAAATTTTTTTTACGTTGTATACAAAAATCAAAATTTAACGGCTAGTGAGATATGATAAAGGTTTTAACCATGAAATCTTGATTTTGGGGAGTTTTGGTCCTTATTAATTATGTAAGAACGGAGCTTTTCGTAATTGTAAAAGAAAAGAACTGAGCCAAATCAGATTATTAACATAGATCTTTCTTCGTGCTTTTTTCCGATTAGGATTTGTTCAGAAGAAGGATATCAATTGCAGATCCCTACATAAATTTGTTACTAGTATTTTATGTATGTATCATGTATGTTTATGTATAGATATGAACATGGATGTTTAATGTAGGTTATGGGATCTGTAATTTTTAGAAATGGGAAGGGACAGTAATCGGATCATTCGATTACCATATTCAAACTCATGTTACTTCCAGAAGTTCTGACGCTATGAAAGTTGCTCAGAATATATAAGCTCACTTGCTCATTTTCCTATCTTTATTTCCATTTGATTTTCTATATATGTCGTCTATATCTTTAAAGAAGTCTTTTTGGCTTGAAGTTAAAATCCGGTGTTATAGTAGGCTAACTTGGTGCCTTTTTGGTTGTTGGTTGTGAAGGTGCGTGTTATCGTCGCCATTATTTGGTGCTTATGTAGTTATTTTTTGTAAACTAGAATTACAAAGTAAATTGTCTTTGTAATTCTATTTTTTTTCCTTTTTTGCAGTTATTAACTTAAATTATTATGTATATGAACAAATAAGGAGGTATTTTTATGTCTTTGTGCTTACAACTTGGATTTGTGGAGAAGAACATCCTGAGCTATGACTTTGATCTAGCGTTATGATCGCGGTTTTCTAATATATGTAGTTTTAATATTTTAACTTCGATATTTCGCAAGCGTACGGGTCGTTCATATAGTATCTAAGCTATCGGTCCCACGAGAAGGGTTAACCTAATCTTAAACTCTAAGGCCGAAATAAATTGCACAAATTCAACTGTAGCTAAGCTAAAACAATAACACAATTCAATTAATCAATTCAATTAGCCAATTCAACTCAAGAATAAATCATGAAATATTAATAGATCAGCAAATTGCAATGCACACACCAAGAATCAACCTAAGGAACTATCAATCGAGGGAAAGGGATATTTTTTTACCTATCTTCAACACTAACCTAATTAATTATGAAATGTTAGATTATTAGTCTTAGACTATCCTAAGGTTGGTTACTCTCTCTTGAGTTATAACCAAAAGCCCTAAATTATAAATCCTTATTAGATTATAGAAAATTTCAATATCTCAATTCACAATTTATCCAAACCCTAATTAGATCATAAGTTTTCAACTAGACTACTGGATCTCTCGTTATACCATTACCGATTTGATTGATTTCTCGTTCTTATTAAATTACCTAACCCTTGTTAGCCTAATTTAATTATTCTTCATTGGTTCACTCTCTCAGTCTATTACTGATTTATGAAAATGCAAAAATCAATCACAATGAATGCAATTCACATAAACAATTAGATTTTTATTAAATCAAAGATAAAAATAACCCGAAGGTGAGTTTAGGCAATCATCAACATTCAAAGATCCTATATCAACAGCTATTTCAATTATATACATAGATAAAAATGGAAATACACTAAAAAATAGATCTGAATGGATAATGGTGGTAGTAACGATAGGAAACCTCCTATTCCGGGAAGTACTTCGTGTAGGCTTCTTCTCCACATCTCTCTTCCTTCATCTCTTTCTCAATCTCTCAGTGAACTCTCTCTAGGGTTTTGTGATGGTGGCTAATGCAGGATGCTCCTCATATCTTTTGTCTTATTCTTTACATACTTTATGTGTTCTAGGCAGCCCTAGGGTTTTTTCGAGATCGAAAAGTCCAAAAAATCCCTCAAAAATAGACTTTTCTGTGTGTCTGCGCGTATACCTGACACAGGTCACGATTATGGGCCATTTGTAAGCTTTCTGTCACGATGGCAAGCAGGCGATGATCGTGGGACAAGTCTTATGCTTCTGTCTGATCATGGCAATTTGGCCACGATTGTGGGTTGTCTCTTTGCTTCTATCATGATTGTGGAAGATGGATCATGATCGTAGGTTGTTGTTTTGATCTAAGTCTCTCTGAAACTTCTCCGTTCTTTCTTGTTGACCCTAAAATAGTAACAAACACATCAAGATACCTCAAAGACATAATAATTAAGCTCAAATGCTTGTACTAACCCATAAAAACACTTAAACGCAAATAATTCACAAACTAACACAATTTTAAAGAAAAACACATACTAAACAATCGAATAAATAGATAAACATATATCAAACTATACCCTAAAACACGATATATTTCACACTTATCATGTTATCAAATCCTAGTGATGCCAACATAAACAGC
Source organism: Erythroxylum reticulatum (assembly GCA_025504915.1). Lineage (NCBI taxonomy): Eukaryota > Viridiplantae > Streptophyta > Magnoliopsida > Malpighiales > Erythroxylaceae > Erythroxylum > Erythroxylum reticulatum. The sequence goes on along the minus strand of JANSVA010000005.1, from coordinate 31,722,576 downwards.
ATTACCCTATTCTTTGATGATACAGATGACAAGTCTTAGAGGAGCACAAATTTAGAAATGGGGTTGTCAGCTCATCAGGAAGATGAGGTTAGTATATTATAGACTTAAATATAACATAATGGCACATAGTTACTTTTGTTGTTTATGAATTCTTAATAGGAGCTAGAGATCACCTCAGGGAAGGAACTCATTTAATTGATCCTTTTGCATCAATTTGGTGCAATTTTTATGTAGATTCTTTCTATTTTATTACCACCTTTCTAATTTGGCTTTTGACATTTGTTTTCCTTAACATTCCCACAAGTTCATTATTCTATGGAGAGTCACTATTTGTAATAAATGTAGATTCGATCTCTTAAGTCTGTTTACAAAATCTTCGAGGAGTTTCTGGGTCTTTTATAAATACTTCATATGTTCCACTCAACATCAGGTAGGTTTCTTCTTCAATCTCTGTTTATAATGGTTAATAGTCAATCCTATTTAGGTACTTCATCTCATACATTTCCTGTTCTTTTTTCTATTGTGTTGTTACATTGGATCAGAAAAAGGAATGTATGTCTTTTAGGACTCCTGACAGATCTTTTATTGAGGCTAGTGATCTGCATTGTTCATTTCATGCGTAAATTCTTATTAACAGTTAAGTTTAACATTTCATTGCTTTTTTTGGTTTATTTCTGCAGGAGTTTTTGCTTTGGTTTGATATGTTTTTCTATGTTGAGAACTATCATTCATATTTGTAATTCATTCATTGATTGCATTGATACTTATACTTTTTTTGTTGTGAAAAAGTAATATGTTGTCTTGTAGCTTTAACATTTTACTTCTTTTTTTATTCTTCTTTGATTGTGCTGAGCTATAGTGGTTAACCTTCTTTGTGGTAGGTTGTGAAGAACAAAAAGATTGACGTTGCTAGATTCTCTTCCTTCCAGAATGAGATTATAAAGAATCTTAGGGAAGAGGATTATATATCTACCTTGTGAGTTTACTATATTTGTTATCCTAATTGATTTAAATTTCAATTTAAACGATGATTATAAACATATGCAAAGGCTTGTATTCCTTTAAGGGCTTGAGACCATGCCTCCATCCTTTAGTTGAGAACAAAGTGAATCTGATCCTAATTCTTGTATATTCTGTTGTCATATGGAATTTTAGTATTTTTAGTTTCTAGTGTAGGTTGCATTGAGGAACTTGAAGCTTGAGTCCCTTCTTCTGGCTACTTGGGAAAGTATGGATTGATTCCTTCGTGGCCTTAACTTTTTCTTCCTAAATTTGGTTTTATAGGAGAGAATTCTAAGAAAAATTATGTTTAATCTGGCTGCAGCTTATGGACCACCAACTTTCTTCCCTTAGTGATAGCGGTGCAAACCATAATAATTGCTTTTTTGTTCTTTCTTAAATAAGGGAAATGGAGCTTCTAATGCTGAAAAATTCTAGTAATCTTCCCCTTGTTTAGTGGCCAAAATTCTTTTTAGCAAGGTCATTTTGAGGTCCTTAGTGCAATTTTTACGTGACCATCTTTCTGAATATCATAGTTCTCTTTTGGTTTTCTACATGTTGCATAGATATTTTTGACTAAAGACATTGTTGTAGAAAACAGACTTACAGGATGAATTGTGGAAGAGAATTTCAAAAGATGACTTTATGAAATATGATGTTGAAGAGTGCTACTATGTCCTTAAACTCATACTGACAAAAGTATTGGGAAGTAAAGGATGGATATGGTATGTGATGTTTTAAGCGATCTCACACTTGTTTCCTATATGAATCATTACATGGGCATGAGAATTTTTCTATGGTTATCAATTTGATATCAAGGTTGAAAGGGTATATAAATACATGAAGAATATTCATCATAACTTCTGGCTAAATAAGTTACCACTAGTTATTTCACGAATAACTACGCTGATGGGTATTTTGGTATGTTCTATTTATGTTTTTGTTGATTATTCAAATGTTTAATAGAGCCATGTCGAGATTAAACAAATAGGTCCAAAATGTAAAATTTGAATAAAAGATGAAAAGATCCAATTGCATTGTTTATTATTCCTATCTCCTCTACTTATATGGTTGTCTTTCTCTTGGGTGGTTATTCCATGGTCTTCTAATGCACATTTTGTTGCATATTATTACACTTTATATTTCTCACCATCCATGTACTTTAGGCATCAATAACTTCAAAATATGTCAATTGGATATGTATTGCATTCATATATTTCATTCTTTATGCATTTGGGACTGTGATATCTGTCCTACTGTCTACTTGTAAGCATGCCTTATTGTAGCATCTTGTTCTTTCTTGTGAATATAAGAGGCAATGATTCTGTGGATGAATGCCTTTATTTGTTATCTTTGAACTGATTTTTCTATAGAAAGAGGTAGAGACACCAGATTTGGTAGAAGGTGCAATTAAGGTTGTTCAAGATCTCTTTGATGTTGTGTGCATTTATGCACTTTCTATTGATATGAGGTCTTATATAGCCTGATTGTTGTCAGTTATCTTTCTTATACATGTTTTATGAACTATGTTGAATATTTATATGAATCTATATTCTAGGGAGCACTATGAAATAGGGGATTTCCTTACAAAATCCAGGATTGAAGGTCGTCTATTTACAGACTTGAAGTGGCCCAGAAATGCTCAGTTTGTATATCTTGGTTATTGGACCCCATTTCTGGAGTCCAACTTTGGAACCATAAAATGTGAGCGCATTACCCTGTAGGGTTATTTGAATAGAATCTCATTAGCCATCATCGATTCATCTTCATTCTCATAGCATCCTAAAAATTCCCTATTTGATCAATTGAGATACAACAGTTTGTTCTTATGTTTACGTCCTCAATCATATTATACCTATTTTGGGATAATAGGCGTAACTTTCACTTTAGATGTTGGATTAAGGTCATTCTAAAACTGTTTCGAAGAGATCTTCTAGATCTGTAACTTTTGTGAAGATCCCGAAGAGATATTTTGCCTTTTAAAGGGTCAAAATTGAGAATTTCTGAAAGTGTACAGTGAATGTTCGCTAAACGGACATACATTGCACCAAAACGGACATAAATGGGGCTAGGGGTCTTTCTAAACCTGAGAAGGTCCATTTAATAGACATAGACGAGGCTAGGGGACTTTCCAAACCTGAGAAGGTCCATTTAACAGACCTAAAATATGTTCAACGGATATAGGTGAGACAAAACTCACTCAAGAGCCATCCCTAAGGTTTCTACAGCGATCCTAACCTTACTTCCACTCTAAATTGTCCCAAAATTCACTCCCTCTAATGTAACATCATTTTATAACAATTCAACTACCAATTTTATTTCATTAAACTCTCTAATCTCTACTCATTTAATTCATCGCTTACAACTAATTCTCATCATTTATTATAGCTATCCCATGTACATCCTGTGTAGCATCACTAACTTAAAAACAACATATCTCTCAACTCTGATATCCAAAGGTTTCATATCTGTATCGTTGGAAAGCTAAAAGGATAAACTACAAATTCCAAAACGAAAACTTTGTCTAAATCAGTCTAGATTAATATAGTTTTTTTCTTGAAGTCAGAACACAGATTTTAACCCTATGAAATGCTTGAGAATGTAATGTGAAAACTTGGAAAGTCATGTGCAAAACACAAATATATTTCATTAACATCAAAAGGAAAGATTTTTACAAAGCTTTAATGGGCATTTCAAGCCACAATATATCATTGGTCTCATAAACCAAAAATACAAAATACACATGAATGAGTAATACTGGAAATGCGGCTAAACCCTTATGTTTTCCATAAACTAATTTAAAATACAAAAATAAGCAAACTTTGAGTGATGCCTTAACTCTCGATCACTCGATCTTTGGCTCATCACTTAGAGATAAGGAGGAATGGGGGTGAGCTAAAAGCTTGTGAGTAACAAGTTTATAATAGAGAAACAAGCAAAACCATTGAAAATATTCATTGCTATAGTAAATTTGCATTGAATATATAAAAACACGTATTTCTCAAATTCTCAACTTGTCAAACAATTCATATACAACATAAGTCATGTATTCATCAAACTTGTCAAAAAATCATAAACATATAAGCAATCAGAATGGTTTGGGTAGATCCATAAACATGAGGGAGTTCTTGCGAATCTCCAGTAATAACATAATGGACTATTACAAACCCACATAATGGTTTCACATAGTTCATAAATATAAGAGAGTCCATGAAGGAGCTTCATACTACTAGCGGGAAGGCGGGAGAAGCCTTTGACATGGTAAAGATGCTCATGACCTAATAGAATGGACCACCACAAACCCCTTTAAATATGAATTTCATGACTTGTAAACATATTGCCTAAAAGGCACATCTCGAAAACATGATTTCCATAAGCATAATATCTTTCAAATACCATTTCCATCTTCATTTCATAAATCATCAACAATATTCATGTACCAAACTTGTAGAAATTTCTTAAATCATTTAAGAAGCAATAAATGCAACATTTATAAAGCGATTGAAATCATTTAACTCTATTGATTTCAAAAAATATTTATGGCTCATTAATTCAACTATAAACATGTAACCCACCTGGATTCCTTGCTTAGGAACTTGCTTAAAGTTGCCTCTCCTCTTACTCCTCTTACCTTTCTTGATTACCTTTAATATTGGCAAAAATCCCATTCAATATGAATATAAATTGAGAACCCACAAAGCATATTCGCTAAAATTGATTCTAGAATACTTAAACCCATGTATTTTTTAAGCTTCATGAACTAAAACCCTTTCAAAAATCTAAAGGATTAAGAATGAACTTACCTCAAATCTTCACCAAATAAAGAGATTTTTGGCTCAAATGGAAGCTCTTCTATTCCTCTTTCATTTTCTCTTCCTGAACAACCTCAAAATCACTCTTAAAAGGTAAGAAAAGATGAAACCTAACTTTCTCCTTTCTTTTCTCTTAAGAACACAACTCTCTCTCCTTTCTCTCTTCATTTTCATTCTTCTCTTCTTTCTCTCCATTATTGACATTTTTCTCTCCTTTTTTAAGAGCAAGACTACACTTTCTTCTTCCAATTATACCCTTAATGAATGTGCAATGTCAACTTTGCCCTTCCTTTATGCTTTATGACTTTTATACTTAAGTGACATGCCAAAATTGCCCTTTATATGCTCTTACTACTTTCATTCAACTAACCAATGTAGTAAAATTCTACTAACATTGATATAATAATTAACTCCAAAAATTAATCTATCAAGATCTCATAATTTATTTAAATCATGCTTAATACAAAATCAGGGGCCAATAATGGTAGTTGAAGTTCAGATCATGGTGATGAATACTGTTCCATTCCAGGTGGTTCCAGCCGGAACGTACCATACTGGCCGAAAATCAGAACAGAATAGTCCACCATGATACCGACTTAAAATACCTGCTAGTACCGATAGTTTTCGGTCGGTACTGGCCGGTACTGTGAAATTTCGAAAATACAGGGACTGATTTGCAATTTTTAGAAAACTAACCCTAATTTCCCTAAACGTTTCTGCTTCTTCCAGAAGACTCTTCTCTCTTAACTCTTAAGCTTCTTCTTCTCTCATCTTCTCAATTCTCAGTCTCACCTCACCGTCGCTGCCTCTCTCGTCTTCTCACCATCACCGCCTCTCTCCTCTTCTCACCGTCGCATCTCACGTGGCCGCCTCTTCTCCTTCACTTATCACGACATCGCCTCATCCTCCATCAAAGACATCGAACTCGAAGACACTTCCTCCTCCACGGGGACTCGAAGACGCCACCGATCACCACCTCCTCCGCCTGAAGCCACCGCACCACACCACCGGAGACGTGTTGAAGCCACCAGAGATGGGTCCATAGATTGACCCATGATAAAACCCAATGACCCGCCAGACCTGAGTTGGTTTTTTGAGTTTTTTATTTCGAAAATTTGTTGATTTATATTTTTATTGTGTTTTGGTTTATGGTTTTGGTAGATGATCCGATGATGCATTTGCCATTTGGTGTTGGAGTTGATTGGATTGTTGGAGTGTTGATGGTTTTTTGTATTGTTGTTGGATGATCCGATGATGGAGGGGAACATGAAATGAGATGAATTGGGTTGTGACTTGTGTATGAAACGAATTGGAGTGTCTAATGATCCGATGTTGTTGGTTATTGTTGTGTATGAAATGAATTGGGTTGTGTTTGTTTATTAAATGAAATTCATAATATTAAACTGAATTGGACCAATTGGTTGTGTTTGTGTATCTAAATTTTGAAATAAATGTCATTTGTGTTGGTTAAGGGTTTGGTA
>JANSVA010000005.1:31697201-31709498 GCA_025504915.1 Erythroxylum reticulatum | reverse complement strand
TCAGTATTTTCTTGATTTTAATTCTCCATTTTAATCACAATGGCCCCTATTTTAATTTACTTCTCTTCAAGTTCTTTAACCTTTTCTTCTTTTTTTTTTCTAAACCTCCATTTCTTCAATTAGGTCTATTAATATTTCAAGTTAAGTAGTATATGTATTTCTTCCACTTGGTTGAACCCTCCGCAAGCTTTATTAGCTCATAGTAATCCCCTAAATAGAATCGTTTCCATGTAGTTTTCCAAACTCTCTTTCCTAGCTAATATTTTTAGTTATAAGTAAGTTGGATTTCTGTTTTGATCATTTCTCCAACTACATCCAGTTTTATTACTAATAGTGTTTTAGGAAGCTCATTATTGGAATTAACTTCCGCGCAAATTCTTGCATAATAGATTCTCTTAAGCCTAGCAGTAGCTAAATCAAAGGCTAGTAGTTTTCCCACTAAGCTTGCTAAGAAACTCAAACCATCTAAGTTTAATACTCTAGTGGGATATTATGGAAATTGATCTATAGTGAAATGGTTTCTGTCTGATTTCTATCCAATTCCATTCGAGGGATCCATTTTTGTACAAACATTAGTTGTCCTCGAATGTGCCAAGGGCCATATTCAATTATCTTGTTTTATACTATCCACATTAGTGAATTTGAAAAGGGATGTATCCTCTTCAGTGAGCAGAATCCTACCTAGGCCTTTACTCCCCTATTTACTATATGTCCTGTTTCACAATTGAGGAAAAATAGGACTATTACTAAAAAAATACCCTACCAATTTATTGCCCTAGTGTTTAACACCCTCATGTAGCATCTCTAGAGAAGGTGTGAAATGCCATTGACCACTATAGATTAGAGAAGTTCTTTAGCATCTCATTTGGAGTATCTTCAGTTACTACATTTCTCCAAAATTTGCTTAGACAATTTGGATCAATTTCATACTAATTTCTATTAGCTCTCTAGTGGTTGACATCTATAGCCTTTAGTAGAGATGGCAATTGATTCGTGACAAGGCCCTCCTGAGGAGAATGGAGTTTCAAAGGGACCATTAGGATGTCTCTATTAGACACTTCTATGTAGCTTTCCCAAAGTGGAAACTTACTAGTAGCTATACCGGTATCTCGCCAATTATAGAAAGGGTTCTATTTTAAAGAAAGAAATATGGAAGGAGTTTAGGTCTGTTATTATTTCTTCTTCTTTTATTTTTTAACTCTATAGGATTTTTCATAGATAAAAGGCCCCCTTTTCTTGCTCCTAAAGTTTAGGTGCTTCAACATTGGTAGCAACAGAACTTGGAAGAGTTTTTCGTCAATGATTAAAATCGTTTTCTCTTCAGGTTTAACTAACCTAGTATATCTCAAAAAATTATTATCAAGCCCCTAGCATTTTAAATTTAAACCACTCTTCCTACAAGCTTGTAAGACATTAAGCTCCAGAACCTCAATTAAAGCAGACTCCTCTATGGATGAATATTCAAAATATTCTCTTAGAGCATGAGATCACTAAAAGTAGACAAGTGCTTGGATGAAGTAATAACCAAAATGAAAATAGTAAACTATGCTAGATTTTAAGAGCTTTTATAAACAATGATCACAAACTACTACATTCCATTCCCATAGTCAAATTAGATAAAGATGACAACCTTATTAATGATGTTGTTTTAGTGATATATACCTAAAAGCCTAGCACAACTTAACAAAAAGCAATTTTTGAAACTGACAGGGACACTATTTCAACCTAGTGATTATATGGAAGTCATGCAATTAGATTCTAAATAGGAAGTTGTGAATGCAAAGAAAAATTTGAAAGTGAATTTTGATACTAATGGGAGAGTAAGTTATTCTTAAGATCAAGTAGTTAATTATAGTAAAGAGAATCCTTTTCATTAGGAATGTGATCATCTTAAGGAAAATGAGATTAATGAAGAGCTCTATTTAGATAATAAAGATATCCAAAAAGATCAAATTTGTATTTGGACATTTACAGAGGTAGATAACATTAGTAATAAGGAAAAGAAGGAGAACATGGAGCAACAATCATTACCAAAAGAATTTATGGAGAAAAATCTCTCCTTAAATCGGATCTTAACAAAAGTGTTCTTAGAAGGAAGTTTCCAAAGAATCACTAAGGAACTTTAAGAGGAAGAAGAAAATATTTCCTTTGAAAATTAGAGGGCTTAATATCCCTAATAAACAATATACCATGTTTGATTATATTAAAGATACTAATCCTTCTTTAATACAACTTTTAAAGATTAAGATCAAAGAGAATAATTACAAAAACATGAGTTTCTTGAAGGGGAAATTACAACCATATCACCAACCACTCTTATCATTATAAGGGAAGGGTTATAGTAGAATACGATTCTAATAGGTTAGAAGTTGGTCAACGGAAAATACAAGACTAACTGATACATTTGCACATTAATATGAAACAATGGCTTCAATGTTACTTTTATCTATGCTTGTAATATTGCTTTCTAAAGAATTCAACTATGGAAAAAAATTCATTCAAACTAGAAATACTTTAAGTGAGCCATGGAATATCATTGGGCACTTTAACAATCTATTACCCTCCTCAAAGGAAGAGGGAAATGTGAGTCTCAGGACCTACGCAGAGGATCTTTGCAAATGTGTGAACCATATTAAATTGACTAAGCTAAGCAAAGAGGGCAAATTTTTACGCGTAGAAGAATAAACACAAAGGAGGCTGGTTCTTAAGGAAAAAATTGATAGGGCCTTCGTAAATACTTAATGAATTACTATTTTTCCAAAGAGCAAATCAACTTACAATAGTTCCATTCATTGTCATCAAACTCTTATACTTGTTTAGAACATATTCAATTTTTAAAAAGGGGTTTATTTTCTTTTTAGATTTAATAATATTCTATTGAATGTGGATGGATTTAAGGAACCTCTCGTTAAATGACTCAATACTAACATACATGGCCATAAGATGTTCATCTGCGTAAGGAAATTAGAGCAATTGAAGCATGAATTAAAAACCTTAAGTGGAAAAGGTTCAATGGCAGTCCATAGGTTGTGAAAGAGGATAAAGAGAATATAGAAAGGATACAAAGCTCATCATTCTATTATCCTAAAAACGAAGCTCTTAAGGAAGATGAATTATTTTCTTTATTCGACCCTGGATTTATCCTCTTCTTAAAGGGTTAACAGTAACATGTTAAGATGGCCTTTGAATTATTTTCTTTATTCTACACTGGATTTATCATCTTCTTTGAAACTATCAGCTTAAGTACTTTTGTACCAGGATATCTTGTTTCTGAAACGATCATTTCGATCACTTTTGGTCCTTGGCAATCTTCTAGGAACAAGTAAGGGTCTACAGAAGACTAAAACCAGCATAAGCTCAGTCAGAAACATGATAATACTGGTCCAGACAAAAATGGTTCTCCTCCAATGCCAGATAATTTTTTTCATCTGAGGTAGCTCAGACTCCAAAGACAATGAAGCTGCGTATATTTCAGGGATACCGGCACCTGTATTGAACTCTGCTCGTTGCTCTATTATAACTCTTAAAAACGAAGTTGGCTCAAGTCCTTCTGTGAAGTCATTCATTTGTACGTTGAGAATCTGAGATTCTGATATGAAACCAGCTAAAAGAGGAACACTCCTAACGATGGTTTCTACAAGTCGAATTGTATAGCTTTTGAACCTGAGCATACATGGATAACTTGAACTTGCTGTGACTTTGCCAGTTCCTGAAACGAACTCCACCTTCACCTGCGGGTATAATGGACGACAAGGTGAGATGGAAAAGTTCATCAATGATATTTAAGATTAAACAATAACATGTGGCCACCGAGATCGATAAATTGTAATTGGTTATTATCAACCTTACAGAGCACCAATAATTCAGATAGGCATGCAGAGCACGTCTACGAAAATCGTAAGCCCGTATCAAGCTGATAATAAGATCTGACTCGTACCTGGAAGACGCCAAGTTTTCTATTGTATTCAGATTCAGGCATCACCAATGAGACAGCAATCCTTAACTTGTGATTATGAGGAATAACACGAGCACCGATATCCATGCTTGTTTCCATATTGTCTTTGGTAGATGGTTTGGTAAAACCATCGTTCCCAGGATACATAGGCACAAATGCCATTGGACTAGCTTTTGTATAGTCAAAACTTAGGATTTCATGTGTATGAATTGGCTTCTCTACTATGTAGCTTGTTAGTAAGGTCCCAAGCAGAAATCCTGATATTAGCAATGTTATAAGGATGAAACAGGCATAACTCGACCACAAAAATGCACACCCAAACCTCGCTGCGATTATTCCAACAGACTCTTGTACTTTCTCGTTGACCCTTCTGGTAGAAACACCCCACAGTTTGAATAGTTTCATGACAAAGTAAGCTCTGATATACTTCAGGGTTCGCAATGGGTATATCAGGAACATTAAGGAATAATAGGATGACCAAATTGGAAAAGTCAGAAAGGTAACTAAAAGATTAAGTTGAAACCCAAAGAGCTTTATCCATGAAACTGTAAGGCAAGCAAAAGAGTTGAAAAGGAATTTACTCACCAGTTCTGCTAAAGGAAAATGTAAAACATTACAGTATTTACTAATTATCAGTTCACTAATACCACCAAATTGGTTCTTGCTTGATTCCCCTTGAAGGTAGTTGTTCGAACTAGAACCCCAACCGTTCACACAAGTAGAGGAAAGACGCCTGCAGCCATCTAGTTCTGACATAGCTTTTCCTATGTCGCTGGAAAAATAGCACATTTTCGAATTTTCCCGATCCATGAACAGTATATCAGCCCCTTTTATGGCAAGTTTGAGTAGGAAACATTTTAATGCATAGCATAGACGTAGTGATTTAAAATCAAACCCGTGACACTCCTTGTCATGATGAGTTGATCCATTAATATCACCGGTGGTAAAGTGATCATTTTCATGCAGTTTTGATTCATCCATGGCGAAAACTTGCACAGACAGAACTTGGGCCAATGGGTGGCACTAAGTTGGAGCAACGTTGCGTGATTGTGTTCAAGGTAATAGTAAGTATGAGATGGAATTTATACTGGTGAGCGAAAATCATAGAACTACAATTATTTTCTCGGAATGCTAAAAGGGTTGGACAGTTTGGATCGATCGCCATAGGTACGTTAACCAATGGAATGCTTGACTGTGTGAATAATATACATAAAAAGTGTTCAGTTGAAAGGCACCAGGATAAGTTGCAAGTGTCACACATTTCAAAAATTCGCCACCCGTCCCATGTCCCTTCTCAAATCTCAAACTAATGGCCCTGCGTCGTCGGTGATTAGCAACACCTCAAACAAGAATCTAATCAGAAAAGGAAAATATTTTGTGGTTTCCAGCTGTGATTATGTGTAGTTGGTCAGTGTACATAAAATAAAATAATATTAAAAAATCACAGGATAGTTTAATTATTTACAAATCACGGATAAAATATTAATTTGTAAAATAACAATAAATACGTGAGTGAATCTAAAACAAGTTCTTTCTCTCCCTTTTATCTTCTCACATTCCCATTTTTTTAAACATAATTTTTCTTAAAGTTTCATTACTTATTATTTTATTGAAGTTTGAAATTGAGAACTACCACCTTTACTTCAATATATTTTTCAAGGGTTTATTTGTGTATTTTGACAATGTTAGATATTATAAGCTAATGTTAATGTGTTATCTTACAAGCAAACACTTCAATGAATTATGAGAAAACTATCTTCATGCCATTTATTTATTTCTTCTCTCGGAAGAATAATCTAATTTGAGTGATGTGTGTTTTGAATTTTTTTAACCATAAACAAGTATTATAATAGTAAGTAAGTTCTACATGAAAAGACATTTGTAAATTATTTGTAAAATGTAAAGATTATGGTATTTAAAATGACCTAACTTGACTAGTTTTTGTTTAGAGTGAGGGTCAGTGTAGTGAAGCGAGAAGAAGAGTTTGAAAAGAAGTAAAAGAAAAAGGATCGACGTTGAATCATTTTGATAATGCATCGATTTCTGGTGTTCTATATATATTATTATGTGAATATCCTACCAGAAAATAGCACAAGCAATATCATGCCTCATTATATTCTAGAACACTCTCACTTATAAAAAATATCATCACTGATTTAAATAACGAACATGTTCACTTATATCGAGGAATATGTTGATTGTGTATAAAAACTATCATGTTAACTTGTATATTGGAATACCATGATTGTGTATAGAAACTATCACGTGTCAATATAAAATATACTAAGACACAATAGATGTAAGATTAGTCCTATGTTCAAAAAATACCATTAGTCATTAAAATTTTTATCAGCTATAGTCTAAAATGGAAATATCGTCAAATAGTACAAAGAATACATGACTCAATATAAAATATAATATGATATTATACAACTAATACTACATCTATGTATATAATTATCATTAAAGATATGTAAAACATACACATTAAGATCTATATACTATAATTAATGTTAAAGAATTTCATACCTCAATGCAAACTATAACAGAACATTACCATGTTTATGTACCATAATTCATTCTATCTTTCATTAAATATAAGTAACACTAACACTTCATAATAGGAATACCATGACCAAGTGAAAAGAATACCATGCCTCAATATAAATATAACATCCCACTTCTATAAAGCACATACCTGATATTGCAGAAAACGTTCAAGCACATACCCTACGGAAGCGACATGTTAAAGCAATCGCATCACTTATTGTGGCATCATATACATCGTAAACATTTCCGAAAAACTAAGTTCTTTCATTTCATTGATGAACATATGCATAGATTGTCATTACATTCATTGCATTTGATTCATAAACATAAATATCCATTGTGTTATTACACTCATAACTCCTGTTTATATAATACATGACATGTTAAAGTTCAGAACTCTATACAATGTGTACAACATAAAACTAGGTACTGGACTAAAATATTCTATCTAGATGCTTCAGTATTAGTTGACCAAACCTTTGAGCCATTCTTGGTTCCAAAATGGACAATGCTAGGTTGCTACTAAATTGTCTTAGAAATTAGGTTGTCCTAGTACCTAAAAATCAACGATGCAATTTTGATAAGTTTATGAACTCAATGAGTGAACCATTATTGACGTGTTCACTCAAGTCAGGATACAATATCGCAAACACATATAATCTAATTTCTCAAGCACGCCACATTATTTAAAATCAAATCTCAATTATCACATCATATTATTGTCTAACAAATTATAATATATGTATATCACATTTTATCAAACACATTGGGAACACAAACATTTTTATTACTATTTCAAGACAATTCAGTAAATTCTTCACAACAGTTCATATAACACATACATGATGTGTGTGTGTGTGCAAATGCACATGTGACTCCACTTTCTTTTTAATTTTGTTATGGCCAAGCGCCTATTTAACTGTCTCATATCTGTTGCAGATACCAGGCTCATTTTAGAGGCTATCTTGTATCCATTGTGGATACCGGGCTCACTAATCGTTAAGCCTGTGACTCTACGCACACATTTCTGAGCATTAAGCTTCTTTTTCACTTTAGTCGCTCCATTCACAACTCCTTTATCTGATCATGCATATGAATTTCATGATATGCATCATTTCACATAATATACTAGTAATCACTTTCATCCAGTGTAAACAGTCATTTATCACATTCATTGGACCCAAGTTCTGTTAAACTAGTGCCCTAAAGGCAATTGCCTTTAGTGTGTTTTGTACAAAGTTGTATATAAACTTTATTTTCAATAATAAAGAAAGGCATGTTTCATTAATTTGGTGTTTATTATTTATGAATTGATATTGATCTATAAGCAAATTAATGAAGTCCATAACATATGACATATCATGAAGGAAATCATAATGTGGTCATACTACTAAGATTCCTATCATGTGCAATTACGTCAATATCTAAATTATTGCTAGTCATAGGATTAATGAGATTGGACACCGTTAATCTAGGTAGACTAGCACATGTCAAACTCCTTGATTTGATCAATCAATAGATCTCAGAAACCGTAAACATAAGATGTTTATAGTTAATATGTGGATGCTTACTAGAGGTAGTAAGTACATTGGATGACCTACTATGAGATCATCACATAGATGTCTTATTCTAATATCAGTGATAATCTTATCATAGCAATGGTGCAAGTATCCTTAGACTTGAGGTACTCAAGGATATCTTGGATACTGATTCTATGCTTTGACTCCATTACTTGTTACCTTGCAAAAGTCGCTCATAGGGTGGTGATTGGGTATAACTTAAGGTATTCGAAAGTAATTGAGTAGCCAATAGAGGATTCACTGCTTGGATTAAGTGTTAACAAAAAATGATAAAAAAAAATGATACCCATGGCCTCTTGTCAGGGTCATTACTAGGAGATCTCTAGCCGGAGTACATATGTCATGAAGAATGTCTTCATTAATATATAGAGTAATGAGTCCTAGGAACTTGAGCTAGATTGGACATAGTCAATCTAGTGAGAGTTAACACTTTACCCATAATCATAACCAAGTGGGGTATAGCATGGTGAAAGGACGAATTGCACAACAATTGTCTGTGGGAGGGTTCGTGAGATAGTTCATGACGATCATGGGTTTGTTTATCAAACCACTTACTTTTTGGTCAATTGGGGGTCATGATGTGTTACTAGACGCTGATCATGACTTGCTTGGATTAAGTGTTAATCCAAGTGGCCAACATAACCGGAAACCTAATAGGTCACACACATAAGAGTGACTTAAAAGATTCATAAAATGGTTTTGGACAGAGATCCATTATATGGAGAGCAATAGAACCAAATGGATCCTAATGAGATTGGGATATGTCCCAATAAGATCGCGACATTGATATTACTGAAACAAATCTCCAGTGCTTTTCTAAACCCAGAACCCAGTAGGACCCCAATGTGACTAGATCACCTCAGGATTTATATATATATATATATAAGATAAAGATATTTGTAATTTGGAATAGAGGTTTCTTTAAAGTTGCATTTATTGTCTTTAAATGACAAATGACAAAAGACAAAAAACAATAAAAGACAAAAACAAAAAAGCTAGTAAGATGATGAGAATCATGACAAATTATTAAGCAAGCCATCTTCACGATTCTCACCTTATTCTCATCATCTTTTAAGATTCTTATAAACTTTGTAATCTCCTTCTGTCTTCTTTCTCTTTAACATTTTTGCTCTTCATAAAATAAAGGAGACAGCTAGCACTCTTATTTTTGTTCTAGCCATTTCTGAATCAAAGAGTTTAATTCGGTTAGTTTCTTCGATCTCTGTGTGAATATCACTGGGGACGGTCTATTTTGGTCTTTGTGGTTTGCGACAAATGAGTAGAAGACTGAAGAACGAAGGAGATTACATACAAGATACATGGTTATTATATAAATGATTGATTTGTGTAAATGTCATGAATTTCTCTCTCTATACATATATGTTATGAACATGATGTGAATTGGGAATTTTCAGCTAGGTTTAATGATATTTGCTTGTATAGGCATATAAATTCTGGACTTTATGAAAATCCTGGAACAAATTTTTTTTATCACGTTTATATGATGCACGTACTGGGATTTTCCTACAAGTAGGAAACAAAACCTCTGCCTTTGGTGGTGAGTTCATCCCCTGAGTCCCAGTTGACAACAAGTTACATGTCTTTGATCTCAAAACCCAAACTTGGTATGTCGTAGAAGTCAACAATGACATCCTTCCATTGTGTACAGGTGTAACGACGGCTGCGGTTGGCCAACCATCCACATTTGTGGTAGGAGGGATGCTATGCATAAGGAGCTTAGTGAGCTTTATTTTTTTTGACACTTTTACTAAAAACTTAACTTTACTGACTAGTGGCAACACCAGTCCTCCTCACTGGAGCTACCATTCAACAACATCTGATAATAGACATGTGTACATATTTGGAGAGTATGGTGTCGCAGGGCGGTTGAATGATCAACGAGCCTTTGAT
This sequence comes from Erythroxylum reticulatum, assembly GCA_025504915.1. Taxonomy (NCBI): domain Eukaryota; kingdom Viridiplantae; phylum Streptophyta; class Magnoliopsida; order Malpighiales; family Erythroxylaceae; genus Erythroxylum; species Erythroxylum reticulatum. The sequence goes on along the minus strand of JANSVA010000005.1, from coordinate 31,699,502 downwards.
GTGGTGAAGGGAGAGTGGGTCAAGTATTACTCACCATGAGAAAACTTGAAGGGGAGAGGTGGACCTGGACTAGGTATAGCACATGGGAAGATATGGATAACTTAAAAGGGAGAGGTGGACCTGAACTAGGTGTAGCACATGGGAAGGTATGGATAGTGTATGGCTTCTCGAGTATGGAGATAGATGATGAGCATTGTTTTAACCTGGCCCTCAAGAAGTGGGCTCAAGTGGAGACTACTAGTGAGAAATTGACTACAAGAAGTGTGTTTTCAACGGTGGTGATCAGCAAGTATGTAATAATATATGGTGGGGAGGTGGGCCCCAGTGACTTAGGACACTGGGTGTTAGAAAAATTTCCACTGATGCTTATGGATTGGACAATGAGAGTTGGGAGTGGAAGCGGTTGGATGACTTGTCAAAGGGGCCCATCATCTTGGGCTTCGTGGGTGGTGTGTTTTCACCACCAGTTGTATGAATGGAAAGGATAGGCTTCTAATGTTTAGTGGCAACTCTCCATTAACAACAGGCCTGATGACATCTTTTTCACACCTTATTTAGATGCAATTGAGGATTAGTGCCTCTGTGATGATTACCATGAATTGTGGTGTGTGTGTGCTTCTATTACGATAAATGGGAATCGATAATAATGTTGGATCAGAAATTAAAACATGCAAGATTAGGCTAAAAAGGTAGATTTCAAACTTTTTTAGAAATCATAACACAACGAAAGCAAGATAACAAAATTAATATGCCAAGATATACACGATACGGTATATGGAAAATAATTATTGTAGAACATGATGGAGATTATATTACTGACTTCTTCGCTATAGCTTTAACTCCTCGCTGTGCTATTCTATCCTCAGCAATATATCCTTTCCTAAGTGATGAATCCTCTTCTTGTTATTGTAACATCTTCTCGATATTGTATCTTCTACTAATCTGATCTATTACTTGTTCCTTTTTGGACAACTTGGTTAATAAGATCTTTTGGTGGGAAAGGAGAAGAAAACTTTAGAGGAGATTTTCTGAGAAGAAAGAAGCCAAAGATGAGATACCTCTCATGAAAATTTCGGCACATGCAAGAAAGGAGAGAGAGTCCAAAAATGCAAGAACACCTCTCTTACACCTTGCCAATTTTAATTATGCATGAAAAGAAAGAAGAGAAAAGCATTAGATGCATCACTTCATTCTTTAATCAAACATAAAGAAGCCATTGAGACTCTTCTCAGTTGTTTTAAGATGGCTATATAAAAGGACCAATAACCTAAAATGACATGTCAGCTTCGGTTTTCGTGATGAAAGAAGGAAGATCATCCATCAAATACACCTATTTTATCTTTAATCAAATGAATGCTAAAAGGTTACATTACATGCCATCATTAAAAGACAACCATTAAACCATTTAATGGTAACATCATTACTCCATTTAATAATGATAAAGCATGATAAATACTATCTTTATTTAGCAATTCAATTCTAAATGTGCAACTGCACATTCCGCCCTATTAAAACCAAAATTGCATCTTCCATTTCTTTAAAATTTTTGTTTTAATTTAATTAATATAATTAATCAAATTAAACCAAAGTCTAGCCCATTTCTAAATGGTCATTTGGGCTTCTAATTAACCATTAATTAGTGCAAGCCCAACATTAATCCATGGGCTTTAAAACCTCCATTTATATTTCTTACTTTGCTTGATAACCTTTCTTGAAGCCAAGGAGGGAATCTTATTAGACATAGATAATTGGAGCTCTAATGAGCCTAAAATTAATTTAATCTCATTATAATTAATTCTAGCTTATTAACTAAAGGTAATTCCATTAAAGATAATTAGTTGAACTCTTGAATTACTAAATATTATGAGAACACATATTTGAAATAAGATGTCTAATTGCAAACCCTATTATGAACCTTATTATAACCATCCATACAACAAAGGGTAAAATTATCGTTTTGCCCTTATATTGGTTTTTTCCTTCTAAATCCCCCATTTTACTCTATGTAGTGATTAACACACAAGATCTCATCTTGGTGTTAAGACTTGATGAGTAGTTAGTCCATCAAACTCTTGGCGCTAGTTTAATCACCAATCTCCATAAAATATCTAGAAGTGATGATATCACTATAAACTCTTTATTTGAGTGAATATTCCCTGATACAGGTTTCAATTAATAATTTCAACATGCAGACACTGGATTGATACTCTGTAAAAATCCATTTCGATCATATCAAGAATTATAATAAAACACATATGAGTTCACCACTCATCAAGATTGTGGTCCATAATAAGCAAATGC
>JANSVA010000005.1:31656460-31684265 GCA_025504915.1 Erythroxylum reticulatum | reverse complement strand
AAGTGTTCGTGCGCTTCATCGTGCTCGCATGCCTTCGCGCATCCTCGCGAGTCTCATACACCTTTGCGCCTTCTCGCGCACTCTCGGGTCTCGCATGACTTAGTTTTCCAACTCCGCGCAGCCTCGCATCCGAATCTCCCATCTCATCGAAGATTTCCCCCCAATGCGCACCTACGCGTGCCCACGCGTATTGAATCTCGCCTACTCTCGAAATCTTCGTCGATACTTCCCGCATCCCTCGCTTACTTCGCAAGTTCCTTGGGTTTCGCTCGCCAACTCGCAAGTCTTTGCCTTGTTCCTCGTCAACACACCTTCCTCGTGTCAACTTACGTGCCAAACATTGGCCAAGGCTCGCCAACACTCGCACGATCCCGCAGACTGAACTTAGGGGTCTAACAATAGGCCTTTTGAGATAGCCTCATCAAATCCTTCCTCCTTGATCAAGAAGCTATTAAATCTTAAGGAAGTGAACCTTTTATGTTCTTCAAAGATATTTTTTACTAGGAATAAGGATTGGACAGAGCACATTGGTTTGCCAAGCACTACCTTGCTATCTGGAAATTTTTGTAACCAATAATCTTTTACCAATTCCTTATCTAGTTTCTTGCGGATGAGCCATTTGGGATTTTTGCTTGTTGCTCAAAGAGAAGTGACATGCTTCAAATTTGAGGTCAGTTACTCAATCCTATCAATCCATTCCCTAAGATCTTTGGAGAAGTTCTTAAGGGTGACATTATCTTTTGCTTCAGAACAAAAAAGTATGTTGTTAAAGTCTCCAAGTATTATCATAGGCCCTTGGATCAAGGATTGGATGTTGGATAAAATTTCCTAGGGGATTTATATTTGGAAAGATGATTGGAATCATAAACAAAAATCATATAGATTCTAGAATTCACCTGTAAAAACTATAATGAAAGATGAATAAATTGATCACTAGTAAAAGTATATCTTTATTTTCGTATTGTCAAAAGATAATACTATTCTACCATAGTAATGATTGGACAAAAAGGACTAGTGCTAATCCTATAGAGTAAACTTAGCGAGATTATTAGGGCTAAGCTTTGTGTATAATAATCCTAGTAAGGAAGCTTTGTGTATAATAATCCTAGTAAGGAAGCTTTATTGTTCCTAATAAATTCTCTCAAAACTTATTGCTTTTTAGAGTAATTAATACCTTTAATAATCCAGGAGATTATAGACATGATTAGGTGTTTGTGGACATAGATCATTTGGATATGTTTTTTCTCTTTGATCTCCTTTTACTAGCACTATTAAACTCTTCCAAGGGTTTATTAGGGGCATATTGAGGCATCTAGTCCTTTTCAAAATGTACATTCTATTGTTCATTTTCCTTCTACTTCCCATTGTTCTTTCAATTCAGATCATCATTACCGGTTAGTATTATATTTGGGGTAATCTCATCTTACTCCATTTGTTCTCCTCTTGAGGTGTCATCCTTGCTATTAAGGGATCAATGTCTATAACTCCTTTATGCGTTTGCATCATTATTGAGATCATGGACTACTTTCTACCTCAACCTTCTTGCTTTTATTTTCTTCGTGGATTGCTTCCTTTTGTTGTGGAACAAGCCCCAACAATTTATAATAATCTCCTCTAATGAATGTTTTTCTGGTGGTTATACCTTGCCTTGTTGCTTCAAGGTAGGTCTCCATTGGTGACAGACTATTATGGAATCTTCAAATAAAATGTCATGTTCGCCCAATCTCATTAAGAAAATAGTGTCTATAAGCTTTGTCTCCATTTCCACACTTATGCATAACCTAGAATAACCAATTCTCCTTCTCCTAGCTGTGTTTTCATCCATACCAATTAGTTTGCCTAGATAACTAGCATGTATATTTTATGTTTAGTCGAGCAGTATTCCAAGGGTATATTGTGCATGTTTACACAATTAAGAACGTTTTCATTCTTAATAGGGTCAAGGTTCAAGCTTAATTTCCAAACTTGGAGAAAGAGTGGGAGGTTGGCAAAGTGTAATGGCCCATCTTCCATCACATGTTGAGCTTTGGATACTGAGGTGAATCTGAAAAGAAGGTTATTTTCCTTTGATAGTAGCACCTCATGTAGTGCTCTTCCCTTTCATTTGCTAAATGCCTATGTGCGTATTATAAGGAAAGGTGATCACTTACCTAAGAAAAATCTCAAAACATTATTAGCATTCCAACTCCTAGCACTAGCCTTCAGCACTTCTACATCTGGGAAAATGATGATTCTGTCTTCTTCTTGGAGGGGGCAATATTCTAGAGTGTCCTCTAAACTTTCCTTTACACATTGCTTTCAAGTCATACGCTAGACAGAGGTCTGAGAGTTAGACATGTCCACTGATTGTTTCTCCCCAGTTTTAAGGGGTTCAACATGGTGATTGTCAGGAGGGCTACCGACTGAGGAGTAGGATGCTGGCTCAGGATCGCCTCATCAAGGGGTGGAAAGGACAATAAATCTTTTATGTTTTCACTAGAGCTAAAAGCCATAGCTAAAAATGGGGGAGATTGAAAGAGACAGGTGCTGGAGCTTTGAAAAGTAGTTGCTAGGTGGGAAGAGAGAGGAAAAAAGATGGAGAAAGTACATAGTGAGGGTTGACAATAAGAAGTTCAAAACCCAGTAAAGTAGGAACAGGTAAAAAGGAAGGAGGTTGAAGGAAGGAGAAAACTAGTAAGGAGAAGGAGAGAGCGGTTAGGATGGTGGAAAGCCATAGTTGGACTGATATCCTTTATTGAAGTGATCTTACAAAGTACTATTTCAGCTAAAACATTTTGTTGAAAACGGAAATTTTCAAATTCTTAGTTTTTTAAAGAACTAACTTTAAAATATGTGACAACTAGTCAAAAGAAGTGGAAGCTTTTTTAGCCAAATGAAGTTTCATTCATCTTAACGCATTATGCATTCATAATCTGCTCTAACAGAACAATTAGAAACAACAGCTTTCCAGACCAAGTTATCACTTTAATTAGATTAGACATATGATCATGAATATTAAGTTTTAGCTTCATACATATGCCTCAAGGGGCAATTCAGGAATAGGGCACCAAACGGATGCCAGTTTTCACACCAACTTGGTGCTTAAAGAGCTTTCATGCCTTGCCTATGAGTTCCAATACCTTCAACTTCTGCGGAACTGGAAGTTATTCTGGTTGGCATTGTACAATGGAGACAACCATTTCTTTCCTTGATTTAATAAAAAGAATGCACTTCTGAGTTTTGACTTTTCTTTCTGTTGCAGAGATCTGAGTTCCAACAAGTTGGCAGGTCTAATTCCATCCACATTTGAGCACTTGGAAAAGCTACAGTATATGTACGCCATCAATGGCAGGCCCTAACATATGAAAATGCAAACTGTAATTTTCCTTCTCTCTTACCCAAAGGAATAAATTAACGACTTAAATGTCAATGGATATAGGTTTCTGTTAAATAACTCGTTGACTGGAGTAATACCTGGTTGGATACTCAACAGTAAGGAGAACTTGTGAGTCTACGGTCCTTCCATGTTTTTGGTTTGAGCTTTTTGCATTATTGAAAAATCAATAGTTTTTGTCGCATTCTTCCTGTGAATTTCTGCAAGACTTTGTTGTGAAGGCCTTACATATCCATTTCAGGGATATATCTTACAACAACTTTACAGGTCCTGATCAGTCCAGTTGCCAGCAGCAAACAGTGTAAGCATCATTTTGCTCATTACTTGTTTTCTGGTTTCTATCATTGTGTATGCTAAATTGATTTTGGTATGTTACAGAAATTTCATTTCTAGTCTTTCATCTACTGGTGATGACAACCCGTAAGTACCACATTCTGTGAGATACTTTATCCAAAACACGTCCAAACTATAAATGATTGACAACCTTAGTTGTGTCCTGTAGGATTTCCTGGTGCCTGAGAAAGGATCTTCCGTGTTCTGGAAAAGCCCAGTGTAAGCTATTACATGTAGGAATAAATAGCATAGATCAAAATGCTTATATGGAAATTTTTTTATGTTTGCAGATCATTCCTTGTTCATAAACTGTGGAGGAAAAAGTATGAATGCTGAAAATAATGAATATGTGGAGGACTTAACTGGAAAAGGTCCATCGAACTTTGTTTCTGTAGAAGAGAAATGGGCTTATAGCAGCACTGGGTTGTACATGGGCAACGATCGTGCCAATTTCATAGCAGAAAACAGTTTCAATCTGAATGTAACTGGTGCAGACTTTTACAAATCTGCTCGCCTTGCACCTCAATCTCTCAAGTATTATGGTTTGTGTTTGAGAAAGGGCAGCTATAAAGTGAGGCTTCACTTTGCTGAGATCATGTATTCTAATGATACTTCATTTAGTAGCCTTGGAAGGCGGATATTTGATGTGTCGATTCAAGTGAGTGAATTGAAGTTGCTATTTGCATTATTTATCCGATGCTAATGATAAATAGCATATTGTTTGGAACTCTGATCAACCTATTCTTACCATAGGGTAATCAAGTACTAAAGGATTTCAACATCATGGAAAAAGCTGGAGGAGTTGGCATTGGCATCCACCGAGATTTTGATAATATATATGTAAATGGTAGCACTCTAGAGATACATTTGTACTGGTCAGGCAAAGGGACTACAGCAATCCCTGACAGAGGTGTATATGGACCTTTAATATCTGCCATTACTGTGACCCCAAGTAAGATCTTCTAATGTTTCAAAGAATTTTCAGCTTTCCTGTGATAGACTTCTAATTCCTTTTTTTTTTAATTTTATTTATTTATTTTAGACTATGAGGTTGATACAGCACGGGGGTTATCTGTCGGAGCTATAATTGGGATTGTAGTAGCTTCAAGTGTGTTTTTTGTGCTGATTTTGGTAGTGCTCCGAATTAACGGTTACCTGGGAGGGAAGAAGCTGGAAGAAAATGGTAAGAGTAGTTCAACACTAAGTGACTAGTAAGATTTTCGTTACTCATTTGGTCTCCAATTCTCTGAATACAGAACTTGGTGGGTTGGATCTCCAAACAGGATATTTCAGTTTAAGACAAATTAAGCATGCTACAAACAACTTTGACTCTGCCAATAAGATAGGAGAAGGAGGATTTGGGCCAGTTTACAAGGCACTAGATGCACTTTCCTATCTCTTCTATTCACCTTCTTTGTAACGTTAGTGATGATGGGAAACCTGAAATTTTAATCTGTTCAATTTCCAGGGTGTATTATCAGATGGTTCTGTAATTGCAGTAAAGCAACTTTCTTCTAAATCAAAGCAAGGCAACCGTGAATTTGTGAATGAAATAGGAATGATTTCTGCTTTGCAACATCCCAATCTTGTGAGGCTCCATGGCTGCTGCATCGAGGGAAATCAGTTGCTTTTGGTATATGAATACATGGAGAACAACAGTCTCGCTCGTGCACTTTTTGGTAAATTTCTCCACTGCAACCTCTGTTTCAGGCAGTAACATACATTCTAACTTGACTGTGTACATTAGGTCGTGAAGAAAATAAGCTAAAACTTGACTGGTCAACAAGGAAGAGGATACTATTGGGTGTTGCTCGAGGATTAGCTTACCTTCACGAGGAGTCAAGGCTGAAAATTGTGCATAGAGACATCAAGGCAACCAATGTGTTGCTTGATAAGGACTTAAACGCTAAGATTTCTGACTTCGGTTTAGCCAAGCTGGATGAGGAAGAGAACACTCATATTAGCACAAGGATAGCAGGAACAATGTGAGTTTTGTTGGATCAATATACAGATATTTGAACGCTGAATGAAAAATCATATCCGAGTGACTATTCTTTCATTCTAATGCCTCAGAGGTTATATGGCTCCAGAATATGCAATGAGGGGTTACTTGACAGATAAAGCAGACGTCTACAGTTTTGGGATTGTTGCTTTAGAAATCGTCAGCGGGAAGAGCAACACAAATTACAGGCCTAAAGAGGAGTTTGTTTATCTTCTGGACTGGGTAAATATATTGACCGCTTCAAGTTCACTTTTATAAACCAAACTTTGACCTAATTATGATGGTACATTTTAATCTCTTCATGATTTTGTCATAAGACTGAAACAAGAACGGTAGTTCTTTTTCCATTGTATATGTGAATTTTTTGAACATAAACCTGTGTAGGCCTATGTCCTGGAAGGTCAAGGAAACCTGCTGGAGCTGGTGGATCCAGACCTCAGTTCAAACTACTCTAAAGAAGAGGCAATGAAGATGCTAAACATAGCTCTATTGTGCACCAACCCATCTCCCACTCTAAGGCCAGTAATGTCTTCAGTCGTGAGCATGCTTGAAGGCAGAATTGCGGTAGAAGCTCCAATAATCAAGCGCGGTAGCATGAATCAGGACGCCAGGTTCAGAGCCTTTGAGGTTTTGTCACAAGACAGCCAAACTCGAGTCTCAACATTCTCTCAGCAGAGTCAGGTTCAGAGGAGCATATCAATGGATGGACCTTGGATGGATTCCTCAAATTCCCTTCCAAGCAAAGATGAGTTTCAAGAAAATTCTTCTTCCGGCCACATCCTTAAAGATCTTTGACGTTAATTAACATTGACCAATAATGAATTCAAAGAAGAAAACTAGAATTGGAGAAACAGATTGAGATCATTCTACAACATTGACATGAAATACACAAGTATGATTGTGAGCGATATGAAAGGTCATGATTAGAACGCTTAACATATTCTCATCAACCCCATTTCTATCTTTAACTATGAATTTGTTTCTGGTATGCATAATAGTTTGACGGAATTTCCCTTAATTTACATAAAATAAGCTTACAACTCTATGCATATGATTGATGTCTGGTTTCTATCGGCAAAAATTATAGCTGATTTGTGAGCTTTCATATCTCATCCATGAATCTAGAACGTCACTAGTCCTTTAATTTCAAGTACATATCGGTTAGATTAGCACGTCAGAGTACTTTGCAATAAGCATTTCGCTATTTTTGCCCACTATGGTCATGCGAAACATAATATACATTAGACAGGTTTGAATACTTTTTTTGAGTTCTTTTAACTAATTTTGACACACTATTTTCATCTTCTACTAAAGTTTACATTTTTTATTGAAAACATTATCAAAGATAATTATATACATAAGTAATTGCATTCCATGTAGATACAATACAACCCCACCTTTATTGTATTCTCTCATCCATAAAAGATCAAGGGATATTGGGTTCAGCACCGTCTCCTTCTACACATACAAGCTCTAAATGTGCTTTCGAGTATTCTTTCCATGATATGAACTCAAATTTCACTGCGAAAATTCCTTCCATCTCGCTCTCTCTCTTTTTTGGGAAATAAATGAATAATATTATATCTATAGCAAAGCTACCACAAAGTTTGGAAAATAGAAGGACAATCTACTGTTCAGTAGCTTACGGACATGATTTACAATTCTATTACAAAGATTTTAAAAGACAACACATCATGGGTCATGACAACACTATCACTAGCCCTTCATCTATACCATTGCGCCTTCATATTATTAGTGAGAACATGGCCAGCATTGTTAGCTAGGATAACAGCTTTGATCCAATTCATGATAGTCTCAGCTAGCTGACATTTTGTTACCTCCATATGCTTATAAATTCGACTATTTCTCTCCTTCCGTATCATATCAATGTAAATGGTAGAAACGAATACCACTTTATGTAACAAAGCATGTGCTTTACCCAAAGAGGAATAGCTAATGAACTGGCTCAAGGTAAGCTGCCATTCGTAAGTCGAGTTAGATATCTCCAGCATATGTTGAAGTCTACTCCAGATGACTTTTGGTGCGTATGGCAGAAGAGTAACATAAGTAGGGTCCTTATTCTTTTCATCATCCCTTTTTATGCTTTTCTTGGTCTTCTACAAGGTGGGTTCAACTTATTTTTCTGCTAGTTCTTCTCTCTCTTTCTCACTCCTAAGTGTGATTGTCTTAAGCTACTCCTTGGATTTATTTCAATATTGCTTGGGACAATCCCCACACTTCATGTAGATAATGCTTTTGCAAGCTAACCCACTTGAACCTCCTGGTTGTGAATAGAAAAGGCATAGCTCTTTGCTACTTACGCGAATTGCCCTTCCATCATGTTTTGGGTCTCTTCTAAACGAGCGAAGTTAGAATTCATCATATCTATAAGCTTGTCCAATTTTGAATTGTTTGCACTGGACTTTTCTTGTTGAAATCCCGATGACCATTAATTTCTCAGCTGAGTTCCTACATTGTTAGACTAGGAAAATTTTTGTTAGTTCTTACACCTAAGATTGTATATGTTGGAATAAGAATTATTTCGTTCTTGACTAAACTGTGCACCAATATGGTTGATTTGCTCCATATTTTTGTTTTGAATTGAGAGGCAATTTGTTGTTACATGATTATCTTATTTGCATAACTCGCATCCATGCTTAGTTGCATTAAATGGAGTGGAAGAGGAGGCTTAGGCTATTTAGTTACTTGGTTAAGCTAGCAACCTCAGCTTGTAATGTTATCACTAAATCTACAACAATCATTCCCTTCTAATCCCGGAAGGTTGACTATTGTCTGCTTCGATTTGACGTCCAAAGACATCTATTATTTTCCATCTCCTTTACCAAATCTTCTACTTCCTTAGTTGTTTTCTGCATCAAGGATCCTCCAACAGCTGCATCTATAGTGCGTTGTGTGGGTGGATTAACTGCATTGTAGAAAGTTTGTAATAAGAACTCCTTCAGCAGATTGTGCTGCTAACATCTACATTGCAACTTCTTATGCCTCTCCCACACTTCATATAAAGACTCCCCCTCTTTTTGTTGGAAATTGGTAATCTACTTTATGAGTCATATTGTCTTTTTCATAGGGAAGAACTTGTCTAGGAAGGTATGCACTAATTGGTCTTATGTCATGACATTGGTTGGGTTGGGAGAATTAAACCAAGCCTTAGATCTATCCCGAAATGTAAAGGGAAAAAACCTCATTCTAATAACATCTTCCGATAACCCATTGTATCAAAAAGTTTCACATCTTTCTAAAAAGTTTTCCAAATGGGCAATGGGATCCTCATTGGCCAACCTATAGAACTACACCTAGGTTTGCAACATGTTTAGCTATGCGATCTTGAACATTTTTTTTTGCATTGTTGCTTGGGTGATGCCTTGTTGTGTCACGTTGACCCCTGGTCTCATGAAGTTCATAAGGATTTTACTGCTCATTGTGATTCAATTCTTTCGCCATCGTTTTTTCTGTTGGCCCTAGAATTTTTTTCTTTAGTTAAGCATAATTTAAAAAAATTATGAGGTTTTGATAGGTTAATTTTTGGAGTTTAAATTATTATGTCTATGTTGGTAGGATTTAATTCATTGGATTGTTAAATTAAAAGTGGTAAGAATACATAAGGGCAATTTTGACATAACACTTAAGCATTTAAGTTATAAGGCATTAAAGGAAGGGTAAAGTGGACTTTTAGCATTCATTAAGGGTAAAATAGGAACAAGATTTGTAAGAAGGAGAAAAACATGAATTGAAGATAGAAAGAAGAGAAGAAACGAAATAAGAGAGAAAAGAAGTGAGTGTTTCGATTTTGAGAAAAGAAGGAAGTTGAGTTAGGGTTTCATCATTCCCAGTTTTCAAGAGAGAATTTGAGATTATTCAAGAAGAGAGAGAAAGAGGAAAATAAGAGCTTTCTTTTGAGCCAATAATCTTATTAGTTGGTGAAGATTCAAGGTAAGTTCGATGTTTAATCTTTTAGATTTTTTGAAAGATTTTGATTCATGAAGCTTAGGAAATGCATAGGTTTAAGTATTCTAGGATCAATTTTAGTGAATGTGTATTCTTTAAGTTTTCAATTTAAATTCCAATTGAATGGAATTTTGCTATTGTTGAAGGAAATCAAGAAAGGCAAGATGATCAAGAGTAGTGACATTCTTAAGTAAATTTTAAGCAATGAATTCCATGTGAGTTTCATGTTTATAATTAGGTTAATAGGCCATTAATGTTTCTTTCAAAGAAATAGAAATAAATGATTTCAACTACTTTATAAATGTGTATTTATTGCTCTTTAATTGTTTTGAGAAAGTGTTACATGTTTATGGTGGAATTTATAAGCCATGATCATTTTTCAAAATCAAGAAAGTTAAATGTTTTCAATTGTGTTATAAATGTTGCATTTATTTCTCTTTGAATGATTGAGAAATTGCTACATGTTTGGTAAATGAATTGTGTTGATGATTTATGGAAAGAATGTGAAAATAGTTTTTAAAAAGGTATTGTGTTTATGAAATCAAGTTTCAGAAATGTTTCATTTTGGGCAACAAGTTTACAAGTTGTGAAATGCATGATTATGTGGGTTTGTGGTGGTCCATTCTATTATGTCAAGTACACTTTGATTTTATTAAAGATTTCTCCCACCTGCCCGCTAGTGGCATGAAGCTCCTTTAAGAACTCTCTCATGTTTACGACTACGCAAAACCATTATGTGGGATTGCAATAATACGTTCTATTTACGACTACACAAGACCATTTTGTGGGAATGTGTTAGTACGTTCTGTTTACGGACCTACCTAAACCATTCGAATTTGCTTATATGTTTAGAATGTGTTGACAAGTTTAATGAATGCATGATTTATGTGTTTATGAATTGCTTGACAATGTGAGAATTTAGGAAATATGCGTTTTATGGATTTGATGCACAATTATTATGACATTGAGCAATTTCAATGGTTTTGCTTATTTCTGATTATAAACTTGATACCCACGAGCTTTTAGGCTCACCCCCATTCTCCTTCCCATATTAAAGTGATGAGCAAGAGATCGAGTAGTCAAGAGTCACAATATCACTCCAAATTTGCATACCTTTGTATTTTAAGTTAGATTTTGAGAATACAAGGCTTTATCTTCATTTCAAGTATTATTCATGTATCTTTTGTATTTTGGGTTTTTGGAGACATTGATGTATTGTAGCTTGAAATGCCCATTGCAACTTTGTAAAACTCTTATCTTTTGGTATTAATGAAATATGATTGTATTTTGCTCATGACTCTCAAAGTTTGTACATTGCATTTTCAAGCTTTCATAGAGGTAAAATATGTGTTCTGAATTTTGAAGAAAAACGGTATTAATCTAGGTTGAATTAGACAAAGTGGTATTCTTGGAAGTTGTTTTCTAGCTTTCCAATGATATAAAGTATGAAATTTTTAGATATTAGAGTTGAGAGCTATGATCATTATAAGTTAGTAATGCTGCATGGGGTGTACATATGGGACAGCTACATTAAATTGAAATTTTGACCCTTTTAGAGGAAAAAACTTTCTTTAGAATCTCATGGAAGTTGTAGGTCTAAAAGTCTTCTTTGAAACAATCTAAGAATGAACTTAATTGGATATCTCTAGTGAAAGTTATATCTATTTTTCCAAAATAAGTCTGGTAGAAGAAAAATGAAGAGTCACGATCATGACTCTGCAAAATTTTCGAAAGTCACGTTGTGATCGTGACCGGCAGGGTTTTCCCAAACCTAAATATGTTCGACTCTTTTGGTTATAACTTTTTCATCTAACCTCCAAATGACTTGAGTTTTGAAGAAATAGATTCCTATCATATTCCTCTATCTCTCCATAAAAGTTGGTAACTTTTGGTGTTTATTTGAAAAAGATTGATGGAAATAAAGTGAGGGTATTGGTTGGAAGAGCATGAAGCTTTTTAATTATATTTTGATTTATAGAGCTCCGAATGAAATAGTTCTTATTTTAAAGTAAACTAGAGACATGGAGCTACAATTGTCCTGAAGAAGTCAATTTAAAATTTCGCTGACTGACTGGTGTGCACTCCCCCTTATGAGATGTGTGTTCAGATGTCACTTAGGACGTCGAGCACATGTTTCGCGAGGGCGAGGTGCCCAACACTTATGGTATCAGAGCGATTGGGTTTAGGATTATCCTTGGCATGAAATGGGTAGTTTTACAATACGAAATGAACATGCATTGTTTTGAATGAACCACATGCATTGTTTTAAATGAATAACATGCATTGTTTTTGTATTGTTTCACTGGATTTGAAATTGTTTCATATTATTTGAATTGTTTCACATGATTTGAAGTTGTTTTACATAAAACATGAACTAAAGGTTTTTAAATGGTTTTTAATTGAAGGAGTGATTATGCCGCCTCGAAAGAGAACTCGAGGAGCTATGACTCGATCTTACTCTTGCCACGAGAGCACAAATGAATATTATGTCCCACAAGATGTGGGGACACATTCTGCTCTTGATTCTAAGGCACCTAGTGTTTAGCATGAAATGTCACCGCCTCCTCCTCCTATGCCTCAAATGAACCCTCTGGATCCGTGATTCTTTCAAACCTTTGCTCAGGCTTTCTCATATGCCATAAACCAAGGTCAACTTTTGATGCAAGCTCCAGTGGAGAGGAGTGGGCAATATGATAAGATCCGCAAGTATGGGGTTGTGGATCTCAATGGGACTACCAATCTTGAAGAGGCTGAAGCCTGGTTGAAGAGGACAGAGAAAGTCCTGCTTCAGATGAAGTGCTTCGATGAGGAAAAATTAGATTATGCAATTAGCTTGCTATAGGGGGACGCGCTTCATTGGTGAGAATTAGTGACCCATAGTTAGGTCATACTGTTGGTGTTGTCATAGAGAGACTTTGTGGAATTTTTCAGGAAGAAATACCTTTTGAGAGTTTATGTCCAAGAGAAGGCCAGGAAGTTCCTGAATCTCACACAGAGGCACATGAGTGTCAGTGAATATGAGCTGAAGTTCACCCAGCTTTCATTGTATACGGCCAACATTGTTGTGAATGAGGAAGACAAGTACCGTAAGTTTGAGGGATGTATTCATTTGGGGATCAAAGAGAAAGTCTTGATCTACAATTTCTGTGACTACAGCAGTTGGTAAACTCCAATTTAAGAAACTAAAGAACATAAAGAATAAAGTGAGTAGGAAGAGAAAGAACCAGGAACAGTCTTCCAAGAAGGGAATGAGTTCCCCTATAACTGAGAGGAGTGTGAGGAGTCTCCATACATAGAGTGAGGTAGGAAGTAGTGGATCCATTAAAAGCAAGCAAGCCAAGGCAGTTTCAATGTAAGCCTCAACTATAGGGGGCGATAAAAGGATGAAGGGGAGCAGGTACACAAACCCCCAATGTGAGCATTGTGGAAAATTTTAGAGGGGAGAGTGTTTCAAGTTACTTAGAGCATGTTTCTAATGAGGGGAGAAGGGACATATGATCAGGGATTGTCCCTAGGTACCGAGGTAAGAGGGGTTGTAGTTCCAAGCCCCAAGGAGAGCTGCAACAGTAGGAACCAAGCCAGTCACTATGGTGGGCAGTTCTAAAGTAGCAAGAAGGTTTATTCCTCCAGGAAGGCCAAGGGGTCAGGCACAAGCAAGGGTATTTGCCATAACCAAGGAGGAAGCTGCGGCCACCTCTGAAGTTGTTACAAGTATGGCTCAGTTATTAAATTCAGAAGTGTATTTACTTATTGACTCTGGCTCCACGCATTCCTTTGTTTCTGCAAGCATGACATTACATTGTATGAATTTGATGCTATTAGATAGTCCTTTGATTGTTAGTACTCCTTTAGGGAGAAATATGGTAATCAGTCATGTATATGGAGACTGTGAACTCCTTATTAATGGTGCTAGAATGGTAGTCGATTTACTACCTCTAGACCTAAAGGGGCTAGATGTTATACTGAGGATGGATACTATGGATAAGTATCATAAAAAGTTAGATTGTGGTCTCAAAGAAGTAGAATTTGATATTGGTAATAGTGAGAAGGTGATTTTAGAGGAGATAGAAGAACACCATCACCTAGAATTATTTCAGCTTTGTTAGCTGAAAGGATGATGAGAAAAGGGTGTGAAGCCTTTTTGGCACAGGTTGTGGACACTGATATGAATGAAGGGAAGTTAGAGGATGTTCCGATTGTGAGGGACTTTCTAGACATGTTTCCATATGATTTACTTGGTTTGTCACCGGTGAGAAAAATTGAGTTTGCCATTGACTTGATTCCAAGTACCACACCTATTTCTATACCACCGTATAGAATGGTTCTAGCTGGGCTAAAGGAGCTTAAGGAACAGTTTGAAGAATTGTTAGAGAAGGCGTACATAAGGCCGAGTTTGTCACTATGGGGGCACCGATTATGTATGTTAAAAAGAAGGATAGAACATGGCAGATGTGTATTGATTACCGGAGACTCAACAAGGTGACTATTAAGAACAAGTATCTTATGTCACGAATTGATGACTTATTTAACTAGTTACAGGGAGCAAGGGTCTTTTCTAAAATTGATCTCAGATCAGGCTATCATTAGCTCAGGATCAGAGAATTTGATGTAAACAAGACAGCTTTTAGGACACGTTATAGGCATTATGAGTTCCTAGTCATGCCATTTGGATTGACCAATGCTCCAGCTGCATTCATGGATCTCATAAATAGGGTCTTCAGGTAGTATCTGAATCAGTTTGTCATAGTATTTATTGATGACATTCTGGTTTATTCCAAGAGTGAAGAGGAGCATAAAGGACATTTTAGGATAGTGTTGTAGACACTAAGGGAGAAGGAGCTTTATGCCAAATTCATCAAATGTTAAATTTATCTTCATGAGGTGATATTCCTTGAACATGTAATTTCGAAGGATGGGGTACATGTTTATCCGAGAAAAATTGAAGCAGTGGTGAAGTGGCATGCACCAAAGACAGTGACAAAAGTGAGAAATTTTCTAGGTCTGGCAGGTTATTATAGAAGGTTTGTGGAAGGATTCTCTATGATAGCTGCTCCACTGATCAAGTTATTAAGGAATAATCAAAAGTTTATATGGAGTGATGATTGTCAGAAGAGCCTTAAGGAGCTTAAGCATGGATTAACAAGTGCTCCAATTTTGACCTTGCCTATAGGAGATGAGGGTTATACAGTTTACAGTGATGCTTCAAGAAAGGGTTTGGGATGTGTATTGATGCAAGGAGACAAGGTGATAGCTTATGCCTCATGGTAACTAAAGTCTTATGAGTTAAATTATCCGACTCATGATCTGGAATTAGCAGCAGTTCTTTGCCTTGAAATTTTATAGACATTATCTGTATGGGATTCAAACGAGGATCTTTACAGATTATAAAAGTCGTAAGTACTTACTGAGTCAAAAAGATTTGAATTTGAGATAAAGAAGGTGGTTAGAGTTGCTAAAGGATTATGACTTGTTGATTGAATACCATCTAGGCAAGGTAAATGTAGTGGCGGATGCCTTGAGTAGGAAATCCTTTATAGCCCATGTTCAAACAGTTTATTTATCATTGTTGACAGAGATAGCTAAGCTTGAAATAGGAAGAATCTGATTGCATGTAACTAATTTCAGAGTGAGACTGATACTTAGGGAGAAAGTTAGGGAGTTGTAAGCACAAGATGTAGAATTAAGCAAGCTTTGAAAAGAAATTCAGAATGGTAAGCAATCTGAATTGGTAGTTAGGGATGATGGACTTATGGTTGTAGGAAATATACTTTGCATTCTGAATGTCAAAAAGGTAAAGGATGAGATACTCAACGAGGCACACAATGCGCTTTATGCCATACACCCAGGTAGCACTAGGATGTACAGAGATTTGAGAGGAAAGGAATAAAGAGGGATGTAGCAGAGTATGCAAGCAAGTGTCTAGTGTGTCAGCAAGTCAAGGCTGAACACCAGGCACTTTCAGGCAAGTTAAAGTCATTGTCCATTCTTGAGTCGAATTAGCAAAGGGTGACTATGGATTTTCTGATGGGTTTGTCCAAGACTAGTAGGAAACATGATGTTATATGGGTTATTGTTGATTGTTTAACGAAGTTCGCCCATTTTTTAGCAATTAAATAGACTAATTCTCTGCATGTGCTAGCAAAGAAGTATATAGATGAGATAGTGAGATTACATGAGATTCCAGATTTCATAGTTTCTGACAGAGATCCTCAATTCACTTCGAGATTTTGGGAAAGTCTGCAAGAAGCTCTAGGGACCAAGTTACATTTTAGCACTGCTTTTCATCCTCAAATAGATGGACAATCTGAGAGGACCATTCGGACCCTTGAAAGAATGCTCAGGGCATGTGTGATAGATTTCAAAGGTTCATGGGATGACCATTTTTCATTGGTCGAATTTGCTTACAATAATTCATACCACTTGAGCATTCAGATGGCTCCTTATAAAGCACTGTATGGAAGAAGATTTAGAACTCTTATATGATGGGATAAAGAAGGAGAAAGAAGATTAGTGGGACCAAAGTTTCTCTAGATGACAGTTGATAAGGTGAATTTAATTAAGCAAAGGCTTAAAGTAGCTCAAGATAGAATAAAAAGCTATACTGATGCACACTGGAAGAAAATGGAGTATGAAGTTGGTGAGAAAGTCTTTCTTAAGACATCTTCTTGGAAAGGAGTCATGAAGTTTGGCAAGAAGGTTAAGTTGAGCCAAAGGTATAAGGGTCCCTACGAGATTCTTGAGAGGATCAGACCACTAGCCTACAAGTTAGCGCTGTCACCAAAATTGTCACAGATATATGATATCTTTCATATTTCCATGTTGAGGAGGTATAGATCATATCCCTCTCATATCATTCAGACTACTGAGGTTCAGTTGAGAGATGATTTGACTTATGAAGAGACTACAGTGGAGATCTTGGACACTAAGGAAAAGCTCCTTAGGAACAAGACAGTTCAGCTAGTTAAAGTCCTGTAGAGAAACTATTATGTGGAAGAGGCCATATGGGAGCCCTTAGAGACTATGAAGGAGAAGTATCCACATCTCTTTGATAACTCAGGTAAAAATTTCGAGGACGAAATTCTTTTTAGAGGGAGAAATGTTGGCCCCCGATTTTTTTTAGTTAAGTATGATTTAAATAAATTATGAGGTTTTGATAGATTAATTTTTGGAGTTTAAATTATTATGTCTATGTTAGTAGGATTTAATTCATTGGATTGTTAAGTAAAAAGTAGTAAGAATACATGAGGGCAATTTTGGCATAACATTTAAGCATTTAAGTTATAAGGCGTTAAAGGAAAGATAAAGTGGAGTTTTAGCATTCATTAGGGTAAAATAGGAAGAGGAAAATGTTATCTTGCTTGTAAGAAGGAAAAAACGTGAATTAAAGATAGAAAGAAAAGAAGAAACGAAAATAAGAGAGAAAAGAAGTGAGTGTTTCGATTTTTGGAGAGAAAAGAAGGAAGTTGAGTTAGGGTTTCATCATTCCTAGTTTTCAAGAGAGAATTTGAGGTAGTTCAAGAAAAGAAAAAGAAAGAGGAAGATAAGAGCTTTCTTTTGGGCCAAGAATCTTATTATTTGGTGAAGATTCAAGGTAAGTTCGATGTTTAATCTTTTGAATTTTTAGAAAAGTTTTGATTCATGAAACTTAGGAAATGCATGGGTTTAAGTATTCTAAGATCAATTTTAGTAAATGTGTGTTCTTTAGGTTTTCAATTTAAATTGCTATTGAATGGAATTTTGCTACTGTTGATGGAAATCAAGAAAGGTAAGAGGTGCAAGAGGAGAGGCATTCTTAAGCAAATTTTATGGAAGGAATTCAATGTGGGTTTCATGTTTATAATTGGGTTAATAAGCCATTAATGTTTCTTTCAAAGAAATGGAAATAAATGATTTCAACTACTTTATAAATGTGTATTTATTGCTCTTTAGTTGTTTTGAGAAAGTGTTACATGTTTATGGTGTAATTTATGAGCCATGAACATTTTTCAAAATCAAGAAAGTTAAATATTTTGAATTTTGTTATAAATGTTGCATTTATTGCTTCTTTGAATGATTGAGAAATTGCTACATGTTTGGTATATGAATTGTATCGATGATTTATGGAAAGAATATGAATATAGTTTTTTAAAAGATATTGTGTTTATGAAATTAAGTTTCAGAAATGTGTCATTTTGGGTAATAAGTTTACAAGTTGTGAAATGCATGATTATGTGGGTTTGTAGGCTTCTCCCGTCTGCTCGCTAGTGCCTTGGAGCTCCTTTATGGACTCCCTCATATTTATGACTACGCAAAACCATTATGTGGGATTGTGATAGTACGTTCTGTTTACAACTACACAAGGCTATTTTGTGAGAATATGTTAATACGTTCTGTTTATGGACCTATCCAAACCATTTGGATTTTCTTATGTGTTTAGACTGTGTTAACAAGTTTAATGAATACATGATTTATGTGTTTATGAATTGCTTAATAATGTGAGAATTTGAGAAATATGTGATTTACGAATTTGATGCACAATTATTACGACATTGAACAATTTCAATGGTTTTGCTTGTTTCTGATTATAAACTTGTTACCCACGAGTTTTTAAGCTCACCTCCATTCTCCTTCCCATATTCAAGTGATAAGCAAGAGATCAAGTAGTCAAGATTCACAACATCACTCTGAATTTACATACTTTCGTATTTTAAGTTAGATTTTGAGAATTCAAGGCTTTAGCTGCATTTCAAGTATTATTCATGTATCTTTTGTATTTTGGGTTTTTGGAGACATTGATATATTGTGGCTTGAAATGCCCATCAAAGCTTTGTTAAACTCTTATCTTTTGGTATTAATAAAATATGATTGTTTGCTCATGACTCTCAAAGTTTGTACATTGCATTTTCAAGCTTTCATAAGGGTAAAATGTGTGTTCTGATTTTTGGGAAAAAACTATATTAATCTAGGCTAAATTAGAAAAAAATGGTCTTATGGGAAGTTGTAGATTATCTTTCTAACTTTCCAATGATATAAATTGCGAAATTTTTAGATATTTGACTTGAGAGATATGATCATTATAAGTTAGTAATGTTGCATGGGGTGTACATACGGGACATCTACATTAAATTGAAATTTTGACCCTTTTAGAGGCAAAAACTTTCTTTAAGGTCTACATGGAAGTTGTAGGTCTGGAATTCTCCTTTGAAACAGTCTATGAATGACCTTAATCAGACATTTCTAGTGAAAGTTATGTCTATTTTTCCAAAATAGGTCTGGTAGAAGAAAAAGGAATAGTCATGATCGCGACTCTGCAAAAATTTTCAAAAGTCACAATCGTGACAAGATTTTCCCAAACCTGAACATGTTCGACTCTTTTGGCCATAACTTTGTCATCCGACCTCCAAATGACTTGATTTTTAAATCAATAGATTCCTAACACATTCCTCTGTCTTTTTATAAAAATTGGTAGCTTTGGTGCTAATTTGAAAAATATTGATGGAAAGGAAGTGAGTGTATTGGTTGGAAGAGCATGAATTGGTTATGAACATACTTTGGCTTTTTAATCATATCTTGATCTATGGAGCTCCGAATGAGATGGTTCTTATTTTAAAATAAGCTAGAGATATGGAGCTACAATTTTCTTGAAGAAGTCAATTTGAAATTCCGCTGACTGACTGATGTGGGCTTCCCCCTTGTGGGATGCATGTTTAGATTTCACTTAGGATGTTGGGCACATGTCTCGCGAGGGCGGAGTGCCTAACACTTTCAATATCTTATTGGCATTTTGCTATTTAGATCTCTTGCTTTTGCTTTGTGATGTTAAGACTTGGAGTTTCTTTAACCTTGCTTAAACTCCAAGTAATTCTTGCTTTCATGCAATCACAAAGACACAAGAAGGGTATTGATTCCTTAAATAAAAGGAATTCGAATCACCTTAATGCCAAAATGCCCTGCAATGGTGCCAAAATCTTGTTGAGCAAGTTTTATATATAATAAAACTTTCAATATTGCATTTGTATGGATTGTATCTTGAACTATTAAGGGTATCGTTCTCACGAGGATTATGAACACCTAAACAATTTGAATCAAACATTGTCTAAGGTATTAAGAAATTGATTCAAATTAAAACAAAAAATAGAAATTAAAACAAAAAATAAAACGAAACAAGAAATCTAACAAATAAGTGAGTTGCCAATAAAATTAGGTTTTGATCAAAGTTTAACATTTAGTAACTATTTTATCCTTATTTTGTTTCCCTTAATCTTATTGATTCAAATTAAGTTTGATCTTATATTTCCTAATGTTTTGATTACTCTCTTTTAAGATCTAATCAATTAACTATAATTGAATTCGATATTTATAGATTTGTAATCTCTCAATTCACAAATTACTCTTAACTTATTCAATTAGACATGAAGCAATATATTAGAAAATTAATTTCACAATTAAGATTTCCCTTCGATTGATCGTTAATTTGATAATTTCCAACTCTTATTGTACACTTTAACACTATTTACTTTGACTCATTCTCTCGATTTATTATCAAGTATATAAGTTCATATAAATAATTCCTAATCTCTATTTAGAAATCCATAGACATGTTAAACATTATAGAAATCCAGTCACACATCAAGGACTATGAAGAAAGTAAAAGGAAAAGAATAAAAATATTTAACTCCTTGATCTAGAACACTGGAATTTCTTAAAGCTCTTCTTTGGTCTCTCCACTTTGATCAACTTTGATGTATGAATACTACCTCTTTTTAGTGTTTTCGTGTTCTTTTATAGTGCATTAAGGTTTTAGGGTTTTTTTTTGGTTTCCCTACTTAATTCGGCTCCAAAAATAGGCCTAAACCCTTAAAAACACGAAAATTGCACTTAGAAGACTTTCTGGCACAATCTTGACTTGGAGGCATGATCTAGCCTTACTGTATTTTTCTTCTCTGTCATGATCATGCTATAAGCAGCACCATGCATGCCTATCATGATTTTATTCCTTATAGACCATTGTGCCTTTGCTCAAGCTTCCCCTAACTTCTTCATTCTTCAATTTCCTTATTTCCAGCACTCACAAACATATCAAACAACTTTTGAAACATAAAATTAAGAATAAATTCATGCTCTAAGTTGCACAAACACTTATAACGTAAACAGATACTAACAATAACGCAATTCTAAACCTATACATATGATGATCATCTAAGAAACACTTGAAAACACACTAAGCCTCTGTTTGATTGAGCTTATAATAGTAGAGCTTTTATCAATAGAGTTTTTTTTTTATAGATCTTTTCTGAGAACTTTTCTAAGAAGCTAGTTGACTGTTTGACTGTCATTTAAAAAAGAGCTTTTTTGAAAGAGCTTCGTACAATAGACTGTTTGGCAATATAAAAATAAAAAGTACTTTTGATTTTAAATATGTTTTATTTTATAATAAAAATTATTTATGCATATAAATATTATTTAAAGTATATTAAACAATATGCAAAGAACAATATATTGATTATTATATAATTTTAAACCATATGAAACATAAATGAAAATATAACTAACTAAATCTTTTATATAGATTATAAAAAAAGTAAAACTAATATCAAAAATAAATATTAAAACTTATAAAAAAGCCAAATTATATTATATAACTCCCAAAATAAACGTGAAGATGAGTTTGTGTGTATTGTGAGAATTATATGTAAAACATAAGGGTAAAAGAGAATAAAAAAAGCTCATTAATTGGTATAAAAAATCTATCTGAAAAAGCGCTTTTTTAGAAGCTCCAAATTTAAGTTTCTTAAAAAACTATATTTTGACTGTCAAAAAAGCCATATTTATTAAAGAAGTGCTTTTTTATTTTAAAGCAAAATACTCATTTTTCTTAAAAATAGTTTTTGTAATGAAGAAAAGTACTTATTGACCTCCCAAAAGTCTATCTAAATTGACTGTTTGGATAGACTTTTGGGAGGTTAATAAGCACTTTTTTCATCATAAAAGCTTTTTTGTAAGAAAATAAGTTTTTGGCTGTAAAATAACAAAATACTTTTTTAATAGATATGACTTTTTTTGCAACCAAAATACAACTTTTTAAGAAACTCAAATTTAGAGCTTTTAAAAAAAGCCTCTCAAATGACTTTTTTTACTTTAAATAAAATTTATGCATAATTTTTTTACAAAATAAAATATAATTAAAATTAAAAGTACTTTTTATTTTTATGTTGCCAAACAGTTACTATATGAAGTTCTTTAAAAAAAGCTCTTTTTTAAATGACATCCAAATAGTTAACTGGCTTCTTAGAAAAGTTCTTCTAAAAAAAGATCTACAGAAAAAAGCTCTACTGATAAAAGTTCTACTAGTTAAGCCCAACTAAATAGAGGCTAAAATACCTAGAAAAACTTAGTATGATCTTTACCTATCACTCTATATGTGTGACCCTATTAAGTTCCTAATATATTGGTTAGGATTATAATTTATAATTCTAATTCATAATTAGAATAAGATAAATTAAAACTCTTCTAATTTATCTTCAATTTTTCAATTAAACAATTTATAAATATATATCAAGATTGACATCTATCAACATGTTATGACCAAGCAAATATAACGAATGTCAAAGTGGTTTGACTTAACATGTCCATGCATGATTATGATCTCTAATTTAATCATTCATCATCCAATGTTCAAATTAGACAGAGTGTGGATATAATGTCTACTTTTTTGTATACAATCTTGTTCATTCTTACTAATTAGTAATTGATTTATAATTGATATTTAAAAATACCTTTTCAAATGTTAATTCACTCTGACCAGAGAATTCTGTAAATCACTACTAATCAACATCAGTAAAACATTCTCTCTAATTAATTTAGAGCGATAAATCTTTTATTGACTGACTCAACTATCTTCATATGATCCGTACTACATCTAAGCATTACCGACTGAATTATCCTAGGATAGTTCATAAGTAGCATCAAAACAAAATAATTCCTACGTAAGATACCTTAGTAATCTCAAGTCTAAGGATTAATTATACAACCATCATTATGAGGAAATCCATAGACACATAAGTAATATCTCATTTGGGATCCTCATAGTCGACTCAGTTTAGTAAACTTATTCTTTAATAAGCACCTACACATTAGTTTAAGTATCTCCATACTTAAATTTATGAGATTAATTACTTTCTTCATAAGAAATAAACATAACGTGTTCTAGTTTTATCGTTTCATTAATATCATGTCTGAACCAATTGTATCTTCTAAGCACAAATTGCACCATTGAGTTATATTCATCTACTCTTCAGTTGGTTAACACATACCTCTATCATTGCTAATACCACTTTAAATGTACTAAGTTTTATGAAATTGTATAAAAATTTCACCCTAATACCAAGATGATCATATAAGTCACTCTTGAGTATCCTGTCCAATCGCCTCTATGTAAGCTACTGTTCACTCACAAGTAAGCTCTCTCAAATCATCTACAAACGAATTTATGAATAAATTAACATTAAGATCAATGAAAGATAGTTCACATAAATATATCTCATATCATGAATAAATTAAATCAATACATTAAAACAAAACCACTAGTTTTTTAAACTAAACATTAAAAATGTGGAGCCAAAAAGCACATTCAAAATATCAAAAGCAAAAGACAAAAATAAAGAAGTTGTGATAAATCTGGATGAAGTTTTGGTGACATCTAGTAGCTTGATCCATTGAGAAGATATGGTCATCTTAATTCTTTAATAAAAACTACTTAAAATTGACTTTTTAGGGTTGCAAAATCCTTTTAAACTTGAACCTTAACTTTTGTAGAGAACAAAAGGTGTCTAATGTGTGATTTCTTCATACATGACCTTTTGTAAGACCATACCATCTAATTGTGGACCTTCTTTTTTTTTCTTTGACTTGCACACGTTCTCTTAAAATTCATGGATCAGACCACATTACTTACAGAAGTGGATTCCTTTTGGACACGGGCTAGTGTAAGAGTTGTGGATTAGACCATGTTCCTATAAGAATTGTCATTTTCTTCATGAATTGTTTGAAATGACCTCCAATTCTTGAAATATCGTCATAAAGTCCAATTTGCACAATTACATGAAAAGGTATTAAAAAAATTAACTAAAACAAGAAAATTTATTATTAAAATCAAACAAAATACTTAAGAAAATATATATGTGCATCTATCGTTAAGATCCTTGAGAGGCTAGAGAGTTGGTACGTGTATTGTATCACATAGTAAGTCTATTTTCATTTGTGAAAAAGGAAAGGAAATTTTGAATTGTATAATTATTGCAACAGAAAATTTTGATTGGAGTAGACTTTGTGAGAGTTTGTCTTGAATTTAAACAAGATATGCTTTTTGAAAATTCCCCTCGACTTTAAACAAGAGTTACACAAAGTTATTCTTCAACCTCATCGAGGCAAAACGTTTGTAAGCGTTTTTCTTTTTCCTCGAACAAAGATGTTATACGAGTGCTTCTTCCTTACCTACATTAAAGAAAACATTGTGTGTGAATTTTTCAGTGTAACTTATGGATTGTGTAATGGCCAATATTTATTTGATCAAATTACTATAAATCAATTTTCTTCTTATGTTATTTATTTTATAATTATCTTATATGAAGTACAGATTCATGTGAACCGTGTACATACTAAAAAACTAACATTAATTATTTCACTTTTAGGTAGATACGCTTTAAAAAAGCAACCAATTTGATCTCTGAATTTCACAAATCAAAATGAAAAAGCGAGTAATGAAGACTTACGTAAACAAAATTCTCTTAATTGAATGACTTGTTTCTCCAATTGAATAAGTCTTTTGATGTGAGCACGCCTTCTTTTGGCTCTTTATTTTGTTTTTCAACAAAAAGGAATCCAGTTACGACATTTGACTTGAATTTCAATTCATTATTTACATTATAAACACTTTAAATAAAAAATTTCTAATTTAATATTTATTATCATCAAAATTAATCTCATTAATTCAACAAAATATATAATCTCAGCTTAATAGGAATCAGCCCTCAAAGCAATGTTGCGAATATCGTACCAAATTTAGTATCAGATTATGTTCTGGTATAGTATTATACCGTTTTAGGTAATTTTTTAAATTTATAAAATAATATCGAATGAAATTTCTATTACCAGTCACTTTCACCTGTTCCTTTTAACTTCAGACAATCAATACATTGTAGGTCAACGACTATGTAATAGGCATACGCTCTTGCAAAAAATTAATATGTTGGTGAAAGGGGTAAACTATTATCAGAGACTTATCAGGTCAGTTAATAAGAAAACTATAGATACAAAGGAATAATAGTAATGTTAAAACTATGTAAAGAATGCCAGGAACAAATATTATTCATGTTTTCTTGCAAAAATCCCTTCAGCTATTATCAAGAAAGACGGCAAAGTTCATATTTTGCATCTTAAAGGGTAATAATGTCCATACCCGTTTATAATCAGAACTTTGTCCTGCTCCTTATCATCCTTCATTCATCAGCAAATTATATACCCTTGATGATGTTATTGTCTGAGCATATAGTTCCCTCATAGAATTTGCCACCGTTTCAGGATAATTTGCTGCATCAGAACAGCTAGAATGCTGCCCATGGATATGTTGATGACATTGACTGCGTCATTATTGAGCTACAAAACACAAAAGAATGATATGTAAAGGCAAGAATGGCTGTAGAAATGTTTCCTAGTGAGTCAAACGAATAAAAATAATAAGCATCACATAATATTATCAACAAAAGAAATTAAAAAAACAAAAATTCCATTTTATAAGTGAGGTAAACATAAAAAAAACAAAATACTTGGAGATATATTTGTTTGTTTTTCGGTGGTGTCAAACTAAACCATGCTAAACTTCATCGTCATTCCAGTTATGCACAAACCTAAGCAGGCTATCCAAATGGCAAGGTGGCAATCAGATATGACCTAAGATGGTTCATTTGTCAATTTCTAGTTTACAAGACATGAATGTCTCAACCCCATTCCAGAAGACTGAGCATGCAGGACAATAAGATACTGGTGACTTAACGGTAGGTTTCCTCTTTGAGCTACTCCAATGGACGCCTCCATTGGAGGCTGCTCAAACCTCTCCCCAGTCCTGGAGGTGCAAAAGACTGAAGGTAGCAATTCAGACACTGCTTTCCCCACCATTCACGAGTCTATGGAAGCTACTAAGGGATCCCCTAAGAGAAATAACAATTCAGTCATCGCACAGAATGAGATAGGCAAAACTTGGAGGAGTGTTGTGGCGGCTGAGATTCCTGCATAGAAACCTAAGCATTTTCACTCAAACCTGGTAAATGGGATAGTCTCCCCGCCTTTGGAGCTGTTGCAGGCAGGAGCTAAGGGAAGGTCTAGCACTTTGATAGGTTTCTTTTTGAACAAGAGGCCCTGATTTCCTCAGGTTCAAGTCTGGGCTCAAACCAGATGGGGAAATAAAGGGTTGGAGAAGATTCTATTGACTAAAGAGGACTCTTTCCTTTTCAAATAAAGAGATGAGAATAGCCTGAGTTCAATTATAGAAACTGGTCCCTGGCACATTGGAGGTCAGCCAATGTTCGTGCAGAAATGGATTCCAGGACTGGAATTAAATAGAATTGGAATAGAGTCCATTCCCATATGGATTAACTTTCATAATATTCGACTGGAATATTGGACCTTGGATCGCTTAAGCTTTCTTGCTAGCTCAATAAGAAAACCTCTAGCATTTGATTCTCCAACTGTTTAGTTTTGAGAGAATCTGTTTTGCTAGAATTTGTATAGAGATCAAAATAAAAGAGGATCTCCCTGAGGCTGAGGCTGAGGCTAGTGAGTTGGTCAGAGCAGAGATTATCCTATAGCCGGAAGCCGCCGAGTAATACGAAGATGTGGAAAGAGACAGGTAAGTTGATCAAGACAGGGACTTCTATGAAATAATGGGAATTGGGGGAACAGATGATGACAGAGATGAAGAAATAGCTAACAAGCAGGAGATTCTAATGGAATCAAGAGTTGCTACTGAAGTAACAGAACCTACAGAGGCAAAGGAAGACCTGGAACCAAGTACTTGTAAGGAGATTTATGCTGAGGTTGAAGGGGAAATGGAAGGATAATGATGCTGGAAATAAAGAACATGTAGTTGATCAAATATAGGAGGTGAAAGGGCTCAATCAGATAAAGAGGGTTGGTGAATCAGGCAGGAAGAAGAAAAAGCCCAAAGGGGGCTGGTGAGTACTTTGATTCCCTTTCTTTTGAATATGATCTTTTGGAATATTAGGGGGTATGAATGAACCCCACGAGAGGCAAGCTTTAAAAGACTTGCTTACGGAAAAGAAGCCTCTCATTCTGTGATTGCTTGAGACCAGAATCAGAGCTCCTAAGTTTGAGGAGTCTATGCAGTTTTTGCGTTCTAGTTGGATCGTAGGGTCCAATCATGAGCATCACTATAATGGAAGAATTGTCTATGCCTACAATAAGACAAGGTTCAGGTTACTGCTTGAAATAGCTCTGACCTATTTATCCACTTCGTGAGTTGGTATGTATGAAGGTGGATTCCTCTATCATTTGAACTGTCCATCATGTATACTTCAAATTTTGCTTTCCAAAGAGCCAAACTATGGGAAGAACTTGCTGCTATTCAATCTTCAATGGCTAGTCCTTGTATTATTGCTGGTGAACTTAATTGTGTACATTCCTCTGAAGCTCAAGGTGATAGGTTTAGCTTCAGAAAATTAGGCGAAGAGCTAGAGGTGAATGTAAGCAAGTTGAAAGTGTTTGACATAAAGTACGTGGGCTATCACTTTACCTGGAAAAAGCTAGACAGAGTTTTGGTAAACCAAGCATGGACAAGTTTGATAGAACTCTAGTCTTTGATTACTAGAGGTACGTTGTATTATTGAATTATAGCAATACTATAAACCATTACAATGGTGATATTCAGTATTTCCCTACCCAGAGCTGAATGCTCCTCAGAAGGCTTAACTATCCTTCTGTCACAAATTCTTCCCCTTTTTTTTCTCCCCTCCCTTCTCTACCCTCCTCTCTCAGCCTAAAACCCCCAAGCTAGGATCCATTCTGTTATGCCTAACTACTTGCCACATCAGCTACTAACTAACTCTCCTTTGGCCCACTATTCTTTCTCCTAGAGTATA
>JANSVA010000005.1:31634677-31648055 GCA_025504915.1 Erythroxylum reticulatum | reverse complement strand
TGACTCCAAGCTAGGATGCCTATATATAGCTCATTCGAGCTTTGCTCTTCTCGTGGAATCAGAGAGAACATTCTTTGTATTCTTTTGAGGGAAAGTAATATAAAGTTGGTCTTTTGGCCGTATCTCTGTGTGTGTCCTTGTTGCCTATATTCTTTGTTGCTTCCGCGTTGTTTCTTCGAGTGTGTGCGAGGTAAACACTTTAAGGGTGGTAAAAGGATGAGTCTTTGCTTTAACGGATTTAAGTGAGACTACCGTACAAAGGGTGTGATCGAGCAACTTCGGGTGAAAGTTCGAGTCTCCAAGGTGACCTTTGTAACAATACGCATCATCATATGATGTAGATTAAAAATGGATAACAAAATGCATATGGGTTGTTAAGATTTGTTAGAAGGGGGAAGAGGAAAACATAAGAAGAGAGAGAATATAGAATCCATTGATATATTAAGAGAGTTGTATGGGTTCTTTTTCATGTTAGTTTAGATGTTAGTATTCGGGTTAAATATAGACACCTACTATTTGCTAGTTTCTCGTCCAGCTTAACAACTCTGGACCTTTTATTCAAATGCTGCGCTTCGTCTTCCTTACTAACGCTTGTAACTCTTTCTGTATTTTATTATTAAGCATCATCTTCTCCACTCATCTTTGTAACAATCCCCCTCTCCTTAACATGTTTGTCCATTAAGTTGATTTTCGGAAAGCACTTCTGGAGATGAAAAAGATATTCCCAAGTTGTGTCAACATTTCCTCCATCTAACCATTGCACTAACAACTGAGTCACTACCCTATTATTATTATTTGCAATATGTCTATTTAGAACTGTCACGTGGAATTCGTTCCACAGGGGTGATAAATTCTGGTAGAGTCAATGAGACCGTACTCTGATCCAAATGTGCTGTCTTCAATTGTGACACATGAAACATGGAATGCATCAATGAGGATGTTGGTAGCTCTAGTTTATACGCCACCTTTTCCATTTTCTGCATCACTCTATATGACCCATAATATAAGAAAGACAACTTCTAATTGTTCCTCCTTTGGAGAGTGTTCTGTCTATACGGTTGAAACTTTAATAACACCATTTCCCCAACTTCAAATTCGCACTCTGAACGTCTAGCATCTGCATACTGTTTCATCCTATTTTGAGTTCTATGTAAATAGAATCTCGTTACATTGATCATTGTTTTTCTATCCTTAAGAACTCAATCTACTTCTATCACCTTCGAATCTCCCGTTATATATGGCGTGTACAATGGTGGAGGATAGTCGTATAACACCTCAAAGGGTGTGGAATCAATAGATGGACAATACATGGTATTATACTACCACTCCGCTAGCAATAATCACTCACTCTATTGTTGAGAAATTTCACTATAGAAATACCTCAGATAGATCTCTAAAATTTTGTTCACTGCTTTTGTGAGGCTGTCGGTCTGAGGATGGTAGGCGGTGGAGTGATTAAGTTACACTCCTTGTAATCTAAGTAGCTCTTGCTAGAATTTACTCATGAAAATTGGATCTCTATCGCTGATAATTGACTCTGGAATCCCATGTAATTTAAACTCGTTATTAAGAAATAGTTCAACGATTTCATAAGTAGCATAAGGGTGTTTTACATAAATGAAGTGAGAATACTTAGTGAATTGATCAACAACTACAAAAAACACCGACTTCCTTTTAGATACAGGCAATCCTTCAACATGTAGTCGTTCAATAAAGTCGATACTGACCTCCCTCTAGCTTCCCTCTGAAATTTTAATTAGTTATAATAGCCCTGGATACGTTGAATTGTCATATTTAGTTCTTTGGCATTTCATACAATTATGGACATATCTCCGCACATCCCTTGCCATACCCTTCCAGAGAAACATGTTTTGTATCTTTTTGTTGTCACCACCATGCCAGCATGACCACCCATTACCTCATTATGGCTAATTTCGATTATCTGTTGTCTCAACACCTTATTATCACCGACCACCAAACGACCCTTCCACCTCAATAGTTCATTTTTCCATTCATACACGTTAGACTTCAGTGTTCCATTTCTCAATGTACTAATAATTTCTTGTATCATTCAATCCTCTTTCCAACTATTTTTAATCTCATATAGTAATTCACCATGTAACTGTGTTACGGACAACATCATTTCTGCACTCGTGATTCTTAAAAGTGCATCTACAGCATTATTTTCCTTCTTACTCTGGTACTACACTTCAAAATCATAGCCAAGTAGCTTAGGAAGCCATGATTGTTAGAATAGAGTTGTCAGTCTATGCTCTAATAAGTATTTGAGGCTCCTATGGTTTGTCCTTACAATAAATGGCTTACAACTCAATTAGTGATGCCAATACCTGATTGCCTTGATTATCACCAGAAATTCCTTCTTGTAAGTTGACAATCCATAGTGCCTTCTTGCAAATGACTTACTGAGAAATGCTATGGGGTGACCTTCTTGCTGCAATATTACTCTTATCCCTTGTCCACTCGCATCTACTTTAAATACAAATATCTTTAAGAAGTTCGACAATGCCAACATTGATGCTGAAGTAATAGCCCTTTTTAATTGCTCAAAATCCATTTGCTTAAATTCAATGTTCCCCGATAATCCCAACATGGTCTGCATGGAAACCATCGGATTATCTTCTTCTTATGGACTTCCATCTAATTCTTCCTCTTCAGCTTCAGTTGAGTTTTTTTTGCTTTCATCTAGAAATTGAATGTTTTAGAGTCTGAATCAGAATTTGACTTCTTCATATAATTTGTAAACCTTTATCTCTAGTTTACTCCACGTTAAAAATATCTAAATTGGAACCCTACAGGTCTAAATATGTTCAAAATGCTGAAGTATGTTCAGTAAAATAACACCAATTCATACTATTATAACATATTCCCTCACTTTCCTTCAATCAAAATTTTTCCAATCAATTTAGAATGCTGCCAATTATTTTGGAGAGATAGCATAATTTCTTAGGAATCTATTGGCTCAAGGAGCACTTCATTTGGAGGTCGGATAACAAAGCTATGACTGAAACAATCAAACAAGATTTTGTTCTCAATCGTATTGAACCTATTTCGGGACAATTAGTATAATTTTATCCATAGATGTCAGATCAAGGTCATTCTATGATGGACACACCTATTTTTGGGTTAGACATGCCTATGGACAATGTATACCTTTTAAAAGTAGAGATAAAACATTCTAATTTTTACTTTTTAATAAATATAGCCTAAAGGTTACTTTAACATTGAACAATTTTAATATGACTCACCATGTCAACATGTCTATTAAATATATGATTGCCATATGACTTATTAATATCATGTCTGATTAATTAGTAAAATTAAAACCAAAACTCTTATCTCTCATTTTCCTAGTTCTATGCTCAATGGACTTATATGCTCTTTTCAAAACCACCTTTAAATAGATAAAGGAGACCCTACTAGCTCTAGGCCTTAACACCAACCTCAGTATGGATATGGCTTATAAATAGAACCTAATATGAGTTTGGAAAGTAACAACTTTGTGATTATAGTTTACTCTGTTAGTTGATGTACTTCCTCTTGCCAAGTTTTAAGGCTGATGTATGGAGTATGCATCTATCTAGTTAAGGAATAGGTTGCTTTCTTGCTAGGAAATTTCTACCCTAATCTTTGCCTTGGGATGGTTTAATGTTCTATCTTCCTTTAATGTGTCTTTCTCTTAATTTATTTTTCAACTTCTATATGATAAGGAAAATGAAGCAAGTATATTATAAAATAAATGCATTCGTAGTGAAGGGATCAATCACAAATCACTAAATAATTTGAGCATATTTAAGAAGAAATCATATACTAGTAAAAGGAGATAAGACACTAAAATAATGAAGCCAATTAAAAAACATGAAAATCAAAAGAAAGAAATAAAAAATTAAATATAGATATATTCTTAGAATAAAGCTTTGTTAATTGTATGGATTGCGAGAAATAGTGAAAAATGTTGTAATATTTTCTTATACTACAACATTTTATTTATGCTCGTTATACAAGCTGAAAATGTTTTAAAATAACCGCTTTTAACTAAGTAACTAATAATTATTTACAATTGACATCAAATTAAACTAATACATTCTACATCCCCCTACTCTCAAAATGGAGCTTACTGAATCTGAAATAAGCCCAACTTGGACAGAAAATAAGAAAAGGATGGAATAAATAAGGGCTTTATGAATAAATAAGACATATGAAGAAGAATTGATACATATAATACATTTTCAATTCTTAACTTTATTTAAAATTAGTTATTATCACAATTTCAAAATAAAAACTTAAACAAAAATGCTATTTTTATTGATGATTAAGATGCATATCCAAACCTTGCTCTTATAGTAGAAATGTAAACATAATTGTAATCAATCTAATCAATCTTACAGAAATAATCTCTTGGGTTTCCAGTATACACTTATGTAGCAAAAGGGATAAAAAGCAATTTAGGTTGACTTTTGGAGCAGTGGTTTGTTACTTATAGAGAAAAAAGAACAAAAGAATATTTGGAAATGAGGCGCTTGACATGAAACTAATTTACAGAATCTAATACTCAAGATCAAAACGATAACCGTTTCTAGGA
Source organism: Erythroxylum reticulatum (assembly GCA_025504915.1). Classification (NCBI taxonomy): domain Eukaryota; kingdom Viridiplantae; phylum Streptophyta; class Magnoliopsida; order Malpighiales; family Erythroxylaceae; genus Erythroxylum; species Erythroxylum reticulatum. The sequence continues at coordinate 31,643,455 of JANSVA010000005.1, read as the reverse complement.
ATCTTCCAAACATAATGTCTCCTGGATTGTGTAATAGTTGGAACTTATGATAGGCTTCCTTTATTTGGTTTACTCTAGCCAGATTTACTTGACTTGATCTGTCTTTAAGTTTTATTTCGTATCTAGATACTTTGTCCTTCTAATAAATTTGCTTATCTTTTTTTTTTTAAAATTACCCTCTCCTAAGCATCTCGTCTTAAGATGTAACTCCTTGGATCCAAATCTAGCATTTCACCACACTAGCCCTAACCTTCCCAAAAGTGAAAAGGTCATCCTTTTTTTTTATATGTTGAATGTAACAAAGGGGAGAAAAGAGGTGTTAGCTAATTATAACAATAGGCAAATAAAGGCCAAACATGATAAAGATTAATGTCTAAATTACATGTTAAATCCAAGAATTCATGCTACTACATACATTTTGCTAAACAAAGATTAAAAAGGTGAAAACCCAAATGCATATGAAGACACCCATTATAAGAGTTGACCAGCTGAAAAGAAAAATTGGCCATACCAATAAATTCACAAGTTGAATTAGGCAGAACAATTCCAACGTTTAGTCTTACATAGTATTTCTTGGGTGAAGTAGTCTTAACCTGCAAAGACCATAACCGAATACAAATAGACAATTGAAAGGCATTGTAACAACTCAACAACCAAATACTGCTACCACAACACAACTACAAACCTTGAAAGCCACAGTATGAAATGTTTTATTGGTAAGTCACACTGAACATGTGCTTTGCTTCTTCAATTTGACTACAAAAGCAAGCATCACTTGGTAAGGTTCGTATATAAATAATCTATCATATCTCTCAAAAAAATTAAAAAAAAGAACATCTTTCGCTTTAACATTATTGATTAATTAAGCTGTTTTCGTAATTTTTAGATTGATTATGATTTTGTCATAATTAATCCAAAAATTACGAAAACTATCCATAAACCCACTTTGAACTTTCTTCGAACACTTCAAAATCATGACTATATTATCCCAAATCACCTAAACATATAATCTCTACTTTCTTAACATATTGTCACACAATGCAAAGCCAAATGCATTGTGTTACAGATAATCAAAACAAACAAATAAACACTCTAAAACCTATATTAAATCGTCCACTATAACCGAGTAAAAAACCAACACATTTAACCCAACATTCTTCACAAGCAAAATTGTTGAATGACTTACCTCCACCAAAACGCAGAAACACTCCGACTGTAGACGACAGATGGACGTAAACTGGTGAAGCACTCAACAGATTCGAAACACTCATGTAGAACGTGGCTCGAGAGAGAGGGAAGGCGAAAGCTAGCGTATGAGGGACTAATAAAAAACTTTGGTTTTTTATTTACACAGAAAGGGGGGGTTAAGTTTTAAGAATTCAAAACGACGTCGTGCCAGGGGGGGCACAAATCCGCAACGTTTTCATACAACGTCGCGAAATATTGGCTCTTTTGGTGATGTTTGGAAAAACGTCACCAAAGGCCTCAAGAATTTGCGATGTTTTTGGAATTCTATGTTTTTGTTGTAGTGAATGTATCAACAACAGTACTAGTTCCCATTTGAATGTATTTTCAATAAGATTTGAACTTTTTAAATTTTATTTTACTCTCACTACTTATTTTGAGAACCATTCTCCTATGAGTATTCATAGAAACAAACATTTTGTTAAATAAGATATATAAAATTATATCCAACTTTTTGAATATCTCATAATTTTATATTATCCTATTTTATAACATTATGTTTGTATTTGAGATACTTAACATTCAAAATTAGATATATCTTGCTCCATTTCATCAAGGAAAATGAGCAAATATGAAGAAGAATTCAAATAATTTGGAGCAACTTTGGAAGAAGTGAGGAAATACCTCAAAACACGATGCCTACACGCCACCGTGTTAGAGCTATTATTCCAAGTGGATCATTCTATCTCTCCTTTGCCACCATATACAACCTCTTGTTTGTGCCTTGATCAACAATACGAACCATAGATGATCCAGTATTGGTCTCGCGTTGGTTCGATATTGATGGTACTATTTTTCAAGAAAAGCTACAAAATGTGATAAAAGATAATACTACAAATAGACGCACTTGTGTTAGGATCATTTTAGGCATTAAAAATTAGGGTTTGAATTGTTAAAAGAATAGACAATGAGTTTGGCTCTAGGAGAATTTAGAAGAAAAAAAGAGAGACTAGAAGCGCTTTTACAACTATTGATCAAGTAAAGAAAAAGAATTTGATTAGTCCACGTCCATGCACAAGGTTTGCTACCTATGAATTTCTAATTTTTTAGCAAAAAGTTAACGATAGAATTTTAAAATTTAAAAGATTTTCTCAAGGTTTTTCTAACCATAATTATAGTTTATATCTTTTATCCAATAATTCAATATTCATAAATTTCTCCAAAAAAAATAAAAATAGGCAAATAAATAAACTGCAAGGTATGTAACATAATGATAGCCGTTAATTATTTAATCGTGCAATAGTCCAATCACTTCCTACCTTAAAGAAAAGAAAGCTACTTTCTGCTAATTGTATTGTTATCTAAAGAATAAGGTTATAAAGAATAAGATTCCAAGTATCAGGAACACCAGCAAGACACCAGTGACTGCAGTCCATCCCAATCAGGCCACCTAGCCCATAAATTGAAGGATGTCCATCTTTTCGCAATAGCGATAGTAATGTTATATCTAGCAATTGCACTGGTTTGTTGATGTCAGCTAGCACTCCTTTTAGAACTCTTACAGCAGGTGGTAGACCTGCTGGATATGTGGAGCCAGCCACCGGCACCTTCTGGCCATTGCAACTCTTTGCATTTGGTTCATTCCATAGCGTTCCACTGGTAATCCATTTGAAAATGGTGATGGAAAGGATTGTGGATACAATTGGATTTTGAAACCAATCAAACAACAATATAATAGTTTCTTAAAAAAGAACTTACTTGTAATGAGATGGAGAGATTCCTTGGAAGAAAACCAGTGTTTTCTCAGGATCAATGTTGTAATCCACCCATTTACCCCAAGTTTTGAGTGCTCTCTCAAATGCTTGCGTCCGATCCATGTCTTTTCTAATCTCATTTCCTACTTGAATGTAATCCCACCTGTAAAATCAATCGAAATTGCCAAGCATTTACATAAAGAAAAGATCCATTGTAATGCATAGCTACAGTGTTGAGCAGTACGGTTGAGAGGGCCCTCTACGATTCCACCAATGCCAAGTATTGAAAATGAGCATGTCAACCCCCTTCCATAGCTTGCCACCTTCAATTGAATCAAGTTTGAGTACCCTACCAATTTTTTGACGCACCAGATCTACTAGATACACATTTCGATCAAGCATTACTTTAACTTGGTAGTCCTGCGTGGTAAAACAAGAAAATAATAAAATCTCTCAGTTCTCTGCTATTAACTGTAAGAGCGTGCAACATTTCATCCAAAAAAAAAGAACTGAAAGAAATAAGGGAGTCGAATCTCAAGGGGGGAGAAGAATAGCAACATGTTTGTAATTAACTGGTATCCTTTTGAAGAATATACATGCAAATTTCTAGGACACCCAAGAATGTCAGCGCTAAAAGGACTACATGAAGACTACTTCCCCAAACACACCACATGATTTACTGCTGCTTCTGACATTAGATTAGAATTAAACATGAATCTAGAAAATTATAATTTCATGTCATTTCATTCTATGCTATTAATTGACATGTAAACTAAGGTTTGCTCTCAACTACTAGAGCGCGTGGCTAACTCAACTTGCACCCTCGCAGCAAATATGCATACAACATGAAAGCATTGGATTGTATTTTGTTGGTACCCTAATACACGGTTTCTTTACCGTTTGCTAAAAATATGTGGTCGCGACGCTCCTGGAGTTCGAATTTTGAGGCCATATCTCATATTTCCCTAGAACTAAACGTCAAAATCTCAACATTTAATGCTAGGATTAAATGTAATTAGTTTATAAAAAAGTTGGAATCTTGTTTTTTCTGCTTTCTTTTCACATAAAATAGTAAAATATTATAAGAATAGGAACTTCCCAACCTATCAAATAGTGAAATCAACATAGATATCAATATGTAATCCTGACATATGAATCTCTAAAGTCAAACTATAAATACTTGCTAAACCTTCTTGTAACTTTGCATAATTAATTTTTTAATAAAAATTTTAAGTACATAAATTGAATAAATGATAAAATTGTAGAAGAATGAGGATCGGATGCATACCAAGAATGTAAAAGTGGAGACATCGGCTTCTCTGGCGATATTATAACTTGTGTAGGGAACTGAAGAGTGAAGTAGGCATGTCAATGACTGCCACTGATTTCTGCTTAAAGAATGACCAACGAACATAATGCTCTTCCCCCTAAATCTTTTAAGGAAATCTAGGCCGTCGAACCTGATTGCAAAAGATATAATTGACACAACTTATCTTCGTTTTTTTTCTTCTTTTCGTTAAGGCGTAAGTAATCAAGTGTGAGGTATAAATAGTGGACCAATATCATTATTATGATAGTAGTGAATTGTCAATTTGAAATCATATAGATACAAGCACAACTTCTGCAGTTGTAACTTATATACACCATAATCACGCCCAGTAACAACTTAGAACATTAATGGCTCAATATTGGGGTCACGCACTACAGTCTAATCCTTGATTTTTGGGTAGCTAATAGTTTTAGATCATTTTGTTTCCAAAATAAAAGGAAAGAAGGCATTGATTGTGTTTATTATTGATTAAAGTAATAATGTGAACAACTTTAGTGTTTAAATATTGACTTTTAAGAGGCTACAAAATTCACAAGCAGCAGCAGGTGGTCGGAGGAACTGTGCTAGTTATTTAAAATTGGTTGCAAAATTTTGAAACCTGCTACTCATTAGGGCATGTGTGGAGTCCCGACATGTTCCAGGAGATTCCTTGTCCTTATGCCAGAGCACACAAACCCCTAAGCATTTAATGGTATCCCATCCGCACTTCGTCGCGCGTGCAAGTTCAAAATCCAATCAGCATCAATAACAAGCCAAATAATTTCCCTACGCCACTTTGTGGTCCAATCATCAGCAAGATGGCGACATTTCAATCGACTCCAGATTCCAATACGCTCACCTACCTATACAGATCGTAGACTCTTCGAGATAATAACAGAACAATAGAATACACGTTGGATCTAAGCTAACTTACGTCGTATGAGTGCGTATTTCCGGGAGGCAAGTCCTATTAGTGTACAAGATTGCATTAAGGGAAGTCTGTGAGAGGCTAAGAGCTAGGAAGTGGTAGGTTTTATTGTTAACTTTTGGTTCTATGTGGGCAGCTGCCATATCTTAATCTCATCATTTAATGATACTGGTTCCATACCATAACATTGCCAAGTCGGACAAAGTAACCATGTCTAACCTTAGAGTTGGACCCACCACCATAAATGTAATCTATTCATCAATGTGCAGCCTAATAAAGACATAATTACTGCAATAATTAACAACATATCCAGGGAGCTGCATTCTGCAACTCTATCATGAACGGAGAAGAGGATGATACATGGACATATTTACCTTTGTAACTCACAGCGTAGAGGCTTCCATCTGTACTTGGTGTAAGCAGAATCAGGTCGGCCATTCATTTGGCAGCTGAACTCTCTCTCAATAAAGGGGCATGCAGACGCATTATACAGAGGGTACGATCCATCAACGACCCAAGTTCCGGTGAAGAAATCGCACTTCTCGTTACTTGCACTTGCTTTGTGAACAAGAATTAGAGCAAGAAAACCTAAATGAAGCCACAAGTTCATCTCTAAATTTCTTCTAGCCTCACTAATTCATGTGTCTTGAGGGAAAAGCTAGAGAAGAAGAGAATATTGGAACAAAAAATTTATATATGCTTCGCTCTCTGTAGTTTAGAAGCATATTGGGCACTCACTCAAGCATATAAACTTCTAAAGATACGCGTTAGAGACACTTATTTGAGGGAGATAGCAAGATACAACTCTTTTTAACTTTTTATACTCTCCGTAGGGTAAAAGATTGGGTGCTTGCTGGCGTACCTCTAAGACATACTGATTATTCGAAATAATATTATGTTTATTTGTTCTTATTCAAAATTTTATTTTTAAATTTAATAAAAAATATTTTAAATTTCTTCTTATTATTTAATTTGTCATTCACTTAATATATTATTTAATTTTTAATATTAATCACTAAAAATAATTATGACTAATATAATGTTAATTATTTAATTTAAATTAAACTTTTTAGAAAATAATATAATTTTAAATTAAATATTTTAATAATTAAAAATAATATTAGTTTTAATATTTCTGATATATATTATTTTATAAATAAAATTTTTCTCATTAAATTATTTATTTTATTAATAAGTAATAAATTTGTACTAATTAATAATATTTTATAAGAGATTAAAGTAGAATTATGTACTTATTCATAAAATTAATTTATTTCAAAGTTTTATCTAATATTTAATTAAAATCAATAATAAAAATATAACTATATTGACATTAACAAACAAACATGATTTATTTATGTTTGAAAGATATAAACCAAAAATGCAGACAAAAATAAAAACTTGTAATAAAAATAAAAGTAAAACCCAAATAACTCTTAAATTATTAAAACTTTGGAGATATGAGGAGTGAGATAATGATGGTAATACATTACTATCAGTAATTTTTAGGGTTACATATAATTAGCCCTACTTGATTTAACTATTGTTTTTACTTTTGTCTCCTATATTTTAAAAATAGTTAACTGCTTTAAACTTTCAACACATTGTCATATTATACTCCACTATCATGAGACTATACCTAAAATGATGATGAACAACCTTATCCTATGTAAAAGTAACTAGTTCTCACCCAATGCTAGCTTAACCAAAGAGGCAAAACATAATCTCCCCAACCTCCTTTATATAGTATCTAGGGATGTCGTCTCTCTCAATTACTTATCTCATTATTTTGTATAATTTCTTATGTGCTCCTTAGTATTTGTCTAAATGTTTAAACATAGGAAGAAGTCTACCTTATGGAAGTTCATTTCTCTGTTCATAATTGAAGCTCATCTTCTTATGCAATAAAAAAACTCTTATTGCCTAAACTATTCACAAGCAAGTTGATTTACTATGCTATTTAGTTAATAATGTCTACATTGTTGTTAACTTAGGTTAATTTATTAAAGTTAGGTTAGTCCATCAATCAATTTATTTTTGTTTAAATTTTCTAATGTTGAAATTTCCTCTTGTTTATGAAAATTTACAAAAGTAGTTCACGATAAGTCCCAATACCCCTATGCCAACATTGAATTGACTTAACAACAAACATTCTTTACCTTTCAAAAAGTAGTAGTTTGTTGTTATTTTATTATTCGTTGCTATGAAACTCAAATATTCTTTGTTTCCATTTCAAATATAAAGAAATTAACTAGAAGTTAGGACATAAACCAAAAATTGGTATGAAGTAGCAATTAGTTAAAGAAGCTAGGATATAAAGTTTCAAACAAATTATGTGAAAAGGAAATTGGCATATTACTTATAATAAAAGTAAATATCATATTATTAAGGGTTATGATGGCTATTTGTCTCTCTAACCACTAACTCCCTCCTTGCTAACTTGATGGCTACTTCACTTCCTCTTAGTCTTAGCTACATAGATTCTCAACTTACTAATGCTTTACTTCGTCTAACCTTCATTTTGTTAACTACTTTTTCCTATTATTTATACCACTTCTCATTATTTATGCTTCCCTCTATTGGCGTTTTCCTTTTCTTTTACCCTTAAACCTAACATTAGTTTCTAGAGGAGAATTGTTCAGTTTTTACTACCCACTTACTTCCTACCTGACTTACCATTTCTAAAATGATATTTTAAATTTATCTTGGAGGTGACAGAAACCTTTTCCTTACTAACATATGGAACCTAGTAATTTAGACCCAAAGCACGACTCCTCCTTGCTCTCTCTATTGAATTTTCCACCTTTTCCCTTTCTATCCTCCCCTACTCTAACTTCCATCTCATTACCTTCCTTGCTTCCACTCTCTACCAACTTATGTTTAACCCTAACTTAGGTTGATCTGCAAACTTCACCTACTCTCCTTGGCCTTAATTTAGATTCTCAAATAAGTTAGTCAACTTTAGGTCCTAAGTCTCTTAACTGGAAGTTTGTAATAGGCGAATCATTAACTTCATTGCTTTAGCATATTCCTCTAGATGTTTTAGAAGGTTAATCTATTATCTCCCCACCTTTGGACATTCTTAAGGTAGGAGCTATGTCTTGTGCATCCACAATGGTTGGTTTCTTCTTAGGGAAGCATTGTGCCTTCCTATTCATTAAACAATGGGCATGAAACACTAGAGAAGTGAAGGACTTATAGAGGTACTCCTAAATACGGACCAATTGTTCCTTTTTAAGTTTGCCACTAAGGAAAAGGCTCTTAAGATTATATAAGTAGGTCTTTGACGCTTTAATGGCCTACCAATCTTTCTGAAAATGTGGAGGTTAAGGATCAAATCAATGATATTAAACAAAAATAAGTCCATTTATGGGTTAATTTTGTTAGATCTGTGTTCTAAAAGTTATCTAAAATGGTTACTTTTATATGTTATATTTATGAATTGAATGTTATTTATATTTTGTTCCATAAGTTTTATATTTATTTAGAAGTGTTTAAGAAGATGCACTTAGTCTTGAACTGCAGAACTCTAAATAATATGAATATTCAATTCTAAAATGTTCACAGGTCTTGGATATTAGCAGGAACACTAATATGCCATA
>JANSVA010000005.1:31604922-31634577 GCA_025504915.1 Erythroxylum reticulatum | reverse complement strand
GTTATTCTAACATTATATGATCATACAATATCTAAACTCTCATTCTTTCTTATAAATTCTCCAAAATTCTAGACCTTTAGGTCTATTTTACGTGATCAATTAGACAATGAAATGAGGTAATTTAGAAAAATTTTCTCCTAATAACATTTTCCCTATTGTCTTAAGTTTCTAATAACACTAAGATCATTCAATTTGGTTCAATATTTCAAAAGTTATACTCCAAATAATTTGGACCATTCCTTAACTGTAACAATATTCTATACCCAACTTCAAGTCATATTCTGGAACCATGGAGACAGAATTGGAATTTTATTTCTTCATAACAATTATGGAACTATGTCTCTATTTTAATATATATTGATAATCAACCCATTTTGATAACTAAATAACAAGTTATGCCGAAAATACCGAAGCATGTTCAGTGATAATACTCTAGTTATCATTTTCTAGAACTCCTCGTCAATTCTGTCCCAATTATATCAATCAATATCTTCCAAATGATTTTATATGGTTATAATTTTCTTTTAAGATGAAGATAAATGTGTTACGAATCCAATGGTTTAAGTCCCATGTCATTTGGAGGTCGGAAGAAGAAGTTATAGCCAAAAGAATGAAGGATGTTCACATCAATCCACTTTCACTACACCTTCATTATGCACGATCGTGCAAATTCCAATTGCTTCTCCGCTGTCTCCCTCGTGCTTGTACACGATGGTGAGATCCCTTGTGACCCTTAAGATTCATGATCGTGCTTGTGGACGATCATACACTCCCATCTTTTCAAACTTCATTCTGGCCCTTTTGAAAACAAACCTTTAAGTTAATGTTTCATGGACATTTTGACAAGGAAAATGAAGGATTTAGGCCAAACACGCTTCTACAAAGTTGTTCCTTTATCTCTTAATTTTCAAATGAAACCAATGTCATGCAATATGGTTCGATTCTTCAAGTTATGCTAAAAAAGCTACAGACACTTCCAAACCAAGACAAAATCCACAAACTCAACTTCGAGCTAAATTTTGAAACTCTTAGAGATAAAATTCAATTTTGATTCCTTCATAAAAATATAACCATACGTCTGTTGTTTAATATGAACTTAAAATCATCCCATTTGGATGTCTATAGACCATGATATAACAAAAATACAGATGCAAGTTTAGTGGAAACACTGCATCTGTACATGTCCAGCGCACTTCAACATCATTTTCATCTTAATTCATATTTGGATGTTTATGGACCAAGATATGGAAAAAATACAGATGCAAGTTCAGTGAAAACATTGCATCTATACATGTCCAGCACACTTCAACATCATTTTCATCTTAATTCATCTTTTGTGCTTACTCTATCACTTCTACCTTATTTCCTCAATATTTCTTCTTCATTCCTATTTCATTTCAGCTCAACTTATCACAGCCAAATCAAAATCTATCATTTTTTGTAATCTTAAAAAAAATAGAAAATCACACTCACTCATATTACCTTCACATTTTCTACATTTTTCTCAACTTCTACACTTTCTTCACTTCTTCCTCAAACTTTCATTTTAAAACATTCATTCTCATCTCCAGACATCACCATACACTTATCTCTCAATTCTAAATTCATTTTTAATCAACTTTAAAAATACTCCAAAACTTATGTATATAATATATATATATAGTGAAAACATCAACATGAACAGAGCATTCACATAATCTTTTCTCCAAATTTTCTGTTCTCATCACATACACATTTTAGTTGATCTTTCAACTCCAAAACTAGTTTAACACTATCTTATAACATTTTGCTCATCAAATCCACAGAAAATCAACAAATACGACATACCCCAATTTTCTCACTCACTTTCCAGCAAATACGAATATTACTATTTCCTAATCATTTTACAGTGAGCTCACCATGCATGCTTCAGTTCATACAAAAATACATAATCATAACAAGCTTACTTGTTTAACGCTCCAACATCTGTAACAATCACATAATCCTAAATCCTCATGCAACCACGTACATCAACTTGAAAGTTGAGGGTTTGGTTTTTCTTAGGGTAGAAGAAAGAAATAAAATGTACGAGTGGTAAGGGATAGGAAAAGCCAAGATTTCATTATGGTGTAGATTTAGTGAGAAACTCTGTGTTTAAGAAAAACTAAGGAAAGAAGCTTCAAAAAGGATAAAGACAAGGACAGTAGCTTGTCTTTCAAAGTTATTAAAACTTAACTTTAAAGCTTGGATACCTGTCCATTTCTTAACCACTTATCCACTTTCCTTTATTAAAACTCACTTAAGTCTGATTTATACTTAAGTTTATGACTTAATAAAACCACTGTAATCACAAGTCATAACCCCTTACTCACTTTCAGATTTTTCATATAAAAACATCATTTCGAGTCAACTTTACATATTCTTTTTAACCCTGATACTGAAGTCATTTTGTAACACTTTCTTCTAGAAACATGTCCCCCTATGTCTTACGTTTTCTTTGATATTAAAATCATCCAATTTGGTTCAGTGATTTGAAAGATATGCTTCAAACAATTTCAGACTGCTCTTGTCCAAAACAGTATACTAAGCACAACTTCAATCTAGAAATTTAAGATCTTAGAGACTAAATCACAATTCAACTTCTTCATATGATATGTATCCCTATTTATCTAGTTTACTCCAAATTAAAAAAAAAACCATCTCATTTGGAATCCTATAGATCCAGATATAATCAAAATACTGAAGTATGTTCAGTAAATTAATTATATCGATTATCATACTTCAATACAGTCACATTTCTATCTTAAATTCACCAACCAAATCAATTAAGAAAGCTATGATTTTTGGTGGAGATGTAATTCAATTCTTATGGATCTATTGGTTCAAGAATTAAGTCATTTGGACATTGGGTGAAGAAGTTATGGTCAAAAGAAGCAAGACAGTTCAGCTTGCAAAAGAGAGTAAACTATTAAGGAGCAACTGTAGCATGACAAGACAATTAAACATTCACTCTTGCAATTAACTCACGGGTGTAAGTGAAGAAAGTCACGTCTGTGCAGAATTCACGCCCATGAGAATAAATACTGGGTGTGAGAAAAGTCATGGGTGTGAGAATAATTCATAGGGGTGAGAGATAAAGACAAAAAAAACGTTGAAGAATATACACTGTCAAACCCGTCCTATGTTTTCCACTCAAAATCTCTCAATTGTTTTCAGATTGTTATGAATTTTGGTGGTGAGGTAGAAAAATGTCTTATGAGTTCAATGGTTTAAGAACCAAGTCATTTGGATGTCTAGAGAAGGAGTTATGAGTAAAAGAAACAAGATTGTTCAATAAAAGAGAGGGTCTCAAAAGCACGATCATGCAAACTGCCATTTTTCACCAAAGTCACCGTCGTGCTTGAGCACGATGGTGCAAATCCATTTAAATCAAAAAGACTCATTTTTGCTATTCCTCAAAGTCACCATCGTGCTTATGCACATCAGTGCAAATTGCCTAACATCTCCAAAGTCAAGCACGGCGGTGCATTTTCATTATAAATCCAAAAGTCGCATACCTAACTTTCAGCTTCCATAACTTTTGATCCAGACCTATAAAATTTACAAAATATATATCAATGGAAAGTTAAAAGAAAGATATACAACTTTTATGAAGACAATTTTATCAAAATCAGACTGTTTCAGTACAGTTTATTCATGGAATTTTCAGATCAAAATTTAACTCCCTTAACTATTCATTCCCAGTAACTTCTCAGATGACTTCCATTCACTAAAACCCAATACTTAAATTTTTATTTGTAGTCTTTTTACTCCATTTAATTCAACTCATTCACTATAACCACAATTCTCAACTTATCATATTGCAATTTAATATACCCGGAATGTCAATGAGTGCATGTATAATTATTTCCATGAGTGTAAAAATTCAAATTCAAAAGCACGTATGCTCACATTAGCATGAGCATGAAATCCATTTTTCTAAATCTCTCATTGACCTTTTATGTACCATATTTTAGGGTTCTAATCCTCAATCTGGGAACGGGATGTTACATCCAATCTGCTAAAATATGGTTGAACATCTATCTACCAAATAGGGCCATAAACTTCATCTATAATTTAAGAAACCTTAGAAAAGTTTCATAATCTTTAAAATTATCGAAAATTTTCTTTTTAATTTATAATTTTCTAAAAAAATTCCTTTTAAACTTTGGTTAAAAATAACAATAAAACACATTTAGTAAGAACATCACAAATAGACTAATCAAATGTTATTCACATGATGATTCAATACAACTTTTAAGCTCAAACTGAACTAATTAAATATGATTTGAAGTAATAATTTATTATAATTATCTTAAATTATTAATTTAATCCAAATTTAATTGATTTGGGTTAGGTTTAAGAGCTTAGCTAGGTTACCATATTAGTGATATTTGACTAGCTCACATTTGACATTCATTCTACATGTGTTTTTGTCATTATTTTTTAACGAAAATCTAAGGGCCTTTTTGTTTCTTTTTTTCCCTGCTTTTTGTTATGGCTTTCATAAAAAAAAGCTGAAACAAGTCTTTAAAATGTGTTTGGTTAAATATTGTTATCATTTCTTGTTTTTAAAAATAAAAAAACCACAACAACTTTACAGGATCATAAAAAAGACGTTTTTCTAATATTTGGCAACATGTTTTCATAAGTTTTCGTTTCTACTTCCTCTTCTCTTACATCCTAAACTCGTTTCTTTTCTCTCTCTCACTTCTTTATTCTTTTCTTCTTTCTTACATCCCCAACTCATTTCTTATATTCCTAACTCATTTCTTACGTCCCTTTTCTATTAAGATCAGTTGCATCAATAGACTTAAAAAATATAACATTTTTAATAAAGTCAGTTGCATCAATGACTTCAAAAACATTGTCCCCTTAATATAATAAAAACAAAAATTGATAATTGGCTCTTATCTTCTATTTTGCTAACCATCACACATGATTGTATACCTACAAGTTGCCCCAGTTATTCCTATTTCATCCAATAATTGTTTATTTCAAAGAAAATATACTCAGATGTTTACCTCTATAGTCATCAATTGAAGGAATTTTATATCCTGAATTGCAAGAGACAATAACATCCACCATAAGCTAGTAATAATAAGAATGGGGCAGTATATGATATATCTGAATCATACCACCATCTAGGCGTTGCCATGTCTACATGATGAGTTGCTTCTTTAGATTACAAAACATTACATAATGAAGGATGAGCTCTAAGACTTGTCGGTGGTGTAAAAAAAGTTTGATGCCTATCTTCTTCTTTTCCTCACATTAGATGCAACATTTCCTTTTTATTAGGTAAGAAAACCACCTTCAACATCCCCACTATTATCCTGACCACCCAAACAAGAAATTCCTCTTTCAATGTCATAATTCAATCTTTGCCTTCTATCTTTTTCATGTTGATACTCTTCAAGTTAAGTTTTTATTTTCCATTTCATTCCATGGTTCACTTTCTTGTAAGGCTTAACATCATCTTGGATCCCAACTAAATGCTTCTTTAATCTTATAATTCTCGCACGTTTCAAATTCTTGTTACTATACAAACAAAATTTATGGTTCTTCATTCCAGGACCCAATCTAGACTAAGCCTAAACTATATCATCGAATTGTCCTAAAATGGTTGAATTATTAGAATGACTTGAACTTCCCTCAATTTATCTTTAAAAATAAATGAAGACAGAAGTTAAAATTAAATTAATAATTTTATATCAAATAAAGTGTTCTTCCAATTTAATTTCATTATTAACTATTATCATAAAATGTGTGTTGTCCAACTCATAACAAACACAAACATACATCTTATACACAACTTAGATTCTAAACATATACACAACTTGAACTTTAAACACATACATACATCTTATAGTCAAATTCAACAGTTTAATTTATGTGTAAAATAACAAGAAGAAATAGACCAATAGCAACTTCTCAAAAAATCATATGATATAGAAATGCAAGTAGACTTCATGAACTTATATGAATGATTTCTTAAGAAAATCTAAGGATCATTTCTAAGAAATTCAAATTTTGTTAATATACCTACCATATATATCGTATATATGCTTCTTAAAAAATAAAACTCATAGAACTAATATCCTAGAAATGTTATTATCATATTCATAACATATTATGAATTATGACTTTAATATGTCCAAATAAATTCTTTATTGATGTAAAACAAACAATTTGAATGTGAATATATTAAAAAAGTCAAATGAATAATTGCAGAAGAAATATGAAAACTTATCCATAGAAACATTAATAGCATACATCAATTTCTTATATCTTAAATTTTTCTTTAGCAATGCATAATTCCACATTATAAACTTGGCATTATTGTAAAAATTAAACAAATCATTATACTCTCATAATTATAATCTATATGGGAACAAATAATGTATTATATTTTATTCCATAATGATCTCAAATAATCAAATCTCAACCCAATTATAAATTCCATAATTATAAAATTATCTCAAATCTCAAATTTGATCCAACAATTTATTCCATAGTCATTCCAAATCCAAGAATCCAAACTATATTTTATCGCTTATAATCACAAAATCATTCCAAATCCAAAATTTGAACTAAAACTTGAAACCTATTTTTACTTCTCACAGTCATAAAATTCATTCTAAATCCAAAATTCAATATATAATATTATACTAAAACCTATTTAAATCTATATTAAGTTACATATTTTAGTTTTGTTTAAGTAGACTTAGAACAAAACTAAAATATGTAGGCTGTATAAACAAATTAAACCCCTCAGGCCATAAATAATTCAGTGATTCACATGTCACACGAAACAAAACTAAACCCTACCAGCCCATAATCCATAGCCCACATAAAACACAAACACAACGTAAGAGTACAGGCGACAGTAAAGCAGTTGATGGCAGCAGTGAAGACTAAGGAGAGGAGCGACGGTTGGCGGCGAATAACGTAGCACGATAGCAGATCTGGCAATTGGCAATGCAGGGAAGAGTATATCAGAGGAACTGGAGATGCAGGGGAGGACCTGGAACGTTAGAAAGATGACAGTGGAGGTTCTGCCGTTTATAGACCCTGATGGCTGGGTTTTCTCGCTTATATGGTGGTTGGGTCTTCTCTCTTCACTCCTCAGTGTTGTCTTTTATACAAGGTGTGTAGCGGTGGTTGTTTCTGAAGTGAGGAAAATAACTTGATGTGGTATCGAAGGGTGTCCAGCGGAAATGTTGATATCAACGATATTCGGAACTGTATTGTACCAAAGGCTTTTGATCGGTACGAAAAGGTGGTCAAAAGCCTGGATGATACACATTGTTTGACTTCTTGATTTCCTAATCATCCCTCTTTATTTTGTTCTTTTAACAGAGAAACCTTGTATGGTCCCTTATTGAATTTCAATTATTTTTAGCCCCTAATTCCTTTAAAAGTCTAAATTTAACCCTTTCATTTTTCAAAGCCTTTTAATTAAAAACCCATATTCCTTCAATATATTATTTTTTTAATTTCTAAAAGCTTAATGAAATTAACAAGTTAAATAAAAAGAAAACAAAACATATTATGTATTTATAAAAGTGCAAGAACTTAAACAAACTTGATTGATTACTTATCATTTCATACGTAAAAAAGGGAAATAAAGGGTTAACGAATTTTTCTATAATAATAGATAAGTAAAGAATTGTTGATAATGATTTTGACTAATTAACCAAAATGTTTAGAATTTGACATAGGATGGAATTGAAATGACCAAGTTAAAATTAATGAAAATCATGAGAACTAAAATAATAATTAGAAATTAAACTTTTCATAATGGGAAATAAAATTAGTTTAAATAACATATATTCCATGACAAGATAAAACGTTGCACAATGATGAATTATTGGCAATAACTAGATAATGAAAGAATCATTATAAAGGAAAAGTATATTGGCTTAAATATTGGATATGTCGTAAGAAGACAAAAGTTGAAACGAAAGTGCAACTTCCTTGTATATTGGATACATCATAGAAAAAAATTGCTCAAATTGAACTATAGTTGGCTTGGAAATTGACTAGTTAAATTTTCACCTTACGAAATTTAACAAGGTAAGTGAACTAAACTTGCTTGTTAAATTCATTAAACTTATCTTTTAAGAGTTAAGTTCATTTAACTTCATCTCTCGAAATTTGCCAAGGGAAAGGAGCTAGACTCCGTAGGCTTGCCAAGTTCATTAAATTTCATCATTAAAAACTTATCAACATAAAGGACCTAAACTTTATATGATTGTCAAGTTCACTAAAAGTTCATCTTAAGAAATTTAACAAGGCAAGACATATAGAGTCTATAAACGTATCAAATTTATAAAAATTTATCTTTCAAATTTTATGAAGACAAGGGAGTTGGATTCCATAGTGATGGTAATTAAATTTCATCGTTCAAAATTCGTCAAGGTAATAGAGTTAGAATCCATAGGCCTATCGGGTAAAATTCCATCTTATGAAATTGACATGTTAAGGAAGTTAGACTCTATAGACCTATCCAGTTCATTAAATTTCATCTTTCAAAATTTGTAAAGGTAAAAGAGCTAGATTTTGTGTGCTTATTAATTAAATTAAAAATTTTGTTACAAAATTTGATAAGCTAAAGAAACTTTACCCTATAAACCTATCAATTTCATTTGATAAGCTAAAGAAGATAGTTTATAAAGTTGATAAAGAGAAGTTGAAGATTGAAGCTGATATAATGAAGATCAAACTTTTTACAAAAGAAGATAAAAGCTCATCAAAGTTCATTTTACGTTTTTATTATTATTAGTAATCACACCTTGTTATTGATGCTTTAAAAGGTTCACCATGTATAAACATTTCCTTGCACTTCATTTCATTAGTCTTTACATTCATCAAATGTCATTAAAGCTTTTAGTTTTAATATAAACGTCTTTTGATTTTTTTTAAAAAAACTTTAGAGAACATTTTTGGATTTTTTTAAGATTATAATAGCATTTGAAGTTGTTAAAAATTGTCTTTTTGGTGTGATTGTTCAACTTATATGTGTTAGTGGTCAACTAATATATGTTAAAGTTGTTAAATTTGATGTACCATCTATTGTAGAATTGGTTAATGTGTTAGTTAACCAATGTGCTATGTTAGTCAAATAATGTGCCTATTGGTTGACTAGTGTCTTAATGGTTAGTGAATCTATGCATGTAATGCACAATGGTCACTTAATTTGCTATACTAGTCGACTAAAGCTCTATAAATAATCATTGTAATAGTTAGTTCTTGACCTCAATGGCTAGCAGGGTCTAAAAATCTATAAATATGTGATTTCTTATTGGTTTTAGTATCAAAAAGTATTTGAGTATATTTTACACATATTTTAAAGTATTTTTCAATCATTTGAGCATCAATATTTCATATTTGTGTGAATGAGCCTCTTTAGAATTATCAATTGTTAAAGTCAATTATTTTAAGTTGTAAGAATAGTTTGGGAAATTATATTATTGTACTTAAGGGTGATCTAAGTAGGATTGAGGTTCCTCTTCACCTAATATCCATGACATTTTGTGACATTTATGGCAGTAACCACCCAAATCATAAATGACAGGAACCAAATTATACCTGGGGGTTCTAATTTATGTGGAGAACTGGCCTTAAGATACCCTATATAGGAATACTTATAATCTAGAGCGTATCAATTACTACACTTTGTATAGAACAATTGTGCTTTATCTATATTTATATAACAACAACAATAGTAAGAGGAGTATTAACATTTGACTATGTGGGTTGAGTATGCTGTAAAATTTACTTGACTCTATACACTAAAATTTATAGTTAGGTTGAGTAAGGATCGAATCCACAAGGAATGTTTAGTTAATTTCCATAACCAAAATTAATTGATGCTACGAAAATATAAAAGGGGAGGGGGTTTAGATTTTAATCAATTTAGAAAATAAAATCAAAATAAACTATCAAAAATTAATTAAAGTAAGCAATCGGGAATGAGTAAAGTGTCGAATACGGTCAAAGTTCGATTTTGGGTTCAATCTCGGCCTAAATATGATCAAACATATTTCATTATCCTAACGTCTTTATAACTCTCTACATACTATTAATATGAGATGAATAGAATGCTATACCGATTTTTTCTTAGGTTTTGTTTAATCAAGATATGATTACGAATTAAACTTAACTACCGAATAATATAGGATACGATCTCTAGATTTAATTTAGAAGCCATATTACTAAATATAAAATGATCAATCTAAGTAGTACCCTCATATGTTCAGGTTATCTAACCTAAATTATGTTGTTCCTAACGATATAAGATCATTAGATGTTACTAAAAAACATTAAAAATAATGATTATGGATTGCATTCAATGTTATAGCAATATGTTCGGAAAAAAATTCAAAATAACATGATAAGATCATCCATTACAAAACCCAATCAAATCAATAAAAACAACATAACAATCTGAAAAGAAATTACACGTTAATATGAATAAATGGCTTAACCGTGACTTGGTGTCGATATCCTTATTGAGCTGGTATCAGGAAGGTAGCCTTCCACCTCTATTTTTATGCTCCAAGCATCAACCATCTTCTCCATAGCTACTTTAGTAGTGAAAAAGTGAAGAGAGAACTTAATACTCTTCTCTTCTCCAATGCCTCCACTGGTCCCTTGTCTACGCTCCTCTCTATTTTTCTATTTAGTTTTTAGTTTAACCCATTGTTCACTCCCCCTTATTACTATGCATTTTTAATTTAAAAGACTCACACCTATTGAACGTAGACATTGTTTATACAGGCATGGTTTGTATTTTTGCTCTAACATCTACTGCATTGTCATTTTGCTCACCTGCAGCTACTTTCCTTATACATTTTGATCCATCGTTTTGGTGCTGCTTGTTCACGTCACTCACTTATGCTTTCATTAAATATGTTGTCCATTAAATATGCTATCTTGCATAGATGCCATTAAAATCACGTACACCTTAGCATAGGACATGCCCACTATGAGCTATTTTGATTTAACTTCTTTGCGTTTTCATTTTTCTTGTCTTCTTGTTGTCTTTATTTCTTCTTCTTGCTCAATAAAGACTAGTATGCTTTTTTAGAAAATGGCCTAAATATCATACTTTCGACTCACTTTAACCTTTTTTCTTCCAAATTGTGTCTAAAATCAAATGAGTTAAAGTGAGTATCTTAAGTATTTCCAAAGCACTAATCACTAAGTGTAGCATATCAAATGAATCAACATTTAAACACATATCAAGTTCTCTCACACTAAGCCTTTGACTGTCCTCAGCCAAATCGTCAAAACCAAAAGCACAAAGCAGAACTTTTATTCATTTTCCATATTTCCTAAGAATAGATAACTATAAGTAAAGATGAATGACTTTCAAAACCTAAAGCAATATCTCAATATTCAAAGCTTCTACCCATAATCAATCAACATTCATCACACTTAGAAACAGAGTGATCTAGAGGTAGACTTTGAAAAAAGGTATTTAAACAAGATATTGCCACGAGTACACTCAAATTCCATTTATAATTGCAACAGTCCATAACTTTGCATATCATTTCATTTCTCCACCACTAAAAGTCACATGTATAATCATAAGTCAAAAGAATTTTCTAGGGTTATAATGTGGGTAAGGGTAAGGTGGAATGTATTTTGGGTAATACAACATAAAAGCCACCTAGCTAGTGAAGCAAAAGTAACACTCAATGAGATATCAAGCGCATAAGTTAACATCTATTCAAAACTAGGTACCTTCTGCTATGAAGAATGCAACAATTATGTTTCACAACTCAATTTAGCTCTCACACCATAAGCCACATAAACATAACAAAAAAAGTGCTCCATCCAAAACAATATCTGCCTCATATGTAATATATTCAAACATGTAATCAATACAACTTAAGGAGGATAAACTATTAACAACTTTTCACAATAATTGTATTTCCTCCTTGATACTTTTATTCAAACTCACAATTTTTTTTATGTTTTTTCAAAAATAAAAGTGATAGCAGCTACATCAACATAGGATTCATAATATGGAATTTTAACAAATATAACCAACCTACGTGTATGTATATCCCCACATTTAGGCTTTTGTACAATAATATTTATCAAGAATTAACAAATGTTCCACTAGCTTTAAGACTTGGGTAGGGCATTTGGTTAGGTTCATGTAACGTGGTTTATACAACAGAAAAGGCCAATAAAGCTTAAACGGGGTTAGCAAAGAAAAATTCACATAAATGGATAGGCTATTTGACTAATGTAGCTCGTAATCAACAAAAAATGCCTAATCATTTTCATAAAAATGCATGTGATAAAAATGTGGTCTCGATTATAAAATCAATACAAAGTAAGGATGTATATGTCACGAAGGTCACACATATCAAACAAAATAGTGAGACTGATATGGATCAGTCTAATACGGTTCAAAACCTCACCGATTTTTGTCTAACACTAGTCACTACTCTTGTAACAATGATGCACATTAACAAATCATAAGAGAAAAAGTAAACGCCAAATTTTACTGTGGATTTTACTAATCATTCACACTCTGATTATGACTAAATAATCTTTAAAGCAATAGAAAACAAGAAAAATTTCGATTTTGTTTGTTTGATTTTGAAAACCGCCTAAGAAGTCACATAAGCTACAATTAAGCTAAAAAACATGCATAAAAACTAATATACCTACCCCCACATTTAAAACTTACATTATCCTCAATGTAAAATCAAATGCAAGAAATGAGGCAGTTCACGAAAATAGTAAAAGTGAAAATGTAAAAGATAGAAATTAACTTCCCTTAGGTTACCTCCTAAGCAATGCCTTTGTTTAACGTCACAACCTCCAGTTGCATGCATTAAGAGACACCAATCACATCCTCCAACATCAACACCTCCAAATCCTCTGTTTGGAAGCCCTCTTAATGCAACTTTAAACAATGACCATTCACTCTGAATGTCTTGACAGTTTTGAGACTCCATATCTCTACTGCACCAAAAAGAAAGACATGAGTGATAACAAATGGACTAACCCAATGAGAACGCAACTTACCTGGAAAGAGTTTGAGTTTGGAATGATATAGTAACACTTTTTGACCCATTGGGAAGCTCTTCCTTAAAATCATCTTATCATGAAAATATTTCGTCATCTCCTTATATATCACTACATTTTGATGACTCATTCCTCATCTGTTCCAACTCTTGAAGCTGTAATTTCCTATGCACTCCTGCATCATCCCAATTCATTTTGCATCTTCTGATAGCCCAATGTGCTTTATGTTGTAATTCCACTGGAAAATGACATGGCTTCCCAAACACTAGTATATACAGTGATATCCCAATTAGTGTTTGTAACCTATCCTATAGGCCCATAATGCGTCTTCTAGTCTTACTCTCCAATCCTTCCAATTGGGTTGCACAGTTTTCTCTAAGATTAGCTTAATTTCTCGATTTGAGACTTTAAATTGACCATTGGATTGGGGAAGGAAAGTAGTGAAAACTTTGCGCATGATGTGATATTTTCTAAACATTGCTTCCATCACCCTATTGCAAAAGTGGATTCCTCTGTCACTAACAATTGCTTTTGGTATCCCAAACCTAGAAAGAATGTTAGCCTTAACAAAATATGTAACAACTTTTGCATCGTTAGTCCTTGTGGCTTTGGCTTCCACCTATTTAGAAACATAATCTACTACAAACAATATATAAGTAAAGCCAAAAGACAGAGGGAAAGGTCCCATAAAATCAATGACATAAATGTAAAAAATTTCACATAAAAGTAAAGCAATTTGGGGAAATTGGTCCTTACTATACAGGTTACCTGACTGTTGGCATCTATTATAGGATTTGCAGAAGGTATAAGTATCTTTAAACAATGTTGGCCAGTAGAAGTCCCTCTTCAGAACTTTATGAACTGTCCTTTTTCCTCCAAAATGTCATCCACGTGCATATGAATAGTAGAAGGTTAAGATTGAGAACGTTTCATTTTCTGGTACACATCTTCTAATAATTTGATCTGCACAGTGCCTCCAAAGATACGGATCATCCCATACGTAATGCTTCACTTCACTTCGTAGCTTATCCCTCTAAGCCTTTGACAAACCAACAAGTAATTTGCTAGTAACTAGAAAATTGACAATGTCTACATACCATGGTGGTGTTACATCGATCGAAAATAATTACTCATCCAGAAATGTTTCTCATAGAAGGATATCATCTTCTTCCTTAATCAATCGGATGAGATGGTCTACTGCCACGTTTTCTGCCCTTTTTTTATCTCTAATTTCCAAATCGAATTCTTGAAGAAGGAGAATCCATCTGGTCAGCCTTAATTTTGCTTCCTTCTTCGTGAGCAAGTATCGTAAAGCTTTATGGTCAAAATAAACAATCACTTTAGCACCAAGCAAATACAATCGAAACTTTTCCAAAAAAATACCATATATAAGAGTTCTTTTTCAGTGGTTGAATAATTCAATTAGGCTGGGTTTAGGGTTTTGGAAGCATAGTAGATGGCATGCAAAGATTTTCCCACTCTTTGTACTAGAACTAGCCCTATTGTATAATCACTTGCATCACACATGATCACGAAGGTGAGGTTTCAATCTGGCAATTGATTTACCAGTGGGGAAGTCAGAAGCTCCTTAAGTTTGTTGAATGCTTCCTTACACTTCTCGTCAAACTCAAATGAGACATGTTGTTGAAGAAGCTTGCATAATAATGCTGCTATCTTCAAAAATTGCTTAATGAACCTTCGATAAAATCCTAGATACCCAAGAAAAGAATGCACTTCCCTCATAGTAGAGGGGCAAGGTAAAGAAGAAATAAGATCAACTTTAGACTTTTCTACTTTAATACCCCTAGCAAATATCACATGGCCTAAAACTATACCTTAATCCACCCAAAAAAGAAAATTTTCCTAGTTCAACACTAGGTTAGTTACTATACATCATTCCAAGATAATAGCAAGATTCTCAAGACATTCATCAAAAGAAGATCTATATACACTCAATCATCCATGAATACCTTAATAATCTCCTTAACTTATTAAAAAAATGCTTACCATGCACCTTTAGAATATGGTGGGTGTGTTACATAATCCAAATGGCATTCTTCGGTAAGCGAATGTACCAAATGGGCATGTAAATGTGGTCTTTCTCCTGATCTTTCGATGTGATCAAAATTTGAAGTTAACCTGAAAAGCTATTTAGAAAATAATAATAATCATAACCAGCTAATCTCTCAAGTATCTGATCAATAAAGAGAAGGGGAAGTGGTTTTTTTATGAGTTACGGAATTCAACTTCTTATAACCAATGCATACTTGCCAATCGATTTATACGCGGGTGGGAATCATCTCACCTTCCTGATTTGTTACTATGGTGATTCCAAACTTCTTTGGAACCATCTATACTGGACTTACCCACTTACTATCAGAGATTGGGTAAATTACCCTAGCATCGAAAAGCTTTAGCATCTCCTTCTTCACAACTTTCATAATTGGAGGATTCAGTCTATGCTGAGCTTGCTTTGTGGATTTTGCATCCTCCTCCAATAAAATGCGGTGCATACATATGGAAGGGTTTATCCCTTTGATATCCACAATAGTCCACCCAATGGCCTTCTTATGTTCTTACAACATTTGGACCAGCCTCTCTTTTTGATTTGAGGTTAAAATCTGCCAAAATGATGACTGGAAGAGTTTACTTATCTCCCAAATAAGCATACTTGAGGTGTGTAGGGAGTGGCTTCAAATCCAATTATGGTGCCTGCACATTAGAAGGTAACAACTTCTGGTGAGATTTAGATAGTTTTATAGAAGCCAAATCATACCTTTTTAGGGAGTTTTCCAATTATTCCAGCGCGAACGTCATTTTCATAAGCTCTTCTCCCATCTTAACATCAATGTTGGCTTCTACTTCCATATCCTCGGTCAAAAATATTTCCAATTAATCCTTACAACTTAATCTAAACATTTCCTGTACCAAAGGATCAATCACATCAATAGAAAAAAAAACACAATGATCTTTAGGAAGATGTTTCATGGCATCAAAAATATTGAAATGAATCACTTCACTATCAAATTCCATTGTGAGGATGCCCTCACGAACATCCATCTTAGCTTGAGTCGTGTTAAGAAATGGTCTCCCCAACAAGATATGTATCATATTACATGAAGTGTCATCATTTATATCCACAACATAGAAATTTGCAGAAAATGTTAACTTATTCACCTGCACCCAAACATCCTTAACCGCACTATTAAAATAAGCATTAGTGCAGTCAACCAAATGTATTTTCAGACTCATTTCCTTCAAAGGACCCAAATTCAAAGAAGTATAAATCGAATGAGGCATCACATTAATCGAAGCACCCAAATCCAACATAGCTTTACTGATCACAGTATTTCCAATTTTGTAAGGAATGGTATCATACCTGGATCCTAATGTTTTGGAGGCATCTTGTTTCTGAATACCATCGACACATTCTCACCCATTATTACTTTTTCATCACCCCTCAGTTTTCTCTTATATGTACATAGTTCTTTAAGAAATTTGGCTTACCTTGGTACTTGTTTAATTTCCTTGACTAAAGGTAAGTTGACTTCCACTTTTCGGAAAGTCTCTTCCTTATTCAGTTTTGTCAACTTGCTCAGAAAAGGTGGAGGATTAGTCTTAATAATATTAGGGCTTTCAAAATTTACCTTCGTTTTCAAAAAAATGTTTCTTCCTTCCTCAATTCCTTCTTAATCTCTTCCTCAGTAGCACTCCATGTTGGAATTCTCTTGGGACCCTCAATCTTCTTTCCGTTTCTTAAGGTTATGGTGTTGACATTCTTTGGATTCACCTCGGGTTGGGATGACAACTTTCCTCCAATTTGTGATTCGATATTATTTATCCCCGCTGCCATCTGACCCATTTTATTTTCCAAATTTTGTATGCTTGATTTTGTCTCTTGTTGGAACTATTGTAGCTACTACTGAAAGTTTTGTTGAAATTGGAGATTTTTAGTAGTAAGATTTTTTATCAATTCTTTCATAGAATTACCAAAACAGGAAGAAGAGACTTCTTGTGCTCCTAGTTGCCTTGGTTGAAATCCTTGTTATTGGGGCCTGGGTTGCGTTACTAGATACAATTGTAAGGAGAAATTTCAGCGTTAGTGTGAGCGAGTTCACTGTGGCAAACTAATGTTTTGCCATGGTGAAACTGAGGAAACATTTCCAAGGATCTTTCGGGAGTAGTTCGCCGTAGCGAAGTCTTAAGGACGAGCAAATGTACCTTTTGGGAAAAATATACCGCGGTGAAATCACAGCTTCGACATGAAGAAGTTTCAAAAACAAACATGAATACCTCTCTGGAAGAATACGCTGCAGCGAATGTCTGGCTTTACCGCGATGAAGTTATAAAATCAAACAAAAACAACCTTTGAGAAAATTTCGCTATTGCAAAAGTCCTAGCTTCGCCGCAACGAAACCTTCGATTCATAACCCATAACCTAACAATTCAACTTTATCAAACACTTCTATTTCCAACCACAAAAATCAACAACTCACCCAAAGGAAAATATAAACATACACAAAAAGGAACTTTTTCAATTCTAAATCTCATTACTAAAACAAAATTGAGTTTAAACAAAGCTTTAGTTACATATCAACACTACATCATTAGCTTAATACAAAAATACATATGGATGCTCATGTTCGATATGCTGCTAAAGCTACCCAAAAGTAATGGAACTAACTTAGTTACTAAATATAGCTATATTAGAGTTTCCAAATGCCTTGCAAGAATCGCTAATTTTCTCATTCTACACCTGAGGAGTGAAAAATAATAGGTTGAGCTATAAAGCTCAGTGGCCAATATATTCATATCCATCAGTAAGGAGCCGTACAATTAAGCATATATGTACATATATATCTCTATATCTGTACTTCAATCTAATTTAGCAATTTAATCATCAACAGTTCATACTCAACACGCATAGTTAAGGAAATCATCACATAACACATAACATGTGCATTTAAACATCAAAACATAACACTCAATTATACATCATACTTGACAATTCAAAGATGTGATGCACAAACAAATGGCTTGAGAGTCCCATAGGTCAAAATAGAGAAACCGAAGTTTACACCATGAACAAAATGAGTCCATTATTAGGATCTCATATGCCATAAGCGGGCAGATGGGAGAAGGCTTTAGTTAACGTGCACGTGAAGAATGGAATTTTTTCTCTCTTACCCAAACACAAGCAAATTCTATGCTCCATACATTTCATTGCATGTTCATACTTTCATGCTTCTTATGCTTGTTCCTCTTTTCATTTATACAAAATGCCAATCATATATGAAGGCATATCATGATAATGAATCATTCTTCATTTTTCAACAATCACATTAATTCAAAACAAGCAATTTAGCACATAATACACAAGTAAGCAAACTTTCCCATTTTACACAATAACTATAAACATGTTACCCACCTAAATTGTTTGGAAAATCCAACTCAATTGTGCCTTTCCTCTTGCTCTTAGGTAAGATTTTCTTGGCTTCTTAAAACAAACCAAATTTCCATTCAACCAACATTCAAATGGAAATGCATAAGCTCCAATGATAAAAAATAAACAAAATTAAGCTTAAACTTAAGCTACCCATGGTTCATCTAGGTTATAAAACTAAGACCTAGGTTAAAATCCAGGAAAGATCAAAATGGGTTCTTCTTTCTCTTCTTTCTCTCTTCATTCCCAACATAAACATTTCTCTAATCCCTTTTCTAACAAAGCAAGAAGGAAAGATGAACTTACCTTAAACTTAGCCTAAATCTTCTTCCTTCTTATTCCTTTCTAGCTTCCCACGATTTTCTTCTCTTCTTTCCCTAGCTTCCACAATTTTCTTCTTCCTCTTTCTTTCCTACATTTTTCTCTTCTCTTCTTATTCAAGACTACATTTTATTCTAGTCATCTAATTTTTCCCTTTATTTATTTAGTCTTTTCAAATTTACCCTTCCTTCACTTAACTTATCTACTAACTCCTTTATTCTTTTAAATACCATACTATACTCTAACTTGATTCTAACATTTCCAGTTAATGATTATAATTTTTACTCATGCCCACTAAATTAATGGACTCAATTCAAAAATAAAATAAATAAATAAAATTAAATAAAAATTTGGGATCCAACAACCCTTAAATAATTTCGTCCTCGAAATTCTTACCTAAGTTTACAATGAGGTGTGGATACTTCTCCTTCATTGCTTCTAAAGGCCCCCATGTTGCCTCCTCTCTTGCATGGTTCTTCCATAATACTTTAACCAGCTTCACAATCTTGTTTCCCAAGACCTTTTCCTTTGTATCCAAAATCTCTACTGGTTGTTCTTCATAAGTCAAATCCTCTCTTAATTAAACCTCTGAAAGTTGGACTATGTGCGAAGGAACTGATCGGTATTTTCTTAACATTGATACATGGAAGAAATTGTGAATCTTAGATAATTCTGGTGGCAAAACTAACTTCTAGACTAAAGGCCCAATCTTCTCAACGATCTCATAAGGGCCTACTATCTTAGACTAAACTTGCCTTTCTTACCAAATCTCAAAACTATTTCCATAGAGAGGCTCTAAGAAACATTTTATCTCCAACTTCAAATTCCATTTCCTTTCTATGCGCATCTGTATAGATCTTCATTCTATCTCGAGCTGCTTTAAACCTTTGCTTCATCAATTTAATCTTGTCAACTGTAACTTGTACCAATTCAGGCCTTAAAAGTCTTCTTTCACCTTCCTCACCCCAACAAATAGGAGTTCTACACCTCCTACCATACAAAGCTTCACAAGGTGCCATTTGAATTCCTGAGTGGTAGGAATTATTGAAAGCAAACTCAATTAAAGGTAGAAGATCATCCCATAAGCCTTTGAAGTCCATAACACATGCTCTTAACATCACCTCCAATGTCTGTATTGTCTTCTCTGATTGGCCATCAGTTTGTAGATGGAAAGCTATGCTAAAATGTAACTTAGTTCCCAAAGCCTCTTATAAGCTTTCCCAGAATTTGGAGGTGAACCTGGGATCTCTATCTGAGACTATAGAACTTGAAATCCCATGATGTCTAATTATCTCATCTATGTATTTCTTGGCCAAAGCATTCAAAGAATCTATCTGTTTAATTGGCAAGAAATGTGCTGACTTGGTTAGCCTATCAATAATCACCCATATTTCATCATGCTTCCTGCTAGTCCTTAGTAATCGCATCAAGAAATCCATCATAATCTTTTCCCACTTCCATTTAGGAATGGACAAAGGTTTAAGCTTGCCGATAGGTGCTTGATGTTTTGCTTTAACTTGCTGACACATTAAGCATTTTCTAGCATACTATGCAACATCTTTCTTTATTCCTCTCCACCAAAATTGCACTTTTAAATCTCTATACATTCTTGTACTCCCCGGGTGCATTATATAGGGAGCATTGTGTGATTCATTAAGATTTTCATCCTTCAATTCTAACATATTAGGAATACATAGTCGGTTACCTACAACCATCAATCCATCTTCTCTTATCTCTATTTCAAAAGGTTTATCATTTTTGATCTCTTCTCTGAGCTTTCTCAAGTACTCATCTTGCTCCTACAATTCCTTAATCTTCTTATTCAACACTGGTCTTATTCTAAAATTAGCCAATATACAACTAGATTTGGCCTGCCTTAATGTGACCTTGAGTTCAGCTAATTCCTTCAACAAAGGAAGATATACTGTCTCTACATATGCTATAGTAGATTTTCTACATAATGCATCTGCTAATACGTTAGCTTTCCCTGGGTAGTAATCTATCATCAAGTTGTAATCCTTTAATAGTTCTAATCACCTTTTTCGCCTTAGACTTAACTCCTTTTGGCTCATCAAATACTTAAGACTCTTGTGGTCTATGAATACCTTGGTAGTGACTCTATATAAGTAATGTCTTCATATTTTCAATGCAAAGATTATGACAACTAACTCCAAGTCATGCGTAGCATAATTCATCTCATAGGTTATAATTACCTAGAAGCATAGGTATCACTTTATCTCCTTGTATCAACACACACCCCAATCCCTTCCTTGAGGCATCATTATACACTATATACCCATCACTACTAGAAGGCAAGGTCAAAATTGGTGCAGTTGTGAGCCTATTCTACAATTCCTCAAAGTTTTTCTGGCATTCTTCTGTCCACATAAACTTCTAATTCTTCCTTTTCAATTTGGCAAGTGGGGACGCTATTATGAAAAAGCCCTCTACAAATCTTCTGTAATAACTAGCTAAACCCAAGAAACTCCTCACTTCTGCTATATTCTTAGGTGCTTCCAATTTAACCACAACTTTTATTTTTCTTGAGTCCACATTTACTCCTTGTTCTGAAATTATGTGTCCAAGAAACATCACTTCCCTTAACCAAAACTCACATTTATCAAATTTGGCATACAACTCTTTCTTTATCAATGTCTCCAAGCAATCCGTAAATGTCCCTCGTGCCCCTTGTAACTCTTAGAATAAACCAATATATCATCAATGAAATCAATGATAAATCGGTCTAAGAAAGGCTTGAAGACTCTATTCATTAAATCCATGAAGGCTGCAGGTGCATTCATTAATCTAAAGGGCATAACCAAGAACTCAAAATGCCCATACTGTGTTCTAAAAGTAGTCTTTCATATATCGGACTCCTTTATACTCAACTGGTGATAACCTGATGTCAAGTCTATCTTGGAGAAGACTTTTTCCCCTTCCAATTGCTCAAACAAATCATCTATGAGTGGAAGCAGATATCTATTCTTGATAGTGACATGGTTAAGCTTCCGGTAATCCACACGCATTCTTAATGATCCATCTTTCTTCTTCACAAAAAGATCCAGAGCTCCCCAAGGCAAATAGCTAGGCCTAATGTAACCTTTCTCTAGTAACTCTTCCAACTGCTCCTTAAGCTCTTTCAATTCTGTCAGATCCATTCTATAAGGTAGAATTAATATCAGTGTTGTACCTAAAAGAAGCTCGATGGGAAACTCAATTTACCTAGGTGGTGATAGTCCTAGTAATTTCTCTGGAAAGACATTCAGGAATTCCATGACCATTGGAATTTCTTCTAACTTTCCTCCGTCTATCTTCGTGTCTACCACGTATGCCAAGAATGCTTCACTTCCCTTCCTCATCATTTTATCTATTGTCAGAGTCGAAACAATTCTAAGTGAACTTGCTTTCTTATCCCCCATAAACATCACCTTTCTACCTTCGTCCAACTCAAACTCTACTATCTTCTGATTGCAATCTAAACTGGAATTATATTTTTCTAATATATCCATGCCCAAAAGCACATTTAATCCTCTCCTCTTCAATGGCATTAAATCCACCAATAATTTTCCTCCACTAATACATATTTCACAATTTCTATAAACTTGACTAATAATAATATACTAGCTAATTGGAGTACTGACCATCAAAGGAGTATCCAATGGGCTCAAATTTCTACCATGCACAGTTCCACTCAATGAAATAAATGAATAGGTAAACCTTGGATTAATCAAAACAATAACATCATCATCAAATAATTTAACCATACCAGTCACAACTTTCGGAGCTGTTTCTGCATCCTCCCATGTACTTTAGCTAATGCTTACCACCTGGGTCTCCTTGCAGGATTTACTTTCTTAGCTGCATCAGAACGACCCACTTTAGTTGTAGTCTTGTATCCCACAGTATCAACCTTTTTTGAAGCTTACATCGGAGTTCTCTCCTGTTTTGCATACCGTAGGCACTCTCTAGCCATGTGCCCTTTTTCTCCATAGTTGATATAGGCTCCATTCAATCTATAGCATTCCCCCTTATGGAATTTACCGCAATGTTCGCACTTAGGAACGGTTGGCTTATCTCCCTCTCCTCTTCTACTACCTCTAGCTGTTGAGGCTTGATAATAAACAGCTCTCATCTGTTTAGACCTACTTACACCAGTGCTCTTATCCTCAGACTATACGTGGAAAGTCCTAGCACTCCTCTCTGACATAGGAGTGCCACCTCCACTCTTGAACTGTTCTCTATCATTTCTCTTTTTGTTTACGACATTGTTTATTTTCTCTACATTCTCAACCTTTAGTGTCACTTCTACCAGCTGTTGGAAATCACAGAAATTCTACGCCACCACTTTTTCCTGATGGCTAAATGTAATCTTGTTTCAAACTTATGACATTTAGCTGCTTCGCTCATCATCATCATCTCAGCTACATATTGGGATAGTTGCACAAATCTGCGCTCATACTTGCTCACTGTCATCTCCCTCTAGGTGAGACTCTAAAATTCCCTCTACTTCTGCTGGATATACACCTCAGAAAAATACTTCTTCTTATAAGCAGCTAGGAAATCTTTCTGTGTCAACACTGACAGTTTCAACTGACTCCCTAACACACTTTCCCACCAATACAGAACATGCCCTTATAGCAAGCTGACAGTATACTCAACCTTCTCATCATCCTCATAATCCATTTGCTCCAATATCCTTTCTGTCTTCCTCAACTATGTTTCAGCTTCTTTTGGATTGGTGGTTCCATAAAAGCCCACTACCCGATACTTTTAAAGCTTATCAAATTGCTTCCCCTTCTTAACCAGGGCTGGTGTAGAAGTTTGCGGCATCTAGCCCATGGCCTAGAAAAAAGTCTAACCAAATGCCTGGAATAATCGAGGATCTAATGGAGTAGGCACTTGCTCCTGCAGAAGAGGTGACTCCCGTGTCTGTGATCGAGAGGGCCCGTTACTATGCCTACAAAAGCCTCAGCATTTCCTAGGGCTTTAGACTTATCAGTACTCTCCTCTTTTGATGGAGAGTCAGGTACGATAGACCCTTGCAAAACTCCTCATGCTCTTTTATAAGGTGACATCTTACTCCTTCAATTTAAACACTAACAATTAGCTTACGTTTCATTTTAATCTGATTTCCTACATGTATGCATGATATGTATGTCACTTAATGCAATCAATCAATTCAATAATGCTAACACTTATTCACACATCATATAATCTATATCACTACACAATCTAAGCCTAGGAATCCTTAAAAATCCTAAGCTCTAATACCAAACATGTTGGAGCTTGAGTCGCATTACTAGATACAATTGTAAGGGGAAATTTCAGCATCGGCGGGAACGAGTTCGCCATAACAAGCTAATGTTTCATTGCGGCAAAACTGAGGAAACATTTCCAGGGACCTTTCAGGAGTAGTTCATTAGAACCAACATTTGGCTTCACTGCAATGAAGTCTCAAGGTGAAGTGAATGCACCCTTTAGGAAAAATATGCCGCAGCAAAATCACAACTTCGTCACAACGAAGTTTTGAAAGAGAACATAAATACCTCTTAGGAAGAATACGTTGCGACGAACGTCTAGCTTTGCTGCGGCGAAGTTATAAAATCAAACATAAAAATCTTTTAGGGTTTTAACCTTCGATTCACAACCCAGAGTCCAACAATTCAACTTTATTAAACACTTCTATTTCTAGCCACAAAAATCAACAACTCACCCAAAGGAAAGTATAAACATACACAAAAAGGAACTTCTTCAATTCTGAATCTTATTACTAAAACAAAATAGAGTTTGAACAGAGCTTTAGTTACATATCAACATTACATCATTAGCTTAATACAAAAATACATATGGATGCTCATGTTCGATGCGCTGCTAAAGCTACCCAAAAGTAATTGAACTAACTTAGTTATTAAATGTAGCCATCTCGGAGTTTCCAAATGCCTTGCAAGGATCGCTAAGTTTCTTGTTCTGCACCTAAGGAGTGAAAAATAATAGGTTGAGCTACAAAGCTCAGTGGCCAATATATTTATAGCGATCGATAAGGAGCCATACAATTAAGCATATATGTACATATATATCTCTACATCTATACTTCAATCTAATTTAGCAATTTAATTGTCAACAGTTCATACTCAACACGCATAGTTAAGGAAATCATCACATAACACATAACATGTGTATTTAAACGTCAAAACATAACACTCAATTATGCATCATACTTGACAATTCAAAAATGTGATGCATAGACAAATGGCTCGAGAGTCCCATGGGTCGAAATGGAGAAACCGAAGTTTACGCCATGAACAAAATAAGTCCATTCTTAGGATCTCATATGCCACAAGCGGGCAATCGAGAGAAGGCTTTATTCAACGTGCACGTGAAGAATGAAATGGTTTCTCTCTTGCCCAAGCACAAGCAAATTCTTATGCTCCATACATTTCATTGCATGTTCATACTTTCATGCTTCTTATACTTGTTCCTCTTTTCATTCATATAAAATGCCAATCATATATGAAGGCATATCATGATAATGAATCATTCTTCATTTTTCAACAATCACATTAATTCAAAACAAGCAATTTAGCACATAATACACAAGTAAGCAAACTTGCCCATTTTACACAATAACTATAAACATATTACCCACCTAAATTGTTTGAAAAATTCAACTCAATTGTGCCTTTCCACTTGCGCTTGGGTAAGATTTTCTTGGCTTCCTAAAACAAACCAAATTTTCATTTAAACAACATTCAAATGTAAATGCATAAGTTTCAATAATAAAAAATAAACAAAATTAAGCTTAAACTTATGCTATCCATAGTTCATCTAGGTTAGAAAACTAATACCTAGGTTAAAATCAATGAAATATCAAAATGGGTTCTTCTTTCTCTGTTCATTCCCAACACAAAAAAACCTGTTTCTCTAATCCCTTTTCTAACAAAGCAAGAAGGAAAGATGAACTTACCTTAAACTTAGCCCAAATCTTCTTCCTTCCTAGCTTCCCATGATTTTCTTCGCTTCTTTCCCTAGCTTCCACGATTTTCTTCTTCCTCTTTCTTTCCCACATTTTTCTCTTTTCTTCTTATTCAATGATTCTAATTTCTACTCATGCCCACTAAATTAATGGACTCAATTTAAAAAGAAAATAAATAAAATAAAAATTTAGGGTCCAACACTTGTGCTCCTTGCGACCAATTTGAGGGAACATAAAAATACTATAACATTATAGAACGGAAAAGGAACTATAGGTTGATGAAAATGAGGAAGTTGCCGTTCAAGAAAAGAAGAGGAGATAGGGGAAGATGAAGAGGAGGAGCCAAATGAAGAGGCTATCAAGGAATTATTGATGTTCATCTCAAGTAAAAAGGACTACTACTTTCCATAAAACAAACTGTCATAGCCAATAATAGATCCAAGGGGTTCTATTATTCCTTGTTATATTAACAGTTTGTTATTAAAAGAGGAATTAGTGGATTTGTATGGTTTTATTGATTTAATACCATATATCCTTATTATATTGCAACATATGACCTATTTACAAGGCGATGAGCCCTTACTTGGGAAGAGAGGTGGAAGCAAGTCATTAATTATAGATCAAAGTTGAAGAAGGATTTACTGATAAGTCCAACTAAAAGACTTATAAAGAAATGCTGGTTGGGAAGCAACCCAACAATTAGGTGTGTCTATTTTAATTAAGTAGTTTGTAGGATTTGCTTCTAATTTTGTTACTTAAGATTTGATGAAGTTCCATAGACTATGAAGACAACATCAACCATATTCATTAGAGTACAGAAGATTTCATTGGCATTATATGGATGTTGATGACACTGGATAAGACTGGAAATCTTTTGCTATCAAGGAAGTACCTATTATCCTCTCCTCCTCCCTTTATTTGTCATATTTCTTTTTAGTGTTCTTGCATGTTTTGTATATTGAGGATAATTTACAACTTATGTATAAGAGAGGGACTTAGTAGTTAACCTTATCAATTTTGTTATAATTAGCTTAATAATGAATAATTACAATTTTTTTAAAGGATGTTGATCAAGATGATTCATTATAAGTTTGGTTATGATTGTGATTTGATTTGTTTACAAATAATTATGAGTTTTGATAATTAAGTTGATTTTAGTTTAGTTCATTAATATTAAAAATAGATATTTGATTTGCATTAGGATATTTTATGTATCATTTGTACATGTATTAAGCTAAGTATGAATTATTAAAGAAAAAAAGAAAAATAGTAGTACATGAATAAACGAGTATAAATAATTTCACTCCGTTGGCTTTGTACCAATAAAAAATTTGAAGTTAAAGAGTTATGCTACTAGTCATTTAAGATAGTGACATAGTTAAGTATCTGGGGATATTTATGACAAGGTGTTTACTCTTGTGTCAAAAGGCTATATGACTT
This sequence comes from Erythroxylum reticulatum, assembly GCA_025504915.1. Taxonomy (NCBI): domain Eukaryota; kingdom Viridiplantae; phylum Streptophyta; class Magnoliopsida; order Malpighiales; family Erythroxylaceae; genus Erythroxylum; species Erythroxylum reticulatum. Next base: position 31,607,326 of record JANSVA010000005.1, on the reverse strand, counting down.
TTGCAAACAAGCTTCTAAATGCTTTTATTAAGTTTAATGTTTTACTTTTAATAAAGGGTATGAAAGGTTTTAACATTTTTCTTATATATGTTTATTTTATGCATTAAAATGGAATGGTGTGATTGAGTTAAGATTTGAAGAATTATTAAGTGAATTGGATAGATTTATAATTTAATGCAAGTAAGTAAGTACTAAATAATTTAATAAATTTGCAATTGAATGAATAATAGAGGATCTTGATTTGCAATTGAATGAATAATAGAGAATCTTGATGGATTTCTTCGCTATGTTTAATGCTTTCCCAACTTATTTTTTATTAAGTTGAGAGTAATGAAATTGATTTTCTTGAGGAGAAGAGAATGCTTAAATATGGGGGAGTTGATAATTGCTTATTGTATATATTTTTAAGGATTATATTTAGTGCATTTTGCATGTTTACTTAAGTATTTTTATTGTTTTTAGTATTTATATTATGCTTTTAGGTTATAATTCTCTAATTTAGAGCAAAAGGTGCAAATTGAAACAAGTTTGAGGGGATTTGCAACTATTTTAACCAAGTTATGAAGATGTTTAAAATTAACATAGGTACCAATATACTCGTGTTAATGTATTTGTAAATCATTGCCATTTCTTATGCAAACTGATTGGTTTTAAGAGTTCTAAAAAGTTACACAGTCATCCACACACCCGTATTGATGCTTGTGTTCATACTTTGAGCCCCTGTTTGTTTTAGATTCAAGAATTTTGTGATTTTTAATCAACATAGTCATTAATAGGGTTGTCTTGATGCCTTTGTTCCACTAAAAACCAATTTTTTTAACTATGAAAGACAAAATTAAGAGGAAAAGTGAAGAGGAGGCTTGAAAAACACAAATTGACAGTCAAAACAGTAAATAGAACAAAGAACAAGTAAGGAAACACATGCAAAGTGGATTTTCATCAATCTAAAGTGAATTTCTTGAAGAATAAAAGGGATTTCGTTATATTTCTTTTGATTTTTATGATTTTCCTTTAGTTTTGACATTAATTTGTTCTATGATTAAGAACTAAAAGTTTGTTGGCAATTGGATTAGATGAACACCATGATAGACTTTGTAATGATTTTATTTTAATTTAATTCATTCTTTAGTTTCATTAAGATTCAATTATATGCTCTTAATTATTCTTAAATTAATGTTTCTAACATGTTGCTTTATGTATGATTTCATGCAATTGAGATTGAGAAATCCTTTGTATTAATATATTTGATATAATTGAAAGGAGTTGTATGAAAATCTAAAGATAAGTTTACGTAAATATTTCAATTAGAGTCAAACTTAATAGTGAAATTCATATATCAATTAATACAATTATGAGGTTTTTAATTAGAAAGAGATTTCAATTAATCAACTTAGGATTAGATGTTAATAATCTTAAGAAAGATATTAGCATAATTGGGAAATTTTCACAATCCAATGAACTATAGATTAAATTGATTAATAAAATCATGATTTCATAAGAAGTCTTATGGGAGACTCAAATTCTAGGCATCACTATCTTCTTTGTTTTTTTTTCAGTTTTATATTTCTTTTATTTAGTTAATCATTTTAATTTTTAATTTGATTAATCATAAGTACCATAATTTATTAGAGTAGATAATAGACAAATGGTAAGTACGAATAATTCTAATCTTTGTGAGATCGACCCATACTCGTCAATGCTAGCTACATCTATATTATGTGCTTCCAGTTAAAACAACTCAATCACAAACAAATAAGAGGTAATGATGATTCTCTCTTAACGATAGTTAAAGGATGATTAAAGTGAGCCAACTTCACATCCCACATATTATATAACAGGATGGAAGGTCGAGATCAACCGATGTTAACATTAAGTGGAACATCTATCATTGTGAGGGACAACTATATTCCATTAGGAATACTCTCAAAAGACTATTATTATAAACTATATATATTTTTTGGTATAATGGTTATTTTTTTTACTTTATATTAAATTTTAAATTGCAATTGTGTTTTAATCTAAAGTAAAATTTGTTAAAATTTTTAGTTACGATATTAAAATGTGAATTTTTGAATTCTTAATAGTTTCTAAGGACTAACTTAATTAAAAATCATATTTTTCTAGCAAGAATGACAAGAACATAAATATTATTACTTTGGAAATCCAATTTCCCATTTTCACAAGTAAAAATGGGTAAAAGATATTAATCTCTGTTATTATTGGTTTTTTTCTAAAAAATTCCTTTATATTTTAAAATATAAGAAATCTTAAGTTAATGAAAATTCTGATATACATCCTTATATTAAGTATATAAGGATTATCATTAAAATAGTTAACATAGAGTTCACGTGACAAACCCTATCTGTACGGACATGACATACGTGACATTAATAAACTTATAGAT
>JANSVA010000005.1:31572433-31588405 GCA_025504915.1 Erythroxylum reticulatum | reverse complement strand
TAATTTATCATCATCTTCACTTGAATCTTGATCAGATTCACTGGCATCATCATTATTGATTTCTTCAATCTTTAATGTCCTTCGAATCTTTCTTGAAATGAAGGATAATTTATCATCATCTTCACTTGAATCTTGATCAGATTCACTGGCATCATCATTATTGATTTCTTCAATCTTTAATGCTTTTGAAGATGCACTTCTATTTTTCTAATTATTTTGATTCTTTTGACCAGCCTTTAATGCAATAGACTTATCTCTTCTAGGTTTATCTTCTACATCACGCTCTACTTCATGTATCTTCAGTGAACCAAGCAATTCGTCTAGCTTTAGCTTGTTTAAGTCCTTGGTCTCTTGTATTGCTGTAACCTTGGGTCTCCATCTTTTCGGTAGACTTTTGAGAATCTTTTTGACATGATCTTGATTATCGTAGATTCTCTCAAGAGCTTTAATTTCGTTAACGATTGTTTGAAATCGTCCAAACATCTTATCAATAATCTCCTCATCTTTCATCTTGAACAGCTCATACTAATGAACAAGAATAATGATCTTGGACTCTTTCACTTGATTTGTGCCTTCGTGTGCAATAGATAATGTGTCCCACATTTCCTTTGCAGATACGCATCCATGAACCTTGTCATATTCACTTCTGCTTAAGGCACAACTTAGAAAGAACTTGGCTTTTGAGTTCAACTAAAATCGAGCTTTTTGATCGACTGATCATTTGTCACGAGAGATGATATTGCCTTCATCATCTATTGGTGTATATGGACCACTCCCGATGATATCCCAAAGATCAATATGTGCGAATTCTATGAAGAGTCGCACCTTGTCCTTCCAATAATGATAATCCTCATCATTAAACGCAGGAGGTCTTGTGACCGAGGCACCTTCAACTATAAAAACATGTGATTAAGCTATAGATCTTTGTCCTTACTTTGTGACAGTGTTTCTTGGAAACCTTGCCCTGATATCAACTTAAGTAAATCACTTATTAATATAGAAGTCCAATATGATATGTAAACTACACTAGAAGGGGGTTGAATTGTGTAATCTTTTCGAAAGTATTAATATTTTAAAACTTCTTGAATTTCTTTACAAAAAATTCAAATGATTACTAAAACACTTTGCTAAAGTTGATAAGCAATGCAATCGCAAGTAATATTATCTAATCGTCTAACAACAAGAAAATTAAAAGTAAGGGTTAGAGAATAGACAATGCGATTTTATACTAATTCACTCCAAACTTTGGGTTACGTCCAATCCTCAGAGTTAGGATGAGATTTCACTATACTCTTCAACTTTACAAGTATTCTTTCTACACTTGCAGAGCCTCTTCAGGTCTCTCTGATAAAGTATTCTTTATCATCTATATTAGCCTCTCCAGGCTCTAGCCTTCCTTTCTCTCTCTAAAAAAAGTATTTTTGAGCTTTAGGTTACAAATGTATTCGCTCACTTCTTTCGCACTTTAAATATAGGATATTTGCTAATGTAAAAGAATTCATTATCTTAGTCTTCGACTAGAACTAGTATTTATAGCCTAAGTCTCTAACTGTCTTCTTGAAAACTGCTTCTTGAATCTTCTAGAAATAGTTATTAGTTGAGTTATGTAACTAATTCCAACTAACTAAGTGTCTGACGTTCTAAAATATCTTCCTTTTGTATCATCTGGAATAATGCTTTTTCTGTTATTATGTTTCATCTGTTATTCCACTTCATCTATTGTATCACTTCATCTGGTGTCACGCTTCGTCTGGTGTTGCGCTTCGTCTGGTGTCACACTTCATCTGGTGTGGCGCTTCGTCTGGTGTTGTGCTTCGTCTAGTGTTAACCGTGCACCTTCTGAGTTGACTAAGTGCTACTTACATTTTTCTACACACTTAACAAACTTATCAAAACAGTTCATACATTTTTAAGATTATTATTATTTGATTGTCATCAAAATTAATAGAAGTAAAATCCTCTTGACTTAACAACTTATACCCTTACATTTACTCCTTTATTTCACTTCCATATCATCACAACTTATTCTCAACACAACTCAAATTCAAGTTTATATTCAAACATTAAAAATTGATGCATGCACGTATTACACCATTTTTAACTCTCTCTCTACTGCACCTGGTGTTTCATTATGAACTCATTCTTTATAACCACTCTACTCGTCCGAAACCTCTCTACTTACATAACTTATGATTGAATTCATTCCAACACTAACACATCATCAAAATCATTTACACAGTACCTAGAAAACTAAACCACAACTTACTTGATTTTTCTGAAAATTCTTCAACAATGAGAGTGAAGAATAGGGTTCGGTGGAAGGAAACAACAAGACCAAAGAGAAGCAAATTCCTAACTGGACTGAATTGTTTAGTTTGTAAAGGTTAACACTAATGTAAATAAAAAAATAGTAGTCGGTGATGAATATTCAGTGATTTTCAATGAACTCCTACATAATATGAAGAACAACAAAAGCTTCAGTGATTTTTCTTCTAACACACGTACTTGCATGTGTTGTTATCATATTAACACATGACTCCATGCACGACTCTCATTTGCCTTTCGTGTAAGCTGCCACATGTCTCCAACATGTTATGCCATTTATCACACAATGATGAAGCCAAATGTTAATAATTCGTAGGCTTAATCATACTAATTTTTATGTACCACTTAACTTGTTACTTGTCAATTTTCCTAGTCCAAAATCCAAAATACCTCAAATTTTCGAAAGTTTCCTAAATTCTAAAATAATAATAATAATCTCCAAATAAATTTTCAACACATAAAAACCATAATTCTCTTTTTAATCGAAATTGTAAAACCAATTGTACCCGAAATGTCAATGAATGCATGTACGATTATTTGTATATATCAAAAATATATATACACATATAAGTGGCTACTAAAAAATGCGAAGTATACAATGCAATGTTAATCCTTCAATATTCTAGCCCCTAATATAGGGTGTTGCATAAAATTAGTCCAGTTATCAAACTAAAAACTTATATATTCTCCATTCCCTAGCCTATACTTCATATATGGATAAATCTTCTCCCTAAGATTCAATAAACTTTTAAAGATCAAAGAATAGTCGCTGATCAGTTTAAGTTGCCAAAAGCATTAGACAGAGAGATAATAGGTTTGCACCTATTTAACCCACATTGCTTCCTTATCAACAAGTAATAATTGTAACATAATTGCAATGTAAAAAAAATTAAAATACTTGAAGTTAGTCAAGTTTAAAATAAATTATTTTATTACCAATGCAAATTATTTTAATAACAATTCTTATTTCATTATAACATTCTAATAAAATATTTAGCAAATTAGATATTCGTGAATATTTATATAAAAATAAAACTAACAAATATTAAATTAAAAATTTCTATCTTTCACTTATATTTAAGCATAACAAGTTCTTATTAAATTCTCTAATAACTCCCTTTTTGGAAAAAAACTTAATTCAATATCAATTATTTTTGATGATATATGTAAATTAATAAATTATAAAGTTACATAGAAAATGAAATACACTTCTTGTAATAGAGAACTAAAGTTTTTATAAAACCGGTATAAATTTATTTTATTTACAAGTCCCATGTTGCAATTCCGATATAAAGATGTTATAACATGCAAATAAAATAAAATATTATTAAAAATAGTGTCGTGTCAATGACATTATCAAGTTCTTAATAATTATGTTATAATAAAGTTAAATTTTAGCGTGTTTTAAATGTTAAGTTTTAAATGTTCTTTCTAAAATAGTAAGGTTAAATTCGCCAAAAAAAAAATCAAAGTGAGTTCCATCTTGTTATATAGACAATGACTTAGTATTTGGGGGGAAAGAATAAAAAAAAATTATTAAAATTTTACCAGGTCGAGGTTCAATTTTTTGTCATAGAGGAGTCTAATTTTTAAGTTTTCTAAATATTAAAGTTGTTTATGAAATATTAGGATTAACTTTACTGATTGGTAAAAAAAAACTTACCCTGTTGTATATAAACTGGTAGAAACACTTTTGTTGGGCATTCACATGGAAGCATCCAGAATAGCGCTCCACTGTGGTGGAAATTGGCGGTGGTTGTAGTAAACGTGCAGGGAAGTGGCCAGGGCCAGGGTCAAACTTTGAATGCTGAAGCGGGAATCTGAAAACTGATTCCTGTTGCACCAGGCGATATTGTTTTGTCTGCCCTTCACCTTCTAGAAGTTTATATCATTGTGACTGTGGTAGTTATAATATATATTTTTCACAACGAGGGTACGTCCGCCAGCGAGCAAGGGAGGTTACTTGTCTATTTTGTTTTTCGGACATAACCATCAATCCCGCGGGAGTATGTTCCAATTTTGGTAATATAATAAAAAATAAATAAAATGCCGAAGAATACCTATGCCATTCATTAGGATTAACTTAAAAATTTAAAATTCTATTGAATTTAATAAATTCAAATTTTTAATAAAGTAATTCGCTACTAATGTTATTACTACAGTATGTAACGTTAGTTCATGCTTTTATCATATTAATAAATTAATATTTAAAAATAAAATTAAAATATAAAAAAACTTCAATTCCTAAGGCAAATTCCGAAACTTCTCTTTTTTTTTCTTTTTTTTTTTCCTCCTACCTTATCTTACTTGGCTCTGTTTATTGGTAGCAATTTTTCTTAAACCTTACATGGTATTTGATTTCCCTAGTAGAATAAATAAAAATAGAATAATTATTCTTAAGAATAAAATAGGCGAAGAATAGAATAGAATAAAATAAATAAATAATAAAAAAGAATAATAAATAAATAAATAATATTTATAATAATATTATTAATAGAAAAAAAAATCATCTTTATCTATTCTTGTTTTACGTTTTTACGTAAAGAAAAGAAGATATTTTAAACTATTTTTAAAAGTATAGGGATTAGGGATAACTAATATGTATGTTATTTTTTAACCAAATAAAAAAATAATTATTCGTTAAAAATATATCAATAATAGAATAATTCAACCAAAAGTGCCGTAAGTTTCCTGATAATCGCGCGTTATTTCGTACCCCATACACGTCCACCGAGGTTAAGGCAACCGCAATGTATTCTTTACAGACCGATCAAAATTAAAAGTAGGGCAAATAGGACAGAAAGAGGACGTAGAATGGCAAAATGGTAAAAAGACGAAGTAGGGTGTGGCATATGTAATAAACACTGTGTTACGTGGCCAAGCGTAGCAGCATTTTGGTTTATTTTATTTTTTCTCAGCCGTCTCTCACGTTCTTGAAGATCCCCATTCTACCGAACCAACGCAGTACCAAACCCACCATCAGTGTAGTAGGAGTTGTTTTCTATTATTATTTAAGTCGTTAAGGTTTATCAGCTCTTCATTTCTTTATTCACTTTCCCAAGACACGCGTCCGCTCTGGTTTTTTTTTTTTTTTCATACAAGGGGTAAATTTGAAACCGTACGCTTTTCTTTCCCTTCACACTTTCCCACAAGCAGAACACCATTCCACCCCACACGTTCTTCAACTCGCTCCACCTTCTTTTGACAAATTTCACGTACCTTTTTGAGAATTTGGGGCATTTGTTTGACAAAAGACAGGTATCCTGGAAAAACGCCGGATATCGCGTCATGGCTTCTACTAGTTCCGATGACCAGCGAGAGGTGCTAATCAAGGTGGACGGAGCTAGAGATAGTGGTGGTGGGAATATCATGAGAGGTTCTAGCTACGATTTCTTGAGTAACGCGGCGAGAGAAAGTAAAGATAAAGAGAAGCGGAATCCAAGTACGAATGGTAATGAGAGTTACAGATTTGATTTTACTCATAACAACAACGACGGTAGTGATAGTGCAGCTACATCTTCAACGGAAGATCCAACTTCGAAGCTCATTGGTCAGTTCTTGCACAAGCAGCAAGCCTCAGGTGAGTTCTGTTTAGATATGGACTTGGAGATGGCTGAGCTCCAAAGCGACACAGCCGTTATTCATCGAAACTTATCTACGGTGCCTGAATCTTCCCCAAGAGTGAACCGGGTCTCATTCGATCCGACCCCACCTGGGTCAAGCGAGTCAGTGAGGAGACGCCAGTTGCAGTATAAAGATTCTCCCAAGAAAGACAGCACTAGCAGTGGTGTTGGTGCTGGTGAGGGTGGGGAGATTTTGAGGTGTAGCTCGAGAAACGACGCTTCATTTCCTAATAGTCCTTCCCTTAACAAGAAGTCCAACTGGTTGAAGGAAAGGAGTAAGTCGAGGTTGATGGATCCGCCGCCAGAAAAATCGGGTAGGATGGCGGTTGGACGGTCGGGACAGTTGAAATCAGGATTTGTAGCAAAGTCAGGAATGTTGGGTAAAGGGAGTGTTGTTGAGGAGGAGGAGGAGGATCCTTTTTTGGAGGAAGATTTACCTGAGGAGCTGAAAAAAGATAAGCTTGATATATGGACTTTGCTTGAATGGTTGAGTTTGATTCTCATTATTGCTGCTTTGGTTTGTAGTCTAGCTATTAAAAAACTCAGAAAAATTTTGTTGTGGAACCTTATGCTCTGGAAGTGGGAGGTTCTTGTGCTGGTCTTGATATGTGGTAGATTGGTTTCAGGGTGGGTGATTAGGTTAGTTGTGTTTTTTATCGAGCGGAATTTTCTTTTACGGAAAAGGGTCCTTTATTTTGTGTATGGCTTGAAGAAACCTGTGCAGAATTGTTTGTGGTTAGGGCTTGTTTTGATAGCTTGGCATTTCTTGTTTGATAAGAAAATTGAGAGGGAAACCAGGAGTGAGACCCTCAGGTATGTCACTAAGATCTTGGTGTGCTTGGTGGTGGGTACATTGTTGTGGCTGGTGAAGACTCTTGTTGTTAAGGTGCTTGCTTCTTCATTTCATGTGAGTACTTACTTTGACCGGATTCAGGAGTCACTGTTTAATCAATATGTCATTGAAACACTCTCCGGTCCTCCATTGATTGAAATTAAAAAGAATGAGGAAGCCGAAGAGAGAATGGCTGCTGAAATACAGAAGTTGCAAAATGCTGGTGCTAGCCTTCCACCGGCCCTTAAAGCAGCTGCTTCCACATCACCTCCCGGAACAAGGGTTGTAGGTAGTGGCAGGTTGCAGAAAAGTCCTCGAATAGGCACCCCTAGGCTTTCTCATACCCTTTCCAGCGGAGGCAATGAGGCGGGGGATGGTATAGCAATTGATTCCTTGCACAGATTGAATACGAAGAATGTTTCTGCATGGAATATGAAGAGGCTGATCAATATAATTAGGCATGGTACTCTATCCACCCTAGATGAACAGATTCTTGACTCTGCTCAAGGTGAGGATGAGCAAGCCACAAAAATTAGAAGTGAAAATGAAGCAAAACTTGCTGCAAGAAAGATCTTCCATAATGTAGCTAAACAAGGGTCTAGGTAATTTCCAAGTTGTATCCCACTTATAAGCTAACCCTCCTATGTGTATATTATAATTCTTTCTGCTTTTCTTAATCTAACTTTGCTTCATACTGACATTTGATTAGCTGGATCAGGTGACTGTTTCTTTTTGTTGGTTTGAGGTCTAAGATGTCAAGTGCGCAATATAAATTATCAATTTGCTTATTGTAGGACTTGTACAGAAAGCAAACAAAAGAAAGATGTATACATTCAAATATTGCATGGCAGAGGGCAATCAGATCAGAAGATACATTCTCTGAAGTGATTCTTCTATGTGGTTATTATGGAGTTGTTAAGCTTGATTATTTCTTTTCCTGCAGGTTCATCTACCTAGAGGACATTATGCGCTTCATGCCAGAAGATGAGGCTTTAAAGACCATGAGTCTTTTTGAAGACGCATCAGAAAGCAAGAAGATCAGCAAGTCCTGTTTAAAGAATTGGGTGGTAAGAACAAGTGGAATATGCATTGCCATTCACTTTTCTTCTCACAATTTCTTTTCTTTTTAGCTTGCCATAATCCAAATATATGCTGGTTTCCCATTGCAAGTACCTAAATTCCTAAGTGTGTTCCATTTCTGGTTACAATAGCAAAAGCCTTAGCTCTGTCAGAATTGATGTGCTTGTACCACTGTGGATCTTGATGACAACATTAACTTATCCAAAATGTGAAGAGTAAGATTCCTATGTTTTATCTTGAGTTCCCACTGTTATCATCAGAAAGACAAAGCCTATGTTGGCAAATTGGATATTAAAGCTAGCATGCTTATCAAATAAGAAGGTTTCTCTTAATTGTTTCAATTCAAAGGCTTATATTTGCGCCAGAACTTGACCATGTCTCTGTTACCATGAGACTATTACATCCTCTCTTGTGCCGCAGAAGAATATTTTTATTGACATGCTCATGCATGCATACAGATACGCATTACTTCTATAAAACAGTGATTTGATTACTTATTCTTGCCTTCTGAACATGTAAACAGTAATCCTACTTTTTAAGACATTTGCATTTAATTGCTAGGATTGGAACTCTATATGATTGCTTTACGGATTAATAAGATGGGTGGTGTATTGCTCATATCTTATAGCTCTAGACACTAACTCTCATGTTTTGATTGACTATTAAACCTTATAGATTTAATCCTTTAATTTTGTTAAAACATTTTATGTCAGGACTTCTGTTGATGTTCTTATCAGAAATCTTATGTGGCATCTTAATGAGAGACACACTTCTAATTGTATTTCCGGCTAGGATCCTGTTAATGTCACGTTAAGAATTTTGGTAAGAACATTAACAGAAGTCCTAACGTAAGAGTGATTAGCAAAATGAAAGGATTGGATTAGAAGGTCTAATAGTTCTAGAAAAAACTAAAATTATAGTTGTTCCTTTTGTTGATAAATTGACAAAGCACTTGGTTTATTCAATCATTTCAGGTTAATGCTTTTAGAGAACGGAGAGCTCTTGCTTTGACATTAAATGACACCAAAACAGCTGTTAATAGATTGCACCATATGGTCAACTTTCTGGTGGGGATAATTATAGCTGTTATTTGGCTGCTTATATTGGGGATAGCAACAAGCAAATTCCTTGTGTTTTTAAGCTCCCAACTTCTTCTTTTGGCATTCGTATTTGGAAACACCTGCAAAACAGTTTTCGAGTCTATTATCTTCTTGTTTGTGATCCACCCATTTGATGTGGGTGATCGTTGTGAAATCGATGGAGTTCAGGTTGGTCTACTAGCTTGGTTTCATATGAGTTTTTGCTTGTATATGAGAACCTAACTTGTCTTGGACAAACTTCAGATGGTGGTTGAAGAGATGAACATTTTGACTACAGTTTTCTTGAGATATGACAATCAGAAGATTATTATGACAAACAGCGTTCTTGCTACCAAGGCCATCAGTAACTACTATCGCAGCCCAGACATGGGAGATGTAGTGGAGTTCCTTGTCCATATAGCTACTCCTGCAGAAAAGATTGCACTCGTGAAACAGAGAATCACTTGGTAAGTTCCTTTCCCATATCTTGTTATGCATTTCTTGCCTGTTTGCTGTCTAAAAAGGACTGTTAGAGGGAATAGGGTGATGTTGATTTAATCATTCCAGAAGCACACCTCGGTGTGACATCCTGAGTTCAATAATGATGAGTTTCTTCAGAAATGTGAAGGGAGTTGTGTGGCGTTTTTAATCTGATAAAATTTTGTTGCTCTGATCACCGCAGTTATATAGAAAATAAAAAGGACCACTGGTATCCTTCGCCAATGATCATATTTAAAGACGCGGAAGGCCTGAATAGCGTGCGAATTGCAGTATGGCTAACGCATAAAATGAACCACCAAGACATGGGAGAGAGATTTGTCAGAAGATCCCTCTTACTTGAAGAGATCACTAAAATCTTCAGGGAGTTGGACATTCAGTACAGGCTACTTCCTCTTGACATCAACGTTCGTGCTCTACCTCCTGTGTCGTCTGACCGTGTTCCTGCGGCTTGGAGTAGTTGATCGTATGACTGGTCTAGTCTCTTATAAAATAGTTGTCAGATGAGTGTTATATTTAGTAAAGAGGCATAGATATCTAGCAATGATTTCTTTTCTTTTAATAAACAATGCGTAGTGCTGCATTTCACATTTTTACCGATCTTCCCTAGCCAGCAAAAATGATACGGTTCAACACAAAAGAAGACACAACGGTGAGAGCAAGAGAGCTCAAGGACGTCACAAGTGGAACTTGAAAGTTAATCCGGGCATGTTATTAATTCTTCACGTATTAAAAAATTGGTACGGATCCACCTAATTCATACCGAGTCTTTACCCTCCAACAGTCTTCATAATCTTTTTTAGGGTGCCCCCTTCTCTCCTTGACTTGCATTCTTCTTACCATCTAACCTTGGCATTGTATAACCTTGTCAGGATTTTATCTATTACATATATAACGAGGCATTAATTGCTATGCTAGCACTTCAAAACTTGCAATTAAACGAGTCTCCTTTTCAAAATTTTTAATTTAAGGAGATGTAATTTGCCACACATAATCTAAGTGATAAGAATATCATTTTTAGGGCAATGTTGTTGAGTTCAAAAGTACGCTAGAAAAAACATGGATCTTAAATGTCTAGCTCAAGAATGCTTAAAAGGTATTGGCATTGATCATCATTATCTAATTTAGTTAAGAAGCTAAAACGCAAAATATAAAAGGTATTGGCATTGATCATTATTATCTAATTTAGTTAAGAAGCTAAAACGCAAAATATTTCTAAATAGACCATTGATATGTTATCTTGAAATGATAGAATCCCAAATATTTTCTCCTTATTTTTCATTGAAATAGATAAGCTCTTGTTTCTTCACCTCACTATATCAATAATAGTATCTTTATTCGAGTTGAAAATAAATAATAAGAAGTCCTACCTTCAAGACTTATGTTAAATGTTATAGTGCTAGGGAAATCCATCCACATATAAACAAGTGATGCTACATCTAGTATATGAATCATGAACAGAGAAATTTCGATTAATGTTGAGCTTTGGTATTGCATGTCAATCAATATAACTTTCCGAGTTTATTGATTTTTAATTTTGTGAGTTTGTTAGGAGAGGCATGCAAAAAGTTTTTTTCAAATAATCAGAACATGTCAATAAAGTACATCATCAATGAAGGATATGTAAAGATTATTTTTAGGGAAATCATGAATTTATCACTGTGATATCAAAACTTTTACCAAAAAAACTCACATAACTAACAACACCTTATGGGGTTGAGTTTTTTTTGTTCACAATATCTGTCAGGAATTAATCTTGGTTTGGCCATTCAAACCAAAATTCTATAAAGAAAATGATTTTTTCTATAAGGTTTAAGATTAAGACTTGGTTAATTAACTTTGGGTGTGCATTAGTTGTCATTTGACTAGATCAAATATATACTTAACAATTAAGTCATATGCTTAGATGTTTAAGAGTTGGTTTTTTGCTAGGATTCTTGGCATGTATGAGTTGTCATTAGCTAGAAATTCCTTGCTTAAATTATGTGCTAACCTCCTTTTTAACACTATATATATAGGTTTGAGTTTCCTTTGTAAAGCGTGTGTGTGTGTGTGTAAGCAAAATGGTGTGTAGAGAGAGAATTAAGAGTTAGAAAATAAATCAACTTTAAAAGGTTATAACAAAAGCCAAGATTAATAAGAGTATTGTTTCTTACTTATAAATAGTGGAGATAGGATTTTATTGAAAGCTTACAGTGAAGAATCCTTCAATGTAATGATACGAGAGTTCTTACACTTTTCACCCTAAATATTTTAAATGCATTAATTGAATCCTTAGTGAAGGTGTAAAAATTTGTATTTTCGATTTAAAAAAGATTATTTATGTGATTGCTGTTGATATTAACTTATGATGGTTAGTTTTATAATGACTTGAATCTAATTGTATATTAATTTAATTGATATGATATGATAGTTTAGAGTATGGATAGACAAGTTGGGGTTAATAACGTATGGATGTTTGTAAGATTGATGATTGATCTTATGATTTTCTCAAGGATAAGCAAAAATGTGTTGGGAATTTTGCTTATTGTTTAAGAGTTTTATAATATTCTTGGTATTTAATATGTTTCAAATGTATTTTTAGGTGATAATTGCCTTTATAGATTAAAAGGAGATGTATTCAAGTGAAATCGTGATATGGATTGGAAAAATTGGAGCAATTGTGAACTTACACGGTCGACGTGTATAGTGATTGTATAAATCTTTGTAAACGTGTGGACCTTCAGAAATACAATTTCTGCCTATATGAAGTTACAAGATAGTGTATATTACTCGTTTAAGTCTCTGTAAATGTGTAAAGTCATGAATTGAGGTATTTTTAGATACATCCAGCCACCTACGCGTCCTTGTAAGTGACCATTTATATCCTAAAAATCCTAATTGGTTGATTTATAAGGAAATTAAGGGTGTCAAAACAAGAGAAGATTATAATTTAGAGAGAGGCATCAAGAGTCGTACACCTGAAAAGGATGAACAAAGACGCAGAAATATTCTACACACCATTAAAGATTAAACACTGGACACATCAAGTCCATTGCAACTTTCCAAATACTCAAGATCAAGGCATCCAAACTTATTCATTATTTTCTTATTATATTTTATTGACTTAGATGCCAATCATGATTAGTTGTATTTTAAATATGATTATGAATTGTCAAATAGGGTTTATTTTTAAATTGTTTTGTGAAATTTTTTCTTATTCAATTCAATATAGTGTAACTTTGTGGTATTTGTTATGTTTATAGTTGATAAAAAATTGAGCAATTGAATCAAAGTTATACCAACTCTTGTTGCATATTATAATAAACGATCTGTATACTTACATAATTACATACTTTAAAACGTTGCAACAATATTTGATATATGAAAACTATTATAGCTAAAACGACTGACCATATCAACAGATGGACCAACACAGACAAACATAGTCCCCTCCACGGAGATAAAACAAGCATGCATGCAAGCAATACTTGTCTCTTCAATTAATTCACAACCTCAATAGGTTCAAAGCCCTGGCCAATCGAATCCATGACTGCATCTATTATCAGCTGCGTTTTTCTACTACACAGTGGCCATAATTGATCAGGTTCTCCGCCATTTGCTTTAATGTCTCTGACCAACTGGGCGAATGCTCCCACCATATGAACCTCCTGCGGGAGATCTGTGCTAATAATGTGATGACTTGGTAAAGGTTCCCACCCCGTATGAAGGTCATTAAACCAATTTTTCGAAGCAGCCTTGTAATAAGCCTCCTTCTCTTGATAAGGAATGACAAAATCATCCAAATGCAACGTACCTTTCGTTCCTAAGGCAGTAACTTGAGCTGTCAAATTTGACAAGAAAGAGCAGTGGAAGTATGCAACTCTTCCATCTTCCCAGTGTAAAGTAGCCCCACAAGATAAAATAACACCAGCTTCGTTGAAAACAGGCCCTCTCATGGCTAGAACTGTCTTTGGCAGTTCGTAATCAAAAGCCCAGAGAATTGCCCTGATTGCATACCACCCTACATCGCCGAGGGCACCCAGAGAATCGAGATCAGGCTTTACTCGAATGTCGTTTCTCAGATAATCCTCGTCAGGAGCATATGTAAAGCAGGTATGTACCTGATATGATGCAGTAGCAGTTAGTTTAGTTTTCGTAGTTAATATTAGATTTCTTACTATTTAGTATTCTTAACTTATTTGGATTCCTAATTATTATAGGATTAGCATATTTCTTTTTAATTAGTATTTCCTTTTCTTATTAGAAGTTGGATTAGGCCCTATACTAGTATAAATAGGCTGCCTATGCTTGATTTTAAGATATGTCTTTTAACAATCAAATAATTTTATGCTTTTAGAGATTTTTCTACAAACCCTACGCCCTATTTTTAAGTTCCAGCTACAATCTACATCAATTATAGCCTATTCGATTCTATTTATCTTTTTGTTTTTCCTTCCCACACTACATCATGATAGAAGACCAAATTAGAGAATCAAGCTATTTGCGGTTATCACCTATCTCATCATCAAGCTGAGCATGACCATGCTAGAAAGAGGTTTTCATGACATCTTAAACCCCCGCAAGCACTGAATGATTTTAAGTTATAAATTGAGAGTTTGAGCCATTGTCCTTGCAGTGACTAAAACATCATCAAAAACCAATTTAATTTCTAGCATATTTTAACTGTGAGCGTTTCTTTAATAGCAATATCAATTTAATATCAATTTAAGTGATTAAAGAAAAAAAGCGTTATCGGTAACTCACCGCCTTGACCTCTCCGAATTGGTCCTTATCATGCAGAAATCGGCGCATCTGTTGAGTTCTGGGATGGTACATCCACATGGTGGCGTCCATAATCTGGATTCCATTGGCTTGGCATGCCTCCAATATTTCATCCAACTGCCCAACGTTTAGGGCGACGGGCTTCTCCAGCAGTATATGCTTCTTTTTGTTGGCAGCCAAGCGTGCCCATTTCAGGTGAAGGCTGGTGGGCAAAGGGATGTAGACTGCGTCGATTTCTGGGTCTTCCAGTAAAGACTCGTACGACCCATATATCTTTGCTGTTGGAGGAAAGTTATTGGCTTTTGCAAACTCCTCGGCTTTCTCTGCAGACCTGCTAGCCACGGCAGAGAGCTCGGCGTTGGGTGCCAGAGCGATCGCACGAGACATCTTTCGTGCTATCTTGGCGCATCCTATTATTCCAATTCGAATCACCATCTCCGCCATTTCTGATAGCTGTTTATGGGATCTTGTAATTTGAAAGATTATTTGTGTTTCCAACAACTGATGTAGTGGCACTGGCGAGCGGTGGTTGTTGCTTCATCCGCTTGAAATAAACAGGGACACTGAATTAAAGAAAATAACTTTCAAATATCAATCTTCATTTACTTAGATTGTCACATCATCAATTTTAGCAATTTTAAAAATTAATTAAAAATTTATAAATAAAAAAAAAGTATTTTGTACACTATATAATTCAGTGTCCCTGTTTATTTCAAGTGATCATATTTTAAATATACAATCATTAATATATTTGTTAAAAAAAATGTGTTCAAGAAGACAACAAGTTTTATAATCATTAATATATTTGTCTTCATGTGATATGTTAATTATATAAATAAAAATTATTTTTTTAAAAGGTAAAAGATTAAATTGATGAATGGATATATCAATTTTATTTGCTAGGCATGGCGGATATTACCCCTAAAATGAGCACAACTAAGCAATGAAAAATGAAAATAGTTTAACCTGATCCTCTTCATTGAAGAGTAATGAATTTCCAAAACATTAGAACAAGAATGTATCACCAACTGCATTTAACTCTACTACTCCTAGACTTGCACAAGTAGCCTTCCTGTAAATTAGGATAACTCCTTACTAATGGTACAATTAATTTTTCATTGATCTACAACTCTTTCAATGCATCTATGTGAATTTTTAGCCACCAATTGGTTTCTAATTGAGCTCCTTTAAGAAACTCATCCTTTAAATTGTCTTGTTAAGAAATAATCTCTAATTTCTTTCTTTCCGTAAGGCATAAACCACATAACCAATAGATCTCCTTCACATGCATTATGCTTTTGACAAATTTAATTGATTATACCTTGATAGTTAATTGTTGAAACACATATGTTGTAGAGCTGTTGAATTCTTTCTCAACTATCAAAAGGAGAATCCGCATTGAAAGAAGAGGTGTTCAATAGATACAAGCTCTCAATAATATATACATAAAATTCTAGCAAATTTAGTATTTCTCTTATCCTCCCCTTAGTGGCAAGCTATATGATGAATAATATTCTAGGTGTAGCACCCCACTCTTGCAAGACACATACCCGATATCCTGAGTGATATCCAAGTTTGTGCCTCGCGAGGGTAGCGTGCTAGCAAACTCAGTCAGTTAAAACTTAGCATCTTTTTTTTAAACAACAAACATATACGGAAATCAATAAATAAATATGGCTCACTTTATTTCATAAACATTTTTCAATCACATTTATAATAATTGCACTCAAAATCAATTTCATTTACAACCCTTTTCATTTTGGAAATTTAT
>JANSVA010000005.1:31557422-31572333 GCA_025504915.1 Erythroxylum reticulatum | reverse complement strand
AATTTTGTACTTATTATTATTATTAGATATAGAAAGCAGGAATATGTTAATTTTCTGTCGAAGAAAACATGTCAATGTTTTCTAATTTTTGTAAAATTGTTATGGCTTTTTTATTTTCATAAACAAAAAATCGCAATAAAGTAACTCAAACACGTTTTACTTACCTGTTTTTCTTTTTACAAAAACGACGAAAAAAAACATAAACAAACAGTCCCTAAGTTATTTAACTTTTGTTGTTTTAATTTATTTTCATGTAGGATCAACTCCATTTTAATCTATTTCATCTACATATTTATATATTAAAATATAATTAAAATAATAAAATAAAATAGGTGATCGATCCTATTTCACAGGACCTTAGGACATGAACAAGAATATGCGGATTAGACTTTAATAATATAACTCCTGATCAAGATTGACTACTTGCTCTTCCCTTTGCCCTCTCATTTTCACTTGTCATCTTTCGCTAGGAGTCTCGCCCATTAGAATCTTCTTCTTGGTTGCTTTTTTGGCGTGGTTTTCCAGGTTCCTTTATTGTTGACCATGTCAATTTCATTTGGTGTAAAACTTTAGTTCTATGTCCCTCGCAAATCCATATACAGTTAGCACTTAAAATCGTTTTACGTCCACTAAAATTTATATTTTGCGACATCTTTTTGTTTATGTATGTCTACAGTTAGATGCTTCCTGTTCTTAAAATCACTTTTCAAGATTCACGACTTTGTTAAAACTTTGTAACCAATGGCACAACGACGGACAATCTCCGTTCCCAGTATCGGAATGTTAATTATTAGGAATGTCACTGGTTAACCACGTATATGAACCTCACGACCCTTATTGCACCGTCAAAACCAGCCAGCTCCAACCCCGAAGCAAACAGAACTTTAGCGCTTTATTTTAGGGAGGTTTCATTAACCTTTGGCCATATGCTAAGGATGCAGCACAAGAACTAGATCCTAAACATAGTGTCTTACTCAAGTTGACTTCAACACAAACTAAAGATGCAATCAACCATTTCGAAATCTGGCCTGCGGATAGATTTCTGATCAACAAAACTCAGCGTACCTTGCCACTAGGGGCGAAAAAGAACTTCAGCGTTGACAAAGCAGTCAACTATCACAACTGTACAAATGCGAGATTTCGGTCAGTCAGATGTACAGTTTAGCTTCTTATTGAAGAAACTGTAATCAACTAGCATTCTAGTCACTCTATGGACATAAAGAGGACGCCAAAATGTCTATTCAGACACCATCTTAGCTGACAACAGATTCATCAACCTTGCATAACAAGTCCACGAAGATAGGAAATCAGCGCATGAGGAATGAAGAACTTGCAAATAAAAACAAGTATAGGATATTATACCATGGATAAGCTAGCTTGCTTCCACACAAAGTGTTAATGATGATGATGCATGATTGCACTCTGCTATATTACAGTAAGAAATTCAATTATGAAAAGAGTACGATTAACCCATAAATCAAAATAAAGAATGAATGATTGCATGCATACCTTCCGATTCCATCTGCAACCAATCCCGTGAACATATCAGAGCCTGTCGTGTGTCTGGATTGAGTGAACTTCGATAACTATCAAGCAACCTACCACCAGAACTGAAAGCTGCCTCTGGGGCAATGGTAGACATAGGCGTCCCCAGAACATCACGTGCCATCATCGATAGTATTGGGTACCTTGGTGTGTGAACTTTCCACCAGTTTAATACATTGAAATCACAGTTTCGTGGAAAGACAGGTTCCTCTAAATATTTATCCAAGTCGGATATCACAGTTTGACTTTGAGAGGTCTCATGAAGAAATTTGTCAAAGTCCTTTAATCTATCCCTGCTATCATTGGTAGTAATAGGCAAACTGTTGCCAGGTAAAGCTGAACCTTGGTCGACCATAGTTGAGCAAATAGAGTATGCACTGAAAAGTTCCTTAATACCATCAGATACTTCTTTTATTCGATCAAGGGCAGTGCTACCATAAATCTGGGAGTAGTAATACTCCACCAACTTCATTTTAAATCGGGGATCTAAAACAGCAGCTACAGCCAATGCCAAACTACACTTATTCCAATACCTATCAAACTTAAGCTTCATCTTTGAAGCCATGGAACCAAGGAAGTTGTCTGGACTCTTGCACCACTCAATTAATTGGATGTGAACATCACAAATCTCAGGGAAATATATGTTTGCTGTTGGGCATTTGTTTCCAGAAAGAACATTGGTAATTTCAAAAAGAAGTTTCAAATGATTGGTTATGGAACTTGCCCATTCCCATTCTGTATCACTTAAAGCAGACGTGTAGTCTGGGTTGTTCTCTCGCAACAGACAAAGCACATTCCTGTATGCTAATGCAGTTTCAAGCATAATGTATGTTGAGTTCCATTGGGTTGGAGAGTCGAGAACTAAGTTCTTCAGACCACCAATTCCAACTTGCTGGGCAAGCTCATTGAACTTTCCTTGTGTTTCCTGTGAACTCTTAACATACCTAACACTTCCTCGAATCTTTTGGATTACCTCTCGAAGTGCTTCCAATGCATCATGAACAATCAAATTTAACACATGTGAAGCAGAGCGTACATCAAATAATTGACCGTTACTCAAAAGAGGCCTGCTTTGAGAAATTCGGTCCTTAATTCTGTGAACAATATCATCATCAACGGAACAAGTATCAAATGTTACAGCAAATAACTTGCATTCTATGTCCCACTCCATCAGAGACTTAATAATCACCTCTGCAAGCATGTCTTCAGTATGTGAAGAATCCAATGTCACAAAACTTAGTATCTTTTTCTGCAATTTCCAGTCTTCATCAATATAGTGCGCTGTCAAACATAAAAACTCTGAATTTTCTTGAGATGACCACGTTTCAATGGAAATGTTTATTCTGCCATGGAACCTATTTATCTTTTCATAAACTTTCTGTTTCTCTTTCTCATAAATTTCCAAGCATGAAAGCTCAATGGAGCTATTTGGCACAACCTCAAATAAAGGTTGGAGGTTCTTGACAAATATCTTGAACCCAATATGATCAACCATGGCCAACGGATAACCATGTAATATTATCATTCGGGCAAGATCAAGTCGACTCCTCTCCTGATCGAACCTGCTGCTTCCAAGACTAATAACTTCATCTTTTCTATGCTCCTGATCGTACCTTACAATTGTGGGCTTGATATATTCATCCTTTCTTTGCCCTTCATCATAATTGACATTAACAGTTGTAAGACTTAATGAAGTTTCCTTTTTCCTTCTCTTTGCAGCAAGCAGCTGTGTAACATCATAGTTGGATCTTTTCAAGCATCGCATCAGGTGATTTCTCAAGTGTGTTGTCCCACTATTACTAGATCCACTAAGCTTTTTATTGCAATGCACACATACCGCATAGCATATGTCAGCCTTCCTAATTCTTTCAAAGTGGTTCCAGACAATTGATGTCAACCTCTTTGGTTTCTTAATAGAAGACTCCGTTGATACTTCCATTGTATAGGTTTAATTGTCTGCAGATATCACAGGAACCAAATAAAAATTCTGCTGTTTCTGTGAGCATAACCAATATAAACAGCCTCCCCCACCAAACCGACAACCCAAATTTTAACATAAAAAGAACGAAAAGAAGAAAAATTATAAGCAAAAGTTCATCAATTTTCACAACTCAATTATATTTGCTGAATGTAGCTTTAACATGACAACCAACAAAATGTGAGTAGGCCAAGACATTCAAAGACACAAGTTCGGAAAGTGGCTACTGGTGGAACACGTCGAAAATCAATATCAAGGGCATGACAGAGGAACGATTCTTGTGTAACGATTTTAAATTTACCACAACGAGGCAGAAAAACTTAGAAGCAACTCAAGTAATGTGCTAAGGCTAGGCTAAGTAACGATCGGGGGAAAAAAGATCCAAAAAATTTTTGTAACACTCACATGAGACGGCCAAAAAAAGTTATTCGACCACAATAGAAGATAAGAACAGACAAAAAAATTGAAACAGAGATCACCCACCATTTCATGTTACTTAATAGAATCCTCAAGATAATTCATAGTTTCGAGGAGATTGGTTGTCCACAAAACCACTTCCCAAGCTTAAATTCTCCATTATACTTATAAATCAAGTAAAACTCACTAAAATCTAGAACACAAATCGAATAGAATATTGAATGAAAAATAATCTAAAGAATCATAATTCCTTCAATTCAATAAGCTAAAGATTCAGACTTTGATCTTTCACCGGTTGCAAAAAAAAAGATCAAAACGTTCATCTCAAATTCATTAAATAATAAGAACTGACTTAGAAAAGACAAAATCAACGATTGACAGAAGAAAAGGGCTGAAAATTTAAAAAAGTGGATGACGAATAGAACTGGGTCTTACATGGATTTACCAACAAACTCGCCGTTTGGGAGAATCCGATCGGAGGGTCCGAGAAGGTCTGAGTTCGATGAGAAAATTAAAACGAGAGGATCCGATGTGGGTTGTTAGCCAAAACCCGATAAGATCTAACCCTGTCGGGTATGGGTCAAATAGGGGCTAGTTATGGAGGGTATAAAATATAAATAATTACATTTAAGTAAAAAGGAAAATTATGTAAAAGAAAGTTTGGAGGACTCCGAAGTTCGAACTAGAATCAACGTCCTTTCGGTTCAGGTTTTTCGGGTTGCGCATTGGATGTTAGGCTTGCGGGCTTGACGAAAGGGGAACTTTTGGAACCGGGCCTTCATTTAGGTGTTAATGAGCCTATAAATCCTGACCTTATTTTATAGATTCGTTTGTTAATTAATATATAATTATAGGCCAGAAAATTAGAATATCGTTCTTCAATTTTAAGTGATATAAAAATTATTACTAAATTTAATTAATTTTTTAGTAACATTTGCTACTTATTATATTAATTTAAGCAATATTCTTTTTGAGGGATATAAAGATTTCATAATTAACTTTAATTATCAATTGGATTTAATTATTTAGCCACCAATTAAATAATTACTACTTGCTAAACATAATATGAATATAAGAAAAAACTATACAAACAATTGAAATTAATTTTTACACAAGATGAAACATATTTTCAACATTATATAATCTTTGAATTCATTAATGATATTTACTATTAGTTAAAAGAACTACATAGTTGATAATTATTAATTTGAAGAATTAATAACATTGATAACTTCTTGATATTTACCCATAAAATATGATGAAAACCAATAATAATTAGTATGAAATTAATTGTTCAAAAATAATTTTTCAATATTTTTAATAGAAATAATCTTATAGTAAATTCTTATCACGAAAATTTTGCTTACTAATTGTTGTTATTGTTTTTCTTCTTATTATTATTATTTTTAAATATAAAAAATATATCTTATTTAATAACAAAAATAAAATTAAAAATGCTTTATTATCTTATAAATCTCGAGTTGTTTGGTTTTTTTAAATTTATATAGTTTTAAATTTAGGTAAAAATTCTCAATAATATGATAATTGTTAAAATAAAGCCTATTAACACAATTTTACTACCATATTTGTAAACTTGTCAATATAATACTTCAGATAAAGTGAATTTTTATTATTAAATAATAAGTATATTATAATTTATTATAATTAGTAAATACTTTAAAAAGTTATTTTTAGTATGATTGACTAATAAAAAGGAACTTGAGCCAACAAAATCTAATAAAATTCATTTAACTTAAGATATTCATTTAACTCAACTCAACTAACCTAAGATGCCCATAGAGATCTAACCGGACCCAATATAATTATCTAACCTTTTATAACTCACTTTCAATTAAGAATGAAAGTGGATAATGAAGTACAAATTACATCATTAATAAAGCAAGAAGCACAAATTTTGAAAAATTGACAAGACATTACATCCTTTTGTCATGTATATATAATAATAATGATGATAATTTTCTATAGAAACAAAAGATTTGACCAAAATATTATAAAACCAAAGGTTTACGAATAGGCATTGCAATAGGACTAGTGGCACCTTGTTAAACCATTGAAGAGCAAATCATATAAATTTATGGTCTAAATTTAGTTCCACCTAATGGATTATGGTTGTATATTGTGGCTCAAGATGTAAGCCACTATTTGTGGTTATATAGATAAGTGCTTATGCATCTGCCCATAATAGGTAATACCTAATCTAAACTAATACATTATATCCTTGTGGTTCCACTCGTCATGCCTTGATGGCCTCCTATTATGAAAGCCTAACATCTTAGCCTCCAATGGTAGTCTAAGATGCTACTTAATTGTATCCTCAAAAGTTAATACCTAATTGCCTTAAACGTAGAGGGAAATGGATAAGGATTCTCCTCTATGTTAGAATATAACTACTTTACTTCCTTTTTGTAATACTATCGTCAAAGAGTTAACAAATGATCCTACTTTAAACTTTAAAATATATTCCAAATATGAAAGACCCTAAAAATATCTTAGATTATGGTCCTTTCCATAACCCAAATATGAAAGACCCTATCAATATCTTAGATTATGGTCTTTTCCATAACTATGTCATTATTGCTTTGCTTATTGTATCATTCTTTATTTTCCTAAAGTGGTGAACCTTGAAATGTCCTCCAAAAAGGATGGTGCCAAACAAGATAAAAAGCATTTGACTCTTTATAGCCTTTGTTTTGATTTTGGAGTTATTCTTTTAACACACACAATGAAATATGCCAATCGTCACAAAATTCACTCTACAAATTTACACCTAAACTACACTTCTTCTGCACTCCCATCATTCACACAATATATAATATTCGGTGCAATCTATTATATCCAACACCAAATTCCATAACTCCAATTCAATATCTTAACAATCCCATAATAGTTGTACATAGTCCACAATTCCTCCTCGGTAAAGCTCAATACTCAACTTTAGTAGATTCCTACAATGAAATTAGAAAGAGTAACATACTTGGAAAAATGTAAAACTCAAAATAGGTGCTTAATATCTCGTAAACTTTTTGTAAAAAAATCCTTAATTTGTGTCTTCTAAGTGTGAAAATATGAGGAAAGGGGGTGATTTGGCGTTTTTGGATATGGGTTTTATGTTTTACAAAAGGATTTGATGTTTGAAAGGCTAGACTTTATACTTAGAGTCAGGATTTAGTGGAAACAAGGGATTTTTGAACTTTGGGTGGCAATAGAGAATGAAAATATAGTTTTAGGTTAAAAAAACTCGAGTTTGGCTTTTATAATCTCTTGTTTTAAGATATACCAATGTTTGACACACATCAATATTAGCGCCAACTTTACTCTATTTCTTTAAAGTATTATTCCTTCATGAGCCTAGCATCTAATATGGTTTTCGTTTGAGTATTGGTCCTATTATGCTTCCTGACACTCTTCTTCATTGTTTCAACATCGGTGCCTAACCCACCTTACAAACTGGTGCCAACTATTTTTGTGACCCTTAATTAATGTTTTAATTGAAAATTTTTATCTTCTTATGGCTAATTCTTTTCTCCTGTGACCTTTGGCCTATTAAACATGATGTATATGCATAGATTAACACATAATAATGCAAGAACCACATAACTTTAACACACATCAAACTAAAAATCAACAAAGAAAT
This sequence comes from Erythroxylum reticulatum, assembly GCA_025504915.1. Lineage (NCBI taxonomy): Eukaryota > Viridiplantae > Streptophyta > Magnoliopsida > Malpighiales > Erythroxylaceae > Erythroxylum > Erythroxylum reticulatum. The sequence continues at coordinate 31,564,738 of JANSVA010000005.1, read as the reverse complement.
GATGTTAGTTAAAAAATAAAACCATATAGAAAATCTTGAAAATTTAAATCCCTCATACTTAAATATGACTTTACCCTTAATGTCAAATAAAAAAGATATTAAACTCAATCATATTAGGTAATTAAGGTTAATTTCCCCAAATTCCATGAAATTTTGGTGAGGTAAGACTCCACGAAATCCCATAAAATTTTACCTACCAAATAAAATAAAATAAATATAAAAATTAGAAAAGAAAAGAGTAAAATAAAAGATAAGCAAGTTAGAATTATCAAGTTGTCTTTTAACAAGTTTATTTTATAAGTATTGTAGTTGAGCTTCCTACTCAAGCCCTTCATCATAGATCAATGACTAAAGGATTGTTTTCACTCTTATTTAGCTCCTTTTGTCCCATTTTCCTTCTTCTACTTACAAGATATAAGAACCCTCTCCAATTGGATTAATTATCAATAACTCTTCAAACTTTTTGTTATTAGAAAGGAGGTCTCTGAGCATTTAAGATTTTTGGCATATTTGAAAGAATAAATATATTTCCTTTCCATCCATTTCAAACCTGCTTATTTATGAAATCAATGTCCTTATGGGTCAAGGTTATGCTACTTTAATCTATGATTTACAATTATTATGGAAGAGACTAAAACTGGTTTGCTTCTATTCATCACTTTCTCTTCCACTTCCTCCTGCTTATTTGACCTTTGCATGCCCTCTTATTTAGCATCTTCAACATTAAGTGTTTTACCACTCCTAAGTGGTATGGCTAACACTTAACCTCCTAGGTTCACTTCTGAGTTACTATGAAGTTACATCTTTCACCATCCATCTCGACTATTTGGTTAACTTAAATTTTTAAATTGTGAATTTCTATATGATTATGTATTGTACCATCTATTCAAATAGGACCAAGTCAGATTCAATTTTTTGAATGTATTTAATTTTCCTAATCTATCATTCACGGAATATATAAGCTCTAGGATCATCTTTTCCATCTATTGCCCTTTGAAAGTAGCTACTAACATTGAAGTTATTATTGGAACTTAAGTGGTCCCATAGATCTACCAGCTCTAACTCCTTGCTCCTCTAAAAATATATTTTAATGATTACTCCATCCTTGATGATATATATATCAAATAAGTGACTGTTCATACTATTTTCCCATAGGTAGCTATATAATTGATATTTTTTCAGCAGTAAGGGGTTTGCTCTACATTCTTGAACATATGGGAAGAGTGCCCATATATGCCATAATGGTAGCATGCCCCTTATAAGCCAAGTCATAATCTATCAACATCTTCATCTAGTTCGAAAGATCATCAATTTGTACCGTAATGACTGAAAATGTATAATTTTACTGCTAATCCCAAAGATCCTACATAAAAGAATGCTAAAAGACACCAATTAAGGAAAAAATAAAAAGTAAAATAAAACAGAAACTAAAACTAAGATTAATAAAATATAAATTGAATATTTCCTCAGCAATGACGTTAAAAACTTGTCCTACTAAATTTGCAAGTGTGTGAAGACAATTGTAACAAGTTTATAAAACTAAAGTAATCTAGAGTATTAATCCCACAGAAACTATATTACTATATTGATTCATCCTAGTTAAACAATAGTACTCAAATATATAATATTTAGGAAAACAATTAAATTACTAAATTAACAAAGATGAGATAATTGAACAAAGAGAAATCAACAAAACTAATGTTAGGAAAACATATATATTTAATTAGGTAATTACCACCCTTCGATGCACAATTCAGCCTAATCAATCTCATTAAGCCTAATGAATATTTTCTTTACTATAATAGTTTAGGATACTCTCATTCTCTAGCATTAAGCATTTATTCTCCAAATGTATAGATCATACTTCTCCTTTTGTTCCTTTATATAATTCTTAAGATTGAATCTATGATGATAATGCATAAATCTAAGATTAAGAGTAAAGAGAATAAATTTAACTAACAAATAATCAAATTACATATTAATAATTTAAGAATTCATCCAATGAAACATCCCTAACTCTAACTAGTGTTTTAAATATTGAATATAATAAAATAAAAATTAAAACAAGGCAATCTTAACATAAAAGAAAAAAAAAGATAAGAAATGATTAGAAAAGTTGTCACATTTTCCTCAAATCTTACTCCAAATCACTCCTTGATGTGAAGAAACCCTAAAACTAAAAGCTTAGTGAAAGTGGAGGTTATCACTAACCTTAAAAGTCCATTACAAAGAGCCTTAATTGTAGAATTTAATGTTGGAGTTAAAAAATTAGAGTGTTAAAATGCTTAAACTTAAGAAATAATACATCCTCAAAAATTATCCACTAGTACCGACATAAGACCAACATCCATACCAACGTCCATCTTATTTTGGAACATTTAAACATCATGAACCAATATAAAATTGAAACCTAACACCAATTTTTAATTGGCACTAGTATTGCCCAATTTATTAGTCCATTGAATCTCGTGAAAGATACGCATTTTTCTCCTTGGCATATTTTGTGCTTATTAGGTTCTTTTCCATCAACTTCTCTACTTTTTGACATCTTAAGCTAGAATTAACATCTCGTATCTTTTAAAAAGTCATTATACATCTTCTTATTACCAAATGACTATAAAATATCCTTGATTGGACAATGACAGAGAAATTACGCCCAAAGTTGAGTTTTCTCCTTAAGATTATCACCTATAAAATAATGAGATAAATATAGGAAAATATTATAAACCCTATAGAAGTGGAAAATACCAATTAATTCAACTCTAAATAACAAATAAAATATAGACCTATCAATTACATTTTCTCTCTTCAATTATTTTTTTGTATATCATCCATCATATTCGTAAATATGTTGACAATGGATATATATTAAGGAATATAAAAGTGGTCTTTAACTACCATTTATAGGCATGATATTTTCTATGTAATTCAATCCTTTTATATTACAATGATGATTATACATAGAGAATGAAATTAATTTCTAATATATCTGTGTCTAAACATAATAATTCTCTTGTATTAGTAATTAATTCTTTAATGGTATTTGAAAACTATTTTCAAAGCGTCGCTACCATAAACAATAATTTCTCAAATCAATACTAATAAATGACAATGGACTATTGACCCTAATTTCTTGATAATGATGAACCCTAATTACCTAAATCCTACCATAAATTGTTACCTTCTGTTATGTAGGTGCCTACTTTGGAATTGAAACCATTTCCTACCTACTTGAAAGTGTGTACTTGGGGATAACTAGACTCTTTCTATCATCTTTCATGAAAGTTAAGTCCTAGCTAAAATGATAAATTGATTCATATGCTTAATGACCATAAAGAGGCAATCCAAATCGGGTTTTGTTCCTTTTCCCTCTTGTTTGTGCCTTTTATTTTGTTTGTTTTGCCTTCTCTTTACATTTTCCCTTACATTAGGATATTGTAAGTTTTAAGTATGGTAAATAGGATTTAGGTTTGATTTAAATTTAAAATTTTGTGATTTTCAAATTTTTTAAAAATATAGTTTTAATGTTTTTTATATGTTTTAGGCTGCATTTTATGAGTGAAGAATCAATTGAGCTTGAGAGATTTATAATATGATTGAATAAGTGGTTTCACTAATTAATTAGTAGTCATTTCCTCAAGAATGGTAGTGACTGAATTTAGTTAGTGACTAGATTTGGTAGATAAAGCCAGTGAGGATTTAGACCTGTAGACTGACATATTTATATTAGTCTCATTATCATATGGGATATTCTTCCTTGCATGTTGTTGCTCTAGAACTTGCCTTAATTCTTTTTGAGTTCATATTAACAAATGCATGCATGAATATGATTAAGGCCCTTTTTGTTTATAAACTAAATTAGCTAAATAACCTACGTATATGATTTATTTTCCCTTTGATGAGCCCCTTTGAGGTTAATTGGAGATCTTTATTTGTTTTTAACCCTCATTACAAGCCCTTGACTAGAAAAAAAAAAGACTTATACCTAAGTGTAAGAGTTAGTGGAGCATTGTTCATCTTTATTTTTAAGTGGGTGAAGAATAAGTATGGGGGAGATATTCTTTAATTGTCTAGATTGGCTATGGTTAGTGCATTAGAGTGAGATTTGATCATCAAGCATATGGATTTCATTATGGATCCCAAAAAAGGGGGGGAAAACAAAAATAATCAAAAGTGAGGTAGTTGGAGGAGGAAAGTAATATTAACAATATTTTGTAATTTGAATGTTTAGAAACTATTTAAGAAATTGTGTGATTAGGTTTTTTGTATTCTTCAAGTTTTACAACTATGAATTTGATCGAGTGTTTGTTTTTGCATTCAATTTTTAATCAAATGTTGATTTAGTCCACTAGTTTCTTGGTCTTTAAGCTATATAGCCAAAATTATTTTCCACCTTGATCCCTAGGGCCATTACAATCCTTGGAAAGTGTAACATCTCGTTACCTATGTTAAGGCTAGAGTAGTAACTTATGAGAAATTTATGAGAAAATTAGGAAAATGCACGTCATGCATAAATTAATTATGACATACACATTTTTCTTACACATTCATATGACTATACATGCATTCGTTGACATTTTCGGGTATAATTAAGTTACTAAATGTGATTAAAATGTGTTTTGGCAATTGTGGGATTATTTAGGGTATTTTGAAATTTTTGATGAATTTTTGAAAAAAAATATTGATTTATGGACCATTTATATAGTGACATGTGGTAATAATATATATGAGACATTTGGCTCGTTGTACTGTGACAAATGGGTTGTGTCTGTTGTGATAAGTGGATGTTGGGATGAGTAACATGTAAATATCATGCAAAAACCCACAAAGTTGGTTCTGAGAAAAGAATTATTGTAGCTTTTGGATCACCGAACGCATTCTTTGCTTTGTGTTTTTGTCCCTCGTTGGTTGTCTTTGTAGCTGAAACAAGTAAGTAACCTGATGATGTTTTTATGATATAAAAATATACATGTATGCGTGAGTTTGAGATTTGAGGTTGCGATATTGAATAATTTAGATGACGGGTTTGAGATTTAGGAATTGTTTTCAATTAATTTGAATAGATTCTGAACTGAGAAATATGTGTTTCTTTTATGGTTTAGAAGATTACGTAAATGGTGATTCATTGTTCATGCCTGGAAAATTTGTAAAGTGTTAACAGAGGTGAGTTGAATGAGTTTGGATTCAAGGGAAAAGTTTAAATGATGCAGTGTTAAGGGCAAGTGTATTTAAATGCAAAGTTTTTGTTGAAATGAGGTTTTTGATGTAAATGGGTAAGTCAGAAAAATGAGAGATTGCTGAATTAGTGTTTAACTGAATATGCTCTGTTTTTGGTGTTGGTGTGAAATCCTATATTTTGATCTATTATGGATGTTTTTGAACTATTATAGGAATTAATGAAGTGAAATGTATTAAAGAACATAAAGAGTTGTGTATCTGATGATAGTATGAGAATTGGAAAAGGAGTTGTGTATCTGATGATAGTATGAGAGTTGGAAAATTACAGTAGTGTGAGAAAGTGAAAATGAGGGTTGAATTTGTGATGTTTGAAATTTAGGATTGTTTCTGAATTTTTTAGAAGTTATAGTGAGATTAGACAAGCATAATAGACGATTTAGAAGTGATTAAGTTGGAAAAGGAATGAGAAGAAAAACCTGAGTTTGGTGAAGAAGATGAAGATTTGCATGCTAGAGAGAGAAAAAGGTAGTAGATTCACGTATGGGTTATGAACTAGAATATTTCATTAAACAACCCTAAGTCTTTTGGCTATAACTTTTTCATCTAAAATCCAAATGACTTGAAACTTATATCAATGGATTCCTAAGACATTTTTTCTCTATATATAAAAATTTAGAGCTATCTAAATTAAATTGAAAGTGATTGATAGGATGAAAGTGTGAAAGTCTGCTGGAATGTTATGAACTGGAAAATTTTCATGAACATGCTTCGGTATTCTAATTATAACTTGATTTGTATATTTTCAAATAAGTTAATTCTTATTTCAGATTAAACTAGAGACATAATTATACAACTTTCTTGAAGAATTATAATTTTGATATTGTCTCTAAGACTTTCAAATTTGGCATGAACTGCATCTTAGCTTAGGTTGTAGCATTACTAGGGACAAAAATCATATCCTGTGGTTATTGAATAAATTGTATTGATCTAGGACGAATTAGATTGAGGTGTCTTCACCAAAGCTGTATCTTATTCTCTTATCTTTAAATTGGTATAAAGTTTGTAATTTTTGGATATCTAAGCTGAAATATATGAGTCGTACAATTCGAGGGTATGATCATATACTAGCCAAATGTTCAAATATACACAGTTTGTGGTATTGTGAGCATAACTCATAGTATACCGAATCAAATTATATGATATTGGAGTCATTAGAAACTTAATACATGGTTGAAAAATTTTCTAGAAGAAAGTATTGCCTAATTTTGTCATATACCCTATCAGATAATTGTGAAAAGTTAACCTGAAATTATGTGGGTAGAAAATCTGAAGTGGTTAATTAGGTTATGAAATTGATTTCACATTGTTTTATTTTGGTTCAAATTATAAGTACAAATGAGGTTAATGAGGACTTTGATATCTGAATGATTTGATAAGAAACCTGGAATTGTCATTGAACATGCATTGTGCATATTTTATATAAGTATATATGCATAAAGGAATACTTAAATATTTATGCAAAAATGTGATATATTGTAAATATGTTGTGTATGTTATAGAGGAGCATATCGGATGTCAGTCAGACATTGCCGGACTTTCCAAACAATAGCTTCTTGGAGTGTACTGTGAGTCAACATAGATGAATTTCCTAGGATTGATTTTATTTGATTTGTTAAGCTTCCAATTATTGAACTGTTACGATTGTTTCTGAATTCTGGACTTAAAGTCCGAGGAGTATATATTTGGGACTATATTGGAAGTGTTTTGATTTGTTTAATAATTTTGATTGTATTATGCTATGTGAATTCTTAACAAAAGTTGAATGTCGGAGTTAGGTCCGATGATTATGAAATTTTGACTGTGCTTTATACATGATTGTGATATGTGGTAAAATTCTGAATTGATGCATTTTATAAAATGCATGCTCAGATAAAGACGTTGTGATCGGAGTAGCCAGTATCAAGCGCTTTCACGTAGGGCTTTGCTCTGTGATATATGATTTGGCACATAGAGCTATGTTCCGTGAAATTTATTCCTGACTGAGCCTAATAGGCTAGTATTTGTATATATGATAGGCACTCGATCACAACATTAATAACAAATGTGGAGTCTCATATGCATCTGTATGTGTTTATACA
>JANSVA010000005.1:31483065-31510163 GCA_025504915.1 Erythroxylum reticulatum | reverse complement strand
CGTAGCACTCCCTTATCTTAGGATATGTATCGGAATGACCTACGGGCGTCCCGGTGCGTACCCTAGGGTAATGGGGTATTACAAAACGAGTCCATAAATCTTGCTAAAATCTGGTGTCTATTCTACCTCCTACCTAAATTAGGAAAATATTCATTACTATGTTTTTATGATAACCAATGAATTTCATAATAGGTGAGGAGTTTTAAGTTATTTTGAAGTTCCACAAGAATTTTTCTTAAAGTAGTATCCATGCACCCAAAAAAAATTCCTATCATTTATCAATATCCAAATCCTGTTGGTAAGTAAATTTTGTTTTGTTGTTTTCGTGAATTTACCTCTAAGCCTCCTTGCATTCTGGTTTAACAAACCTCAGCCCATTGGATTCTATCTCTTCTGTTCTCTATTCTTGGTTCTAGATCATAGGTAATTCTTGACAATTCTATCTACTGTCTTCATAATTTTTTGTGTGGAAATACTAGATGTGATGCCTAATATACATTGATAGAGACTAGTACATATTTGATTAAGAGAGCTCTACTTATCAAAGATGGTTCTCTTCTACTCTAACTATTGATTCTGCTCAGAATTCTTTCAATAAGTGGTTTAAAATCACTTTAGGATGGTCTAGTTACAGAGATTGGGATTCCAAGATAATGAACTGAGAGCTATTATAATAAGAAACTAGTGATAGCTACTAGAAAGGAACAAAAGTTACTAACACATGTGAAAATATAGATGAAGCTTTTGTCATGTTGATGTTTAGGCCTGACATCCTTTTAGACATTCAAATAGTTTTGATTAAGGCTAAAAATAAATTGCTATTAACTTTGGAGAAGAGAAACATATATCTTCAAAGGTGAGGCTAATGATATTTCACCTCTTACATTTAACATAGAATCTGAAGTGTTTAGTTCTTTCTACAACTCTTATAATAAGCTAGTGTAGGACTTACATAACCAAAGAGAATAATTAGCAAGAATTGATCAGAAGGCTCCCCATTAACTATAACATTAAAAAAGATAGTAGAAAAGCACTGCTGAATCTATGCAATAAAGTTGTTTAGATATTTAAAAGCAATCAAAATATTGATGATGAACATCTAATCAACTACGTCATATGCCTTTTAGAAATAAACTTTCATTGCATATGGCTTGGAAAAATTTACTTAAGCCTTTTAGGTATAACCTTTATAATGACATTATAGGTTGTGTTACAATTTGTTATAGGCCTATAATCATTAAGCGTTTCCTACTCAACTCCTTTGGTGATTAAAGTAATGAAAGTTCTATTTATTCCCTTCAACATTTTACTTTTGGCAAAAAATTCTATGATAACATCAATAAATGGTTGCCTTGTAACTGACCAAGTTTTATGGAAAAAAAATTTCATTAAGGCCATTAACACTTGGAGCCTTATAGGGTGTAGGGATTTTAAAGTTGTTATGATTTCTTCAATGGAGATTGGTTTTGCTAGGCTGAGAATTTCATGAGGCTAGAGCTTATCTTGCAATAACTACTGTAATAGTTCTAATGTGGAATGACTGTCAGAGGAGTAGCTAAATAATTTGGAAAATTGACTTGGAGAAGCCTTTAGGAGTTGTCTTATGAAATGAGCATATTTCCTTCAAATTTAATGAACATTAGACAATTGATAGCTTTCTTAGAAGTAGTGACTTTACGAAGAAAAAAAATGCAGATTTTTTGTCACCTTATTTTAACCAGTTTGCTTTGGATCTATGCTTCAATAGTGAATGCTTAAATTTAGCTGACTAGTAGAAGCTGCATAGAGCCTATTGTTCTTTAATTTGAAGTTCCTTAAAGAATGGGTTTGTTTGGAGTTTTGTTTTGGAGTTTTGTTTGAGCAATTTCTAAAGCATTCTTAGTAACGTTTACTAAATGACGTGTGTTTCCTATGCTTTACTTGTAAAGGAATTTTAACTACTCCTTAGCATCGGCTAGCTTCTTGAGAAGAGTGTATTGCTTTGTGCCATGAACTTAAGAGCTCAATCCTTTTTCCACATCTTCATTGAAACCTTCAATACTTGTTAAAAAGTCATTGAATCTAAAGGAAATTCTAATAAGACTTACAAATGAGGATAAATGAACCAAGATAGGTGAGCAATATGAGAAGCTTGTATTTGGCAATATTGCATTTGTGTTAGGAAATGTTCTGGAGCTAATTTATATTTGCAGGAGTTCTCTCAAGCCTTTCCTTGATGAATGTGTTATCTTTGTGCCTATTATTCCAAGTAAACAAGTCACTGACTTGGATATCATTGAGACAATCCTTTAAATCATTGTCAATAGCTCTGTGATGATGTTTACCTTGATTCTCATAAGATGAAATGATATCATTGAAATCTCCAAGCAAAAGCTAGGGTCATGTAAAGAGACAATTGTCTTTTTAATCTTTTTCCAAAGTGCAATTCTTTGGAAAGGATAGTTAAAAGCCTACATGGTAGTGATGCAGGCAATTGGTTTAAGCTCTTTGATACATAACTTTGCATGGATAAGATGGTAAGTCACTAAGGAATTTAGAATAGTGATCTTTGCATCATCATATAGTAGTTAAAATTATTTTGTTTAGATATGCATCATAGTTGTGCAAGAGCTTTGAATATTTAAGCAAAAAATTCAATATATGGAAATTTAGTTACTTGATTTTTGATTCAAGAATGCCTAGCATCATAGGCTTATTATCTGACAAAACTTTTTAAACATATGTTTCTTATTAGATGAATTCAAGCATCTAACATTCTAGGATGAGATTAGCATGATGATTGATCCTTCACCTAGGATCTTTTCTTTTTGTTAGATCTTCTTACTGTAGACTTAAGCCCTCCTCCTCGTATTCATGGAGAGAAGTTGAGGAAAAATATTTAATTGCTTATTTTGTGTTATTCAACTAACTTGGTGGGATCTGGAGGGAATTGTTTGACGTTGTTATTGTTTTAGGGATTCCATTTATGATTTCAGGTTGATCTGAGGTGTTGATATTTGATATAAGAGAAGTTGGATCATTAATTAGGCTTGCAATCTATCATGCTTCCATAGTTTCTCCAATTTCCTGAATTTTCTCTTACAAAATTTATATAAATATCATCTCCTAGCAAATCTTGTAAGAATGCTAATTTAAAGGTTTTCCAAGAAGGTTTCCATATTTTATTGTTCATTTTAGCAGGCTTCGAAGCATATGTCACCTTGACAATATCCTCTATCAGTTATAGATTTTCATCAAGTCTGAGAGTACGCTTTTTTAGGTAAATATTTCATGGCATCTACAACTACACACACATTCTCATAGTTGATTATACTAATCTTAGCAATTGCTTGATCCAAACACACAGACTGCTAATCTCAACTGTTACTTAATGCAATATGGCCCTGTTCTAATTATTAAGTCCTAAAGTCAATATTTTCATGGTTTATATGTTACTTCAATTAGTCACCATTGATAAACTAACCGAATTTTGTTTCTTAATAAACTAAGAGACTATTGCATTTCTTAGGGATTGACAAGAGTCAGATGTACCATTTCTATCTAAAAGTTTATTAGTAAAATTCGTATTTGAATAATCAATTAGGTCAAAGAACATATTATTAGGATACCAAAGCCCTAAATATATAATAATGCACTTAATGGCTAATATATGTTATTATCTGAGACTTGATTGAAATAAGTAAACATTAAGCATGATATCGGACCTACTTGCAGTTATATAAAGTACACTACCAATCATGCCTTGATATCCACCGACTTACACTCTCGATCTTCGTTCAATTTTGTTGTAATGCTCATAAGTGTCCCTAATGGTTTGGCTTGATCCATTTAGAAGAATTCGAGTAGTTCTTTAGCTTACTTTGCTTGATTGATAGAAATTCCTTCCTTTGTTTACTTGATTTGGAGTCTAATAAATAAATTAAGTTCTCTCATCATGCTCATCTCAAATTCCATATTTATTCACTTAAAAAATTCTTTACACATACTCTCATTAGTACAACCAAAATTAATATCTTTAATATAAATTTAAACAATTAGAATATCATGCTTATGCATTTTAATAAAGAGCATAGTGTTAACCTTTCCTTTAGAGATTCCATTTTCTAAGAGAAATGCACTTAGCTTATCATACCAAGATCTAAGATCTTGTTTCAATCCATGTAAAGCTTTAGAAAGTTGATAGACATGGCTGGGTACATCATGTTTTTCAAAACTAGGAGGTTAATCAACATAAACTTCTTTTTGAATGAAACCATGTAGAAAAGAAATTATAATGAGATCTTTGGAGGTGATTCCATACTACAATTCAGTGTAGGAAATTTATGGCACCTAGAAAAGCACTTTTAATAAAATGCAAGCAAGAGCCTAATGGCATCTAGCCTAGCCTTTAAAGAAAAAAGTTTCCTAAAAGTCTATAACCTTCTCTTAATTGTACTTTTTTGCCATTGATTTGGCTTTATTTCTTACAATAGTACCTGATTTATGATCTAGCTTATGAAAAGAGCTAGCATAATTATATGTATGAGGCATTTTCTCTCATTAGTCAACTATTACTTTCAAATTTAACATCTTTAACTTATATGGGTCAATTACTAACCCATATAAGTCAACCAATCAACCTAAAAACATGATTTTAAACACCTTCAAATGCTTAGAGTTAATTTTATTAATGAAATTATGAATTAGACAATTCCCAAAGTATTCTATAAATTTCGTTTGAAAGATCAAAATGCTTTATATTAAAACCAAAATCTTTAATGCCTTTTAATGAATGAAAAAAATCATATAATGAAGTGAAATAAAATGTTTATGCATGGTAAGCCTTTTTAACTATAAAACAACTAAGGTGAGCTTATAGTAAGTAATAAATAATAAACAAAAATTATGATATATCTTGATCTTCGTTTATGCTTGAATTTTTCTTGACATTAAAGATTGCAAACTTTGTATTTTCTTCCATAATCTATTGTTATGATAATATCTTGTTCTTATATTCCTTCTCATTAAAATATTAAACCCATTAGTAGTGTTTATGTTTTGTTATCATCAAAATATCATTTATAACCTCCCTTGGTTCAACAAAAATGCATTGATAATGTACTATAGGTATTTAGTATTTGAGATATTTAATACTTATGAAATATTATAGATACATATTATTCTATATATGAGTTGATATTTGAGTACAAGGTTATATGAATATTAGCTCTAGAGGTAGGTTTTATTTCAAGTTTATTTAGAACAATATTATTTTGAGTTGAAAAAGTTCCAATGTAGCATCAATTGCTAATAAAGCCATAATACATTTTTCATTTAATGTAAATGATTATTTGGATTAAAAAGTTCTTTAGTGAACTTGTTATAGTTCCTTGCATTGTTTAAACAGTAAAGTATTAAAGAAGATTAGACCCATTGTATATGTGAAGGGAACTAAGGTCTAATCAAAGATTCAAGTATGTATTTAGGCATTTTATATTAATTATAATGGTAATTGCTATGGAAGTGCTAAGATTTAAACATGAATTCATTATAGAGAATCATGTAGAATTCTTTCACTAAACCATTATCCTATCAATAGTATGATCATCATATGGAGATATGGTATAAGATACTTAAATGATTGACTTAGTGCAAGTAGGAGTTTGTTGGTTTATGTTTATAGCCAATCAATTAGCTATAGTCTTAGTAACATAATTATCTAAAAAGACATTCTTTTATCTTATGCATATTTATTCAATTAATTAATGCATAAGATAAAGTTCATGGGATAAATATACACTATAAATGAAATTGTAATGAGATCATAATTATGATAATCATATTATATTTTTATAATATTCTTAAATTATTCCTAGTCATTGTTTTATTAATGTTGAATATTAATAAGTGAAAAAAGACTAGCCCATGTTACATTTCTTTCTCACGAGGTAAGTAGTCGATCTCATAGTTTAAAGTATAAAAAATACTTAAATAAATATGTGGGTGTTTATTAGAGAACAAATTCATTGAATTGACCTAATATAAACATTTCATTTAGAAGGTTACTTGTATATACATGGAAATTCTCATTGTGAAGATTATATAAGTGATTATTTGACTTAAAATCTCGAAAGTATCTTATACAAAGATTGTTATATTTTGATACTATTATAATCTATCCTTATCAAGGGTAGCTTAATGTGTCACGAATTATATAGAGGTAATGATCAATATAGGATTCATCTTCTTAAAGTAATTAGTGATAATATATGATGTTCTTGATTAATATTGATTCAAAAAGTCTTTTGCCAAGATGAAATGACAATTCAAAAATAATTTTCCAAAGTCATTGATAGAGTTAATTACTAATGGTTAATAACTAATATAATTCGACTCAAATAATGACTAATATAATTGGACTCAAATAGAGTAGATATTAATTTCATGCACTATATCTAATATGAATATTATGTGATAAAAATATTGAATTATACAAAAGAATCATGCACATAAATGTTAGGCAAAATTATTTTTATATTTTTAATGTTTGGGTGGTCATAATATATTATTAGATGTCAATCTTGATCTATAGATATAAATTATTTAATTAGAGAATTAAATGAGTTTAATTCATCTAATATTAAATATGATTTGTGGTTTAATGTATATCCGATGATAGCATATTTAAGAATCTAATAACTTACACACAAAGAACAATTATAAGAGAGAAAAATGTAACTTAATCAAGTTAAACTTGATTATAAAGTTTTAGAAACTTTAAGATTAAAAATGAGATATTTAATAAATAAAGATCAATATAAGATATTGGATCTTATTTGGTCCCAATTGGCATTTAGTTAGAATTCTTGTAATTCTAATTTAATTTATTTCAATTAAATTGCTAAAAGGTTTTAAACCCTTTTTATAAATAGACTTAGACTCTAAATAAGCTATTACTTATTGCCTACCTTCTTTGTACCATTTGCAGAGTTTTTTTTCTTTCTAACTCTTTCATGTAGATACTACTAGAAATTGGACAAATGTATAGTTACGATAGTTGCGATGAAACAATTTTAAAAACAGTTCGAAGAAAGCGTCAAGAAAAATATTAAACTTCATAATAAGGTATGAATTTATGTTTCAAACTTATTATATTTATGCATTAATCATATTGTATAACTTAGGTTATTTTGACTTTTAGGAAATTAAATGAAAATATTTTGTGTTTAATTTACTATATATCGAATCAAATTCTATCACGATTTTCTGATAGTAATATAAAAAAACATCTTTAATTATGTAACTTGGTTACGTGTTTAATTTTTTTGATATTAAATTTTAGAATTGAAATTATAATTATTGCAGGCCTTCATTACTAAAATCAGATTATGATGTTAAGTATTCTTAAATTCTGAAAATTTCATATTAATAATTTGGATCTTAGAGATAGAGCTCTCACTATCTACTGGAGTCTTTGGTTTCATTAGAATCTCTTTTGCTAGAAACAACAAGATACTCCGGCAAACGCTATTGTTTCATTTGCAGATGACTATTTTAGATACTGGAAAGAAGCGAAAAATACGTTTGCTCAAGTACATGTTGTTTCTAATAGGCCAAGTCGTAATCTATGTTGAAAGAAATCTTTGAATGGTTGGGTCAAATGCAATGTTGATGCTTCATTTGTTAAAGGAGAGAACAAGTTCGATTTTGGGGCTATTCTTCTGAACCACCATGGTAATTTTATTTCAGGTTTCTCGGGTCATGTTCTCTTTTGCTCTAATGTCACTCTAGCAAAAGTCATTTCTATTAGAGAAGCTTTAGCCTAAATCAAATGCCTTAATTTAGATAATGTTATTTTAGAATTAAATTATTTAGAAGTAATTGATGGGATCAATTCTGGTTTCTCTAATTTTTCTGAAGTTGGTTTAGTGTTTATTGATTAACAGGAGTTAAAGACTCACTTCTAACATTTGTCCTTCCCGTAAACTTTTCGAAATGTTAATAAAGCTGCTCATTCTTTGGTAAAGGTAACTTTGTTATATGTAAATCGCTTTATTTAGCACTTGTTGCCAAAGTAATATTTCTTTTGACATTCTTTTTGATATCTCTTGTTCTTTAATTAATTATGAAAAGGTCAAAGTCTAGGTACATGAGGTAAAGCTTGTTTGACTTTAAGTTGCTTCTTCTTTATTTGTTTGTTTGCTTATTGTCAAAAAAAAAATCCCAAAATTCCTTAACCACCAATCATATTTGATCACATTATTAAAAAAATACAAACCCTACCCACAATTGTTTTGGAATGATTAAGGATCTGAGCTGACTACTACTGATGTCGCTTTCTTCATCGAATGTGGCTTGTTTGAGAACAAAAGAGGGAGAGAGCTGTGGGTTAGACTGAGTTGTTTCGATATTGTCATTTCATGACACCAAGGAACGCGGCGCTGACAGAGTCTACTCATTGATTATACACGTTTACAATTTGCGCAGCGAATAAGCAAGAATGCAGGCACTTTCAAGCTGTAATGGTATCAGAAATATGAAAAGATTCCAATCAAACACACTCTTCTCAACCCATTTGCCAAGAACAAACCCCGAAAACCTCCCCATCACTTTCTCTATTGATTCCTCTTCGCTGCACCTACCCTT
The DNA here is from genome assembly GCA_025504915.1 of Erythroxylum reticulatum. NCBI lineage: Eukaryota > Viridiplantae > Streptophyta > Magnoliopsida > Malpighiales > Erythroxylaceae > Erythroxylum > Erythroxylum reticulatum. Next base: position 31,501,538 of record JANSVA010000005.1, on the reverse strand, counting down.
TCAGCCCACCCATCATACTTCACTACAACAGACCATTTGGAGCCCGTCCACGGGCTTCATTTTAACACCAAAGCCTTCTGTGAAGAGATCAATTGAACTTCACTGCGGCATTTCGTCGAACGATTTAAATGCTGACACTAAGGGGAGTTTCAGGGCGTGGGTTGAGGTGATCAGTGAGGCCCTATCTACAGCGTTCCCGGTATGGGTATTCTTAGGTTGCTTATTAGGCCTCGTGAAGCCTAATGCCTTCGAGTGGGTAACACCTAAATGGACCGTTCTTGGAATTGCGCTTACCATGTTGGGTATGGGTATGACACTTACCCTCGATGATCTTAGTGACGCTTTCGCTATGCCCAAAGAGTTACTCTCTGGTTTCTTGCTACAGTACTCGGTTTGTTTGCCTTTTTTCCCTCCTCTCGTCATTTTTGACCATGCTTTGAGGCTCGTGTATTCGTTTTCATAGTCATTCAACTTTGCTTGTGTATTTATACCTTACCTGTAGGATTGAATACGGATTTTTCTGAACGTGGGCTTCAGATCCCAAGCGTATGTATGTCAGTCAAATCTTGCACGTGCATTGTCTTTAAGTGAATGTCGTTTTTAGTCAATTTGGGATCTATAAAATTTTAGTTTGTCGAACAATCTCATGAACATTGTCTTTAAGCATTTAAGTTTAGCATATTGAAGTTTATAGCTGATACTATATGAGGTTGTGTTCTACTTGGTGATGAAGCTTTATAGCTTCCCGCACTTCTAAAAGAAAATCTCATTTGTAGCAAATATTTGAGAGTTCAGTCTTTGGTGATATCTTCCATTTATGTGCTCATAAAGACTAGTATTAATCAATGTTGAATGCTTCTCCATCTGAAGGCTTTCCAATTACGAATATAGATTGTTAGACTGGTCTGTGTGATTGTGTTTGTATTTATAGACACTAGAATCATACAGTTCAGCATATTGCCAGTTGTTAAGAGATGTGTGAGAGAAAAAGGTAAACATGCAATCGGCACTTAATTGTTGGATCAAAGGGCATTGGTTTCCCTTCCTTTATGTTAGTGCCACTTGTCTTCCTCTTCCCAATGGGTAGATGATACTGATTTTGTATAAGGAAGTTGATCCCTTGTTTTATTTCAAAGCAAAAAGATATAAGAGCATTAAAGCTCCACACAATAATTCACCTACAATTACTAAAAGTGCAAATGACAGGTAATGCCCATATCAGGGTTTCTGGTAAGCAAGCTCATGAACTTGCCATCCTATTATGCAGCTGGGCTTATCTTGGTTGCTTGCTGCCCAGGCGGTATGTGTAACTTTTTTTCTATGCAATAATTATCTTCAGTTCTTTATTTGGGTAGAAATTCATTGGCATTTATATCACTGATTGCAGGAACTGCAAGTAACATTGTTACTTATATTGCTCGGTACGTGATTTTCTCCATTATCACTATTGTTTCTTAAAAGTTTTATGTCATTCCATAAAACAGCCACAAGCTAAGATGATCTTTCTGTCGTCCAGTGGAAACGTTGCTCTCTCAGTTTTGATGACAGCAGCAAGCACTTTAGCAGCTGTGGTCAGTAATCCAAATTATAATTAATGTTCTATTTCTGAAAATCAGATATGAAATTGCTTAGATAATACTTTTTGCTGAAACAGAGCAATGCTAACATAAGTGTCCACTTGGAAATAAAATGAAATTATTAATTGTATTGTGGGTTAAATTTGGAAAAACTCCTGAACTCTTGTAGTTTTCACTTATGGCCTAAACTTTAAGTCGTATTACTTAATTGCATTAATTATTAAGTTGTAACATCTGTTAAAGTCATCTTCTAAACATACTAGTCTAATAGCATATATGATTGAAAAATAAGTTCAAGTTACACTTTAGAATATAAGAAACAAAATGTATTTTTTTCCTTTGAAATTAAAGAATGTATTAATGGAAGGATCAAGCCTTAGAACTAAAGTACAACTTTAAAAAATGATTGCTCAAGAGTAGCCTTTGAGCATGACTTAAAGGGATATCAAATTTTACTTCAAAAGTTAGGATGCAACAAGGATTTAGACATTCGTAGGAACATTACATGTGAGTAATAGCTTATATCAACTCACAGACACCATCTACTAGTCATGCTTGCAGAAAGAACCAGGCTTGAAGTTTTGATCATTACCATTTCTTTGATTTTGCTAGCATTTTTGGTAGTTACCAATTGAACATTTGAGCTGGAATTTCTAAAGACCCTGGCATTCCTTTCCCACTAGATAGAGTCAATTATGTGAGCAAAAGCAATAATGAATAGTTTGTAATCATCCTTAGGTAACAGGTGGTGGTTTGAAGCCCATTGAACTATGTCATTCAAGTTTTGTGTGAGGGCAAGACAGGTTTCATTTTTTTTCACACATCCCTCTATAAGCAGCTGGTGAAGTAGCAGTCGAAGAATAGGTGATTCCTTTATTCAAGATCTAATAGGAAGAGTCTACATATTGGATTAGGAAGGGGATGGGAGCCTTTTAGTTTGTCCAGTATGCTAAGGCTATTTCTAATAGCTAACTAGGGGATGAAAGGCACTTAGGAGTGGCATATTTGTTCCACACCAAGTTATACCATCTAGGATTAGAAGCATGATTACTGAAATGATCTTTACATGAGCTGTTGGTGATAAAACTAGAAAAATTATTTATCCATATGGTGTTATCTTCAAGAGTGGCATTTGGATGGTAGTTAAGAAAGTAGAGTCTGAAGAAGCTAGCTTCCATGTTATTGCAGTTCATTCCGCATTCGTTAACTTTTACATTATCCTGGAAGTGCAATGTTCTATTTTGAAAATTTGATACGAGATATGAAGGGCCTAAACTGCTCCAGTTGTTATATCTAAACCTAGTAGTATTACCATTATCTATTTTCACTTTAATAGCCTGCAAAGACTTGATGTAGGAAAACTAGAAGTTTTAGCTACCAGTTAAAACTCACAAAATTAGGAAATATGGTTGATATTAGGCTGCTAGAATATCAAATTTTAGGTTTGAATTTCAGCTAGGAATGAAATTTCATATTTGATATAGCTGGATCTTTAGGGTTTCTTTGCTAGAAATTTTAGGCTAGGATTTTAAGGTTTAATAGGGCTGGAATTTGGGTTTGACGTGGCTAGAATTTAGGGTTTGGTTTGCTGGAATTTAGTGATGACACAAACAAGGGAGTGTAGGAAACTAGGAACCACTCTTAAGGTCTAATACTCTTAGAAGAAAGCATTATACCTTTGAAAACTCAAATTTGTCGAAAAGATACAGGATCCATTATTATTGAAGGGCTGAGTACACACATTTATGGAGAAGTTCTTAGAATTCTTATTCTATTCGGAAAGGATTCCTAACAAATTTAAATCCTATTGTAATAAAAATTCTATAAGTTCAAGTGATAAACAATTAGGACAACATATTTAAAACTAGAATAACGTAGTTATCTTACTACTACTTCCTATCTAATAAAGAATCTTAACATAATCTAAATTTTAGTCCTTATTGTCTTTACTGTCAACTCAATTTTTATCCTTAATCGCACCAAATTAAGGCTTGTGATTGACTAATTTTTCCTCTTTTATTTCTTCTATAGATTTTTTTTTTCACATCAAGACTGCTCCTAAGTTTCAGAAGTTGGTGCAGACTCTATTAACTGTCTTTCCTTGGTTTAATAATCCAGAAATTTTTGTTCTCCAAATAATGACCATTGATCCATTTGACTGACAAGGACTCTTTGTTATTAAGGATTCTCCATATTCTTTTAGAAAACAACGCTTTATTGATTGTGTGTATCAGTTGTATACCCAAACCACCCTCCTTTTTAGGCAAATACTTGAGTTTTCTTGTAACCATCACCTGTCCAGAGGAAGTTTTTTAGTAGCTTCTCCAAGTCCTTACAAAGCTTTTTAGGAAGGAAGAGATAAGAGGACCAGCAGGTGTAAAACCTACTAATAACTGAGATGACTTGTTGTAGCCTGCATAAGTGACAACTTTTATTACACCAGCTACCGATTTCTAATCATGTCAAATAACAATTGACAATTCTAGTAAGTGATTATACTAAAAGTTATAGGAATTCCTAGGTAAGTAAAAGGAGGATCTTTGAAGCTTAGGCCTATTATTTCAACCAGAGAATTACCAATGTTTGAAGCTTCAGAGGAGATCATTATAAAGCTTTTATTTTGTTGATATGTTTCTAAAGGATTCCAGGGAATGCATCAAATAGGAAACTGATCTTGCATTGGCTCCACAAAAAAAGAGTTGGTCATTATCAAAAACAACTTAAAGATCCTTAATTAATCACATTTCTTGTGAAAGGTGAGGCCTTCCTCATTGTTGATATTATGCTCTATTAATTTAGAGAGCACATCAATCGTAATGGTGAACATATAAGGGGAAAGGTCCCCTTATCTTATATCTCTTGCTCTTCTAACCAGTTCAAAAGCTTCACCATTGACTAATACATTGTTTATCGGAGTGGTGATGCATTATGCAATCAATGTGATGAATTGGGGAGGAGTCCGAATGATTTTAGGGCTATTAGGATGAATTACCAATCTGAAGTATCAAAAGCCTTATAAATATCTATTTTCATTGCACAATTTCTACCTGAACCTTGCGGATGATAGTTCTTCATCAGTCTTGTGCTAGGAGGATGTTATCCCCCATTCTCCTTCCCTCTATGAAGACTGCTTGAGATGAGTTTATCAGAGATGGAAGTATCAACTTAAGCCTTTTAGTTAAAATCTTGGAGATAATCTTGTAATATGTATTGTAGCACGGAATAGGTCTAAAGTCCCTCATCAAAATTGGATTGCTGACGAGTTTTGTTCTAGGCTTTTAACATCTTGGAGTTGGATAAGAATGCTAGCACAACTCTATTCACCTGTAGTTTCATTTGGTCCCATGCTTTTTGGAAGAAATAAGCATTAAAACTATCAGGACTTAGGCTTTTGTTGGGATGTAAACTAAAGACAACAAAGACAACACAGGGTTTTGTTGGCATGTAAACTAAAGACAACACCTTCAATCTCTTCCAAAGTCGCAAGTTGAATGAGGAGATCAGACTGCTCCCTAGACGAGGAATTGGTAATGAATGAACTCAAGGATAGATTCCTTAAGGATTTTGTAGCGGAGGTGCCAAAAATTTCCTAAAGTGGTCTTTAGCATATTAGAGCAGATCTTTTTGGTTTGATATCAATTTTTCCTTTTTCATTTTTGATTGAGTTTCCTTCTAGTAAGCAATGATCTATGGAAGAACTTGGTGTTGCCATCTCTATTTTTGAGCCTGTTAGTCCTAACTCTTTTTTTTTTTTTTTTGATATGTGATTCATAGATATCTAGGGCCTAAAAAAAGGCTTTGAGAGCCATTTTTTCTTCCAGTTGCTTGTTCACATCTGTAGGAGAGGCGCAGAGAGCTTTCTGTACTTGTAGTAGATGGCTTTTTCCTTATCAAGGTCCATGGATGAGTCAGCACGCACGTTGAAACATATATCTTTTCAGCTCTACCTTGATGTTCGTAAGTTTCCTGCAAGACTTATAAGCATCAAAGCTTGAAACATCTAGACTCATTCCCCTCAGTACTGCATCTTGGAAACCCTGAACATTACACGAGTAGTTATAGAATTTGAACTGTGATTTTCTATCTTGAGCTAGAAGTAATTCAGGTATTTCAATAGGGGAATGGTCTGATCCAAGACAGTTATTGAAAAAGTCTCCGCTGCCCTGAAAATTCATAATCCATTCATAATTAACTTGTGCCCTGTCATTTTTTTTTTTCTAATAAGCCAATCCCCTTCCTGTCTATTACTCCATGTAAAGAAGTAGTCCTCATTTTTTAGGTTAGTTACCTCAATGTCCATAAAACAAGATCTTAGGTCAGAACAAGGTTTGCTAGAACTTCTGGTTCCCTCAGTCTAAGAAGCAAAGATAATGCTATTGAAATCTCTTAGTAATAACCCTGGCTCCTGAATTGGTCGTTTAAAGGACATGAGATCATTCCATAAGGCAATTTTCTAAAACAGAAGTTAGAGGAATAGATAAAAGAAATCCAGAAATTCCCAAGGATGCAATGTTGGATATGTAAATGAATGCATTGATCAGTTGATGAATGATTGAGGATACTGATTTGACCTGAATCATATACCACTACAATTCTTTCATAGTGGGTGGGTTTCATGATTGGTTATCACTCTTCAATTTCTTCTGAATATCCAAAGATTTGCACATTTATCCTTCCTTAGCTTAGTCTCCAAAAATCCAAAAATCATAGGCTTTATTGAGTTGATATAGTCAAAAACCATTTGTTGTTTCAAAGGGCTGTTAAGCCCTCGTGTTCTAAGCTAAAACTGACATGGATGCTGAAGGGGTGTTGAGTTCCTAGCCTTAGCCTTCCATATGGATCTTCTTTTAGCAATTGTTTTGAAGTCTTCTTGTGAAGGAACATGAGTGTTCAAGGGAATTTGCTTAGCTATTAAGTTCTCAGGAACCAGCTTGGTGGAGATACTTCCCATATCATTTTCTGTTCTTCATCTTCCAAACTTATGGGCATGACATCCTGGGATTCCAATGTTGGTACAGATTGAGAGCTGTGTCCTCCATCAGGAGCTTCTACTAACTTTATATTTTCAGGTTAGGAGGATTGGTGGTAATTGTATTTTCTGTAATCGGAGGAGTGGAGGAATCAGGTTGAGGAGATTGTGACTGAGCTTCCAATCCCATTAGCTTATCATAGATACCCTTTTGAAAGATTCTCCCAGTAGGTCTCTAGGATTTTCCTTGTTAGTTTAGGATAGGTCTTCATTTGTAAGTGATTATACTTGAATCATCAATACCTAAGCAAAAGGACAGTTTTAGGGAACTCTTAATTTAAAAGAACTCCCACACAGATCCTGGCACAATTAACATGTTGTCTTGCAATTGTTGTCTCATCTATACATATAGATTTCTCTATGAAGCTTGCCAAGGAGCTTAGGCTCTTTGTAGACCAATACTGAAGAGGAATCTTATGACAGTTCACCCATAAGAGAACTTGTTTCTGCATAACCTTCTAAAGTTGGGTAAAGATTGGTAAGTTAGTGAAGTGCCAGGGGTCATCCTCTATAACTTCCTGAGCTTGTTCCTTGCTGGAGAATTTAAAGAGAAGCAAGTTGTCCCCATTCAACATAACATCCAACAACCCTTTTGATTTTCAGAGCTTAAGGGGCCTTTTTTTTTTTTTGAAAAATTAAGGGGGGCAATGTTTGATTGATGGAAAAGCTAGGCATTTTCCAACAAAGAAGCCTACTAGGGTGAAAGACCAGGCTCTGGCTCCTTTGAGAGTTTCCAGTGGAGGAGAGACTATTGGACCAGTTTCTGTCCTAGAAGGTGGACAGATAGTGAAGCCTCCGAGTGATTGTCAATCGCTTTCCTCCAGTTGTGGGTTGACTTAGGGGTTTCCCCTAAACCGTTCCAGGAATCCTTGGTCACCTGGAGGTTACGGGCTAGGAATGGTTTTGTCAGCTGCTTTTGGATTTGTTGAAGATGAAGGTGTAGGTAGAGGGGGAAAATGGCTGTCCTGCTGTCCCAAGCCTGAAGTTTCAGAGGCCATTTGCTCTAAGTAGAAGCAATGTAGGAAAAGCTGACAAAGGGGGAGGGGAAAGTTTAAAAAACCATTCTAAAAACGTTAAGCTCAGAGGCAGGAGAAAAATCAGAAAACCTGGAAAGGACAAGATTGCCCGTTTTACCGAGCTAACCAGAGCCTCACAGTATGCATGCAGGGGGAAGGAAGGTTCTGAACACTACAGGAGGTTGAGAAAGAAGTAAATAGGATGAAATTTTGGGAGCCAAAGGAAGTAACAATGTATGAAGCTCAAAGTCAATCAAGTGAGGGGATCTTGAGAGAAGGTAGACGTTCTCTCTCTAGAAGCCATTTCTTTTGCTATTCATTTATAAGAAATAAAATGTTAAGAATTGTGAAATGGAAAAGGAAAAACTAATCTGAAGCATTAGGTTCAACGTTGCCTTAGGAGATGATGATATGATTGATTAATCAATTCAATTTGGTTTTAGACAGAAACTAATGATACACCAATATTAGAGATACAAATTAAAGTTTAGGATAAAACTAATGCAAGTTCCACTAAGATTAATGCTTTCTTAACATAATTTATACCATATATAGACATTTTTACTAGAATTCATTGTAAATTCAAGTTCTGCATTCTAAAGAGTGCAAGACCTTGAGAGAGTAAGCAATATGTTTTACTCTCAGCCTTATTCCTGGTCATGATGCATTTGAGCAGGTCTTGGCATATTATATCTTGTTAATGAACCAGTTAAATTCATTTGCACATTTAATATTTCTGCAAGATTTGTGGCACTTACCTAATATACTGAAAGAATCCATTTTCCATTTGCAGGTCATGACCCCCCTTCTCACAGCCAAACTTGCTGGGCAATATGTTGCGGTAGATGCAAAAGGATTGCTGACATCAACTATGCAGGTCATTTTTCGGTCTGTTCCGTTTTTGGCTGGAAATAGTTTCTTGGGATATATTTTTATTTCACCTAAAATAATACAGGTTGTGCTTCTTCCTGTGCTAGCTGGTGCATTTCTAAATCAGTATTTCCGCAAACTCGTTAAAGTTGTTTCTCCCTTGATGCCACCCATTGCTGTGGGCACTGTCGCTGTTTTATGTGGAAATGCAATTGCACAGAGTGCTGATGCAATTCTATTGTCCAGTCAACAAGTGCTACTTGCTACATCTCTTCTTCATGCATCAGGCTTTTTCTTTGGATATGTATTTTCCAGGATTCTTGGACTGGACGTGCCATCTTCACGGACCATCTCCATTGAAGTAGGCATGCAGGTATATGTTGTCTTGACTGGATTGTCATGCAATGTTTCTGTTGTGGAAAATTCCAATACAGACCACTTGGTTCGAATATATAGCAGAAAGAGATGTTAAGATAGCCAGATGAATCTTAAGAACTAAATAATAGTAATATGAAGAATTGAGAAAAGGATTATGATCAATTGAGAAAAAAAGTCCGGTGCATCAGGAAATTTGACAGCTTGCGTATTGGACTGTTGTGTGGCAATGACTTGGGGTACTGGACAGATCAAGCTTGTGGGAAGAGGCGCATTGGTAAGGAAGGAGAATAAGGAGTGGAAAAATTAGAAGTGAAAAGAAAGAAGAAACAAATAGTTAATGTAAATATTAACTGATGATCAGGACAAGTTTTTGGACATATGCTTGCCTTATCAATTAAATACGGTAGCTTTCAATATTTTTCATCAATTCCTATTCTGTGTTGCCTGGTTGAGAATATAAATATGTTTGCTCATTTTTCCCTATTAATTCTCTGCATCCCTTTTCTTTAAGCCTTTTACTTTTGCAATTTCTCCATTGTACCTAGTTATGTAGTTCAAGTTTCCTGTGACATGCTGTGAATAGTTTTCTGGGTATACTGTTATTCTTCCTATAGAGGAGCTTAACCCTAATTCAAAGGGATTTGACCTAGCAGTTGAGTGAGTAGTCTACCTACTTCAATTTCATGGGTCCAAGAACCCTTAGGGCGGAGGAAGAAATTTTATTTTCTAGATTTCTTAAGACCCCAGTGTGGACCTCTACTTCTGGAGTCGTCAAGGTGCACCGCTAAACTAAACAATAAAAAGGAAGCATAACCCAAAATTCATTTTCTTGCAGAATTCAGTGCTTGGAGTTGTTCTTGCGACTCAGCACTTTGGGAACCCACTCGCAGCAGTACCATGTGCAGTTTCCAGCGTATGTCACTCCATCTTTGGTAGCCTACTTGCGGGGATTTGGAGGCAAAGCGTGCCTGCAAGGAATCAAAATTGACGTGATGTATAGCAACTTTATCAGCTTATGTTTTGAGTCTTATGACATGGGTGGTTTGTGGACATTCGAGATTTGGATTCTTCATTGGCTTCTACTATTAGTACGCTGGTTATTGTAATGGCATTAGGTAGCTGAACCATTTTATTTCTTTAGCTTTGTGCGGTAGAAACAATTTATATTGAAGTACGTCTAGACAATTTGGTATAGTTTGAATTGGAAGCACCTCTTATCCATGAATGTTTTGCGGCTTGTTTCTGGACCAATACATTTTATATGCATTTAGTTAAAAGATAAAGAGTTGATACGATATTTTTCTCTAGATAAAGGATAATAACTTCTTAATTGTACCATAACTTGTACTATAAAAATTATTGTAGAAAGTCTTCTGAATAAGGGAAATAATCGTAGCTTGTAATTGAAACTTTGACAACAATAATGCAATGGCCATCAGATGAAATATTTGACTCCAAGGAATTTAGATTGATCAAATTAGTATATCATGAATATCATTACTAAATTTGTGGGATGATTATGTCTTCCTTACTCATGATCTTGTAGTACTGCGATGTTTAAGGCTAACTTTCACAACTTTGATTTTGATATGCCTTATGTTTCTTCTTAATACAATGGTGCCCCCCTTTTGACACGCCTGTTTTTGCTCTGTTGACATGCCCGTATCTTCCCACTTGACACGAATGTATCTCTTTTTTAAACATATCTGTATCTGCACTATTGATACAAAGTCAATAGTTGCTTTGTAATACATATGTGTTGCAACCTTGGAGACGCAAAAGTATTGACTCTTTAGTTTAACCTTGTTAGCTTGCTCTTTAAAATAAAGGATTAAGATATCCCTTGTAATTTATCTCAAGGTTGCTCTTCATACAATTTTTTTGAGAAGTTTGCTCTTCATACATTGTCTTTTGGAGAGAGTTTATTATTCACCCTTTATACTCACTTATTGGTGTCTTTTATTACTTCTTATCATTTTTTAAAAGCCAAAAGAGCAATTTAGCCCCTAATGTTTATAATGAAATCTAAGTTAGACCCTAACGTCTCGAAGCTTTCAAGTTGAACCCTAATGTTTGAAAAATGTTCAAATCAGACCCTGATTGGATGGAAAAATTGATGGGGTTAGGCCTATATTAGTTAAATGCCACATGACATTTTTTATGTAGATTTTTCAAAATTTTTATTAAATTGGGACCCACATTTATGATTTGTATCATGCTTGGAAGTGGGTCTTACTTTAATTTAAATGGTGCGTTTGATACCTTGAGTTTAAATTGAAGTGAGTCTCACTTCCATTTAAACGGTGTGTTTAGAAGCCTACGTTTAAATGAAAATAGGACCCACTTCTATTTAAATGTTATGTTTGGAAGGCTGAGTTTAAATGGAAGTGAGTTCCACTTTCATTTAAACGATGCATCTAGAGCTATTCCCCAACGCTCATCATTTTGACTTAACACACAATGTTTGGATGCAGCAAAAATCCACATTATTTTACCTTCTTCCTCAATCCCTAATCTGTAGCATTCTTCCTCTTCTTTAGCAAACAACAATCCCTAACTCAGACATCCCTAATCCATATCACCATTACCACCTGGAACGATTACCATTCATGTATCGCCAATCCTTATGGAATGATTGTTGTTCACGTATCATCACAACCACATCCACATCCGCCATTAAAATCAAATCCTTCACCACCTCCTAAGAACTAAGGATCAACGCCACCGCCTTGGTGAAAAAGGTAAGAGTTTTTTTAATGAGTATTGTGTCAATATTACAGATTAGGGTTGTTGGGTTCTTGGTTTTCAAAAATTAAACTATTCAAGTTGAGGAATAGTCTATAAATAAGATGAGAGTCATGCAATAAAATATTAAGCTTCCCAATTCAGCAAATGATCAAGTTCATTAAAGACTTATGTTGTGATCCTTTTGAGAATAAAGTGTTGGGTGGAGTGCAAGCAAGCATCTGTTTGAGTGAGAGCAACCTTATGCAACATTGACATGAAACTATTTACAAAATGTTCTGCGATGGAGTTGTTTCATATTTTTTGTGGTGTAGGAACAATTTAATATGCTTCATTATAATATAATGAATAAGTTTCTTCAACATTTGTTCCATTTTCTCTATTTGAGTGCAACTCTGAGACAATGTTATGAAGTTAAATCTTTTGATATATAGTTCTTCATACCGTTATCTACTGTATCTTTAATTTCACTTTGAATGTGAATATATTTTGGTGTTGCACCTCTCGATTTAGTAGTGTTCAATTGATTACATATTAATCAATATTTGATGATTAGTCGGAGCATGGAAGTTGAATTTATGAATGCTTGTAATGTTAAATGGTTGTATAGCATTGTGATTTCTTTACTTCTCCAGATTGAAAGGGTAATTGCTACTAACAATTAGAATGTTGGACCTTGCCATATGTTTATAGTGAGTCCATAGTCAAATTTATATTGTTAATATTATATAAATTGGGTTGTTTTTCAAATGTACAAAAAACTCCATTTATAGAAACATTGGACCTTACCATATGTTTATAGTGAGTCCATAGTCCAACTTAGTTTTTTTAAAATATTTTTTTAGTTGATTGGGAAAAATAATTGGAGTGGAAATAGCTAACGAGAGTACTATTTGAATTAAATCATATTCACAATGTAAAATTTCATTGGTACATTCCAAGCTTATAAGCAAGTATGTCTAGCCAAATTCTGTTGTCCTCATTATACTGTACTGACTCTTAATGTAATCAACTTGAAAAGTTAAAAATCTTTATGACTTTGGATTTTACCTTGAAAAGTTAAAACTCTTTATGACTTTGGATTTTACCTTCCATTGATGCCTACCCGTCTGGATTTGGAGATTATAAAGAATATAATGATGTTTCACATAAGAGATTATGATGTAATCTAATGCAGTATAATGAAGTAATTTCATATGCATCAAGACAATTAAAGTCTCATAAATTGATTATTTGATACATGATTTAGAACTTGCTGTAATAGTAATTGCTTCGAAAGCTTGAAGACATTATATATACAGTGAAACGTTTTAGATATATATAAATAATGTTGAGTTTGAAAGGATTGAATATAAGACCGAGACAATGGATAAAATTACTGAAATATTATAGTTGAACAAATGAGTACTATCCTGGTAAAGCTAGTGTCTATATGATGTATTAAACAGAAAATTCAATAACGGAATAGGACAAATCCAAATATTGAGGTTACTAAACCCAGTGCAATAAATAACATAGAATGTTGAGTTGAATTTGGGGCAAAATGAAGTATTATTAGCTGCATTGAAAATTAAAATTAGTTTTATATGAAAGAACTAGCAAAGCCTAAATTGAGGATTCAGAAATTATGAATCTTATTAAGGAATTGAAAATGAATCTGAATTTTTTGTTTGAATTGGAAAATGATATTTTGTGATTGAAATAAGAAGAATGAGTACCTAATATAGATGATTGAACAAAGAGATTATTAAAGAAAGTACAAATAGTAACCTACGTTATACATTATAGTAGGAATACGCTGAAATAGCATTTAACGACTAAGGACATAGAAGCAAGTGACTGCATGTATGAGATGCCAATAGTATTAACTGTTGGAGATATGCTTTAAGCTTATATTTTGGAGTTCATAGGAACAAAAGGTCAATGTACAACTTTGAATGGCTTTAAACATAACAATTATCACAGTGATATCATTAGAATACCATATGAGGCGTTATACGACAGAAAGAGTCGTTCGCGTTTATATTAGGATGAATAAGCCTAAAATAGTTGAAGGCTAGAATTGATTGGAAATGTTGTTAATAAGTGAAATTGATCTGTATTAGAAATTAAGTGATTCAAGAAAGATGAATGAGTTAGGTGGATCAACACCAAAGATATGAAATATAGTGAGATAGACATAAGAGTTAAGTGTATTAACACTAAAGAGATGTGAAATATCAAGTGAAAGGTGAATTGTTTCTGAAAGTATCACCTTGGTAAGGTGTGCTCAGGTTAGGAAAAAGGGAGCAAAGCCTGACATAAATTGGTCCTTATGAAATTATTGTGAGAATAGGACCATTGACTTACGAGTTAGTATTACCAATAAAAGACGTTCCAAATTCACACAGTGTTACACGAATATGTTTAGGAAATATCATTATGATCGGATATATGTGTTATTGATATCGGAAGTAAAATTGTGAGTATTCTGAAATAGATTGAGGAAACAGTTAAAATAGTGTGATATCAAAACAAGTACTTTAGAGACCGAGTGATTCCATTGACTATAGTCAAGTGGAAGAAATTATTTGAGTGATAAAGCTAAATGAATAATACCCTTGCCTTTTTGATCAACCAGATAAAAATTTTGAGGACAAAATTTATTGAGGAGGGAGAATTATAAATCCTGTTTCTATACTAAGGATTAGAACCTTAGATTTCTGTAAATGAGAAATAGCAATGAGAGATTAGGAAATGCACTTCATGCTTATGCATAATATAGTATACATAAACATGAATTTGATTATTGCACCTATTACAATGATTTGTTCATGCACCCATTTGACATTTTTCGGGTATAAATGATTGTTTTAATGCAATTATAATGCGAATTATGGATTATGTGTCTTAAAAATTGAGTTGGAGTGTATAAGTAGTGAATTAGAATTTTTGGTAAAATATGGGAATTCTCTAGAATTAAGGGTATTTTTGGACTAGGAAAAATGCCAAGTGGCAGAACAATTGATGAATAGTAGTAGAAATAAGAGTCAAATGGTAGCAAAAATTTTTATAAATAACATTAGGATTTAATGAGATATGTCATTTAAATTTGGGAGACAATTAGATTAGAATCGGGGCACAAATAGACTAGCTTATTAAAAAAAACAAAAGAGGACCATGAGAAAGTGACGTGGCAAGTGACAAAGTAAGTAGCAGGGAAAATGAAAGACTAGTATGAAAGATGGATATGAGTCACTTGCCATACCACGTGTTTTAAGCCACGACACCCATATGAAAGACCATCTTTCATATTAGTCTTTCATTTTCCCTCCTACTTGCTTTCTTATTCTCTTCTTTTCTTATCACTTGCTAAACCACTTGTTTTAACCCACGACACCCATATGAAAGACCATAAAGACCATCTTTCATATTAGTCTTTCATTTTCCCTGCTACTTGCTTTGTTCCTCTCTTCTTCTCTCACTCACGATATTCTCTCGACCCAACCATCAACATTGAGCTTTGCTAACACCCTTCATCTAGCCACTCCAAAGAATTACTTTTCTTCACTTTGGTGATGAAAGCACAACCTTTTCCTCCTTAAAATTAGATGATCGTGTGATGTGGGAGGCTAGGGTTTCTTAGAGACTCTTGAAGAAGCTTTGGTTAAATCAAGTAAGTAATATACTAATCTTCATGGATTTGTTGAATGAAACATGTTTTGATGATAGTTAAGAGTTAAATAATCATAAAATGAGAATAGGTACATGCTGAAATGTGAATGAGAAATGTGGGTAGATTCATGGCTTGCTTTTGTGTTTTAATGGGTAACAGATTATGGAATGATATAATGTTGGATTAATAGAGTAAATGGTGTTTTTATATATGTTGGAACGTGGGTAAAGAAATGAACACATTGATGTCTTGTTTTCGTATTTATGATGATCATATTTCATAAGTTGTTGTAGAAGTGAGTTTGAAATAGAAAGATCATTAAAGATGGTGCAAGAAAAAGTGCAAAAAATTTGATAGATAATGGGTTTTATGTTCTATTTTCTTGTTATATTAATGCAGATTTCTTTGGGTGTTTTGGAGATGAACTAAAATGAGTCTAGAGCTAAAGAAAAGGAGTAATGTGGTGTCTTAAAATGGGAAGAATTAAGGTGATATTTAGAACTGAAATGAAAGTGGAAATGAAGACGAACATGTGCAAAAAGTTGATGATGAATGTATATATGTATATGTTCTATTTTTAGTGTTCATGATCAATCATGGACTATAATTTGTTTATGGATGATATTAAGCTAAAATGGAGTTAAGAATTATGGGCAAATGATGAGTAATTAAAGTAGAAATGATAGAGTAAGCATAAGGTGTTGAATGTAGTAAGTAAAGGGTTAGAAATCTAGAAAATATGGATGCAATTGGATAGATTTTGGGGAAAGAGGCATAAAATTTTCCATGGAGGACAAATTAAGGTCATTTAAGTATGCTTTCAAAGAAGACTTTAAGTTCTACAACTTCTATGAAGACTCCGAGGAGAGATTTTGTTGTCTAGAGGGTCAAAATTTCACATTTCTATAAGTGACCCATGAAGGTCCGCCCAGTGGACATGATGTCCCTTCAAACAGACATGGACAAAGCTGGAAAGCTGGAAAACTTGAGAAGGTCTACCCAGCGGATATGAAATCCACCCAAAGGACATTCAATGGCCATTTGGACTTAATTTAGGCTTGAATGGAGCTCAAATTGAACCTAGAATGATGTTTCGATTAAGTGACTAGATGTATGATATGTATGAAGTGATAATGGAGGTTATAACTTAGTGAATGAATTGTTGATATCAAAGTACCAAAGGCATGAGTATAATGGGAATGAAGATGTTCATATGATTATAGTTATGATTCAAAGGAGATGAGTAATGTGTATTAAGTAAAGGTGAATGAGAATTGGATATTATGAGAGCATATAATGCTAGGAAAGAAATGACAAGTAATTGAACTCTAATATTAGAATAATCAAGTATTATTGAGGTGTAAACCTAAGAATAAGTTAGGCACATACAAATTATAAGGTTTGATTTATCAAGAGACGTGATTAAGGAAACAAACACATAATAGTCAAATTGAGCATGCATTATACATGACACATATACATATGTCTACAATTGACTGCTTATGTAATTGTACAATTAATAATGTGTGTGCAATGAGTGTCCTAATGTTGATATGTAGGATAAAACTTTCGCATTTAGATGTTTCCAGATTATAGAAGCCAATGCTAATTTGGAGCGTACTATAAGTCGACCTAGATGGTCTCATTTTCTTTGTTTATTATATTTTAAATTTCTGTATTGAATTACTATTGAACGTGAATGTGATTGAGAGAATTCCAGACATTAATAATTTGCGGAGTTTGATAAATGTGAGAACATAGGAAGTGCTCCTTGTATGTGAATCTGACAGAAATACGTGTACTCAACAGTACTGTTGAATGCTAGACTTAGGTCCGATGACATGTGAAAGTGAATGTGTAAAGTGAAATAAAGTGACTGATTGATCTTATGTGATTGATGCATTTCTTTACATGAATGCATGACAACATAAAGGTTGTTGTGACTGGAGTAGTCACCGAAAAAAGAGCTTAAAGCTCAGAAAGTGAAAAGGAGCTTAAAGATCAAAATGTGATTAAAAGTGCCAAAGGCTCACTATATATAATGAACCTAGTATTCCCAATGAATACGAGACAGTTATCAATGAGCCTGATATCCATAATGAATATGAGACAGTTATAGGTATTCGGTCACAACAATAACAATTGAAAGTGAGTCTCATAAGCAGTACATATCCATTTGATATGTATGATTTAAATGGTTGAAATAAATAGGTTGAATGATTTATGAATGTGATATATGATTTAATTGAATATGAAATGTATGTGACTCAACATGTTGAATAGATGAAGTGATGTGAATTATGTGATTATATTAATTGACGAGTTATGTGATTGAGTAAGCTATGGAGGATAGTCCACTCATTGAGTTCACAAAACTCACCCCAAAATTGCAATATGATTTTTAAGGCTTAGAGAAGATCTCTAGTTAGACAAATTGGAGTCTAGCCACTGTATTCGAGTAACAGATAAAAGTCGAGATCAGTTTGCGTCTGTATATGTATTTCATTGTTTTGTATCAAAATATGTAGTCACAAGTATTGTACGATGTGTATGTGAATGATTTTGTAATGTAATGACATTATGACTACAAGCCTTTTGTATCTATAATGGGCCTAAGTGGCTATTGAATTGTTGATGATATGTATAATGGTTGTAACACTACGATCGAAAATGTCTATGAATAAAATGGGTTAAAAGTTTCATTATTGATTTTCCACATATGCATGTGATGTTGTTTCTAAAAATTTGTAATGAGTTTGATTAACTAGTTGTCCTAGCATGCCACCCTCGTAGAGTATGTTCTTGAATATCATCGGTATGTTCGGGGATATGCACTATGAGAGTGGGGTGCTACAGATGGTGTAAAGCTATTAGATGGTGTAGCAGTAGGTCCGAAAGGTGATGCCTAATCTGTATGTGTTGTAGCTAGATGTACAATATCTTATTCTGTTGCAATTGCAAAATGTGATGCTTCACTAAGAAAGTAACTTGCTCCAAATCATGGTTTGAACCTTTATTGCATCATATCCTTTTTTCTTTTTTCTCTTTGGTGGCATATTTTAACCTAAAATTCATATTTTATTGAATATTCCAAAAATATAGCAATTTCAATTCAATATATAACAATATATTGTTGATTCAATAATTGATTTATTGAATATAATAGTTACATAAGAAGAGGTGATCATGAACTTTATATCTAC
>JANSVA010000005.1:31423466-31451800 GCA_025504915.1 Erythroxylum reticulatum | reverse complement strand
GATGATGATGATGATGATGATGATGATGATGATGATGATTATTATTATTATTATTATTATTATTATTATTAATAATAAACATACAAACACTAAACAAAAAGTGAAAAGATCATGAAATAATTTAAAAGAAACTAATCATAAACAAATATGTGCAAAATACCAATTAAAATCAAAAATAAAAACTAAAACACTGTACTTCCCAACAACGGTGCCAAAATTGTGATAGCGCGTCGTAACACTACCCAAAATAACTAGACCTAAAACTATAGCTAGTAGTAAGTCTAGGTTGATCCCACAAAGAATGTTCGGTTAGCTTTTGTTATGAAAATCATTGATGTTTAGGTTATAGGGGATTTGGTTTGGTTTCAAATAAAAAATAAAATGAAACTAAACTAACAAAATCAAATTAAAGAAAACATTCAAAAATGATAAAAAGTTAAGAATACGTTAGGGATCCAGCCATCGGTTAAATCTTGGCCTACACGTAATTTAACATACTTCATTGTTATTCTCATACCTCTCGTAGCTGCTATTAATTGTAGGTTAACAATAAGCTTTCTTAATCCCTATTTTCCCATATATCTTGTTCAATTAAAACAAGCTTTTTAATTGAACCTAGCTATCAAACAACCTAAATTCTCTAGATTTAATTGGACCACCACATTATGAGTTAGGAAAACAAATTAATTAAGGTAACAACCACATATACTCAGGTCATTTGACCTAAGTTACGCTATCCCTAATGATTCGATACCAATCGGAAACACAATTACAAATTGTGTTCCTAATAATATGAAGACATTAATTGTCGCAAATGAATCCAAATACAATGATTACGAATTGTATTCAAGATTCTAGCAATGGGTTCATACATAAACAATTTATCAAGAACTAGAATAAAGATCATTCATATAAGAAAATCCCAAATCTATAAGCATAGGATAACCTAAACAATTCCTATAGAGAAAAAGAACAACAAATATAAATAGAGAATGCTTAACCAGGTTCTTTGGAGTCGATATCACCTCTAAATCAGTTTTGAGAAGCTTATCCCTCCATAGGTCTCCAAAGGATGAGAGGTTTGCCCCTCTTCCTTTACAAAATTGAGACTTCACTCCATAAAATGTTTCACTCTCGTCATACCTTTTGCTGTCACAATATATTATATTTATAGTGAAAATTAGGTTTTCAGGGAACCTAAGTATGAAAGTCATAGCCATGACATGTGGTGTCATGGGCATGACTTGGAGTGTCATGCGTATGCAAGTGAGTCACAGTTATGACACATCAAGTTTGATAAGTCATGGCCACGATAAATTAGTCATGGTCGTGACTTCTTTTAATACTCATGGCCGTACTCTTCATTTTATACACTTTGTTGTCTCCTTTTCATTCTAATCCTTCTCTTTATTGCTCTATGATGACAATTAAGTTTGAATCTTAAGAAGATGGCTCAACGAGTGTGCTTTCAACTCATTTTAGCTCTTTCGTTTCTGAATTGTACCTACAACTAAATATAAACTAAAGTGAATATCTTAAGCATTTCATAGCATTAATCACTAAGTGTTACGGAATAAAAGTATAATCAATTAAGCACATATCAATAACTTTGTTACTAAGATCTACTAGCAGCTAATACCATTTTTTTTAACAAACAGTACTTAAAATACTAGTTTTATACTAAAACTAAATTGAAAATTTATAAATGTCGAAGTTCTAAATTTAAAAAAATCCTAAATCATACTTATGTTGGAAATTCACATATAAAGATAGGACTTATAACCTATTGCATGAAGGTTTTGAGTTGAGATATAATGTCCTAGTTATATATGAGCTCATTTGGATTCGGCACTAATTTCTCCTCAGGCCCCTTAATTGATTGTTATTAGATCTAGGATAGCAAAGTTTGATGAATAAATATTCTAGGATTTGGGTCAGATGAATGGGAGATTCATGGAGTAACAAATGGCTTCCCATAATCTATGGGTTGAGGGGGAGCTATTCCGATATAAATGAATTCACTAACGAGGGCGAAATGTTGGAAATTCATAAGTGGATTAATCTCACATCAAAAAGAAACATAAGGGGAGATGTTGGAAATTTACAAGCGGAGCAATCCCATGTCCCCAACTCTTTTAGATTCAAGACTGTTAATTAGTCAAGTAGCATCTCTTATTTAGGACATTGATTTGTCAAGTTAAGAACTTCTAAAGAAAATTAAAAAAATGGTTATACTAGTGAAGTATGAAACAATTTGTGGTGATGGTGGCATGGCATAAAGGCCATAGAAAATGATGGGATAGTATTAATCTTTTTATCATACATTATCTTTTAATAGTGATAAGCAATTTTCTTTGCGTTACGCTTCTAACACTTTTAAAGGTAAAAAAGATAAAAGGATGAGAAATGGTTTCTACGTGTAAACAAGATGTGTTTTTTGATGGCAAAAGTTTATAAAGCTAGTTCTTGAAAACATGGTGGTGGTCTTAACCTTTAAGATTTATTATGAAGAAAATGATACTTATTGCAACTTTACAAGGACAACTTCTTCAGATAGATAGGTATAATATGTATATTCATTCTTTTGTGTAGTAAAGATATTAAGATTCCATAATCTAAGTTGATCACCATATTTTTTTTATATGACTTTTCTTTAGATGATTACAGAAAGAAATTTAATAGAGAAGTAACATCAGCTTATGGTGGGCATAATATTCCCAATTTATTTGTATGTTTCATATAGTATTTTATTAAGACTCTATTTAGCAAGTAAGTGGAATTTTATGAACTAAAAGCCTGCTTTTTTGAATATTTCACTTAGTCTCCTACTGAAGATTAATTCATGATAGCATTTTATGTCGTGTACTTGTTCAACTTTTTTGTTTTGGATACTTTTTTCAAGAATATGAAATTCTTTTAAAAGTTTATATTGTATGTATGTTCATAGAATCTAAGATGTGTTTTTGCTTTGTTTGGGTTAAACAATATATATTTTGTGATGGCTTTTTATTTAATTCGCTTTTATACATATCTATGTAGATTATTCACTTAATATGGTATGACTGTTTACTAGTTTACAATAAAAAGGTACAAGTGATATTCGTTTAGTTTACTACAATTATTTAATTGCATTTTTGTTTACAAATAAATGCAAGAGAGTTCAAGTACTTCTGATAATTCAATCTCTTTAGAAAGATTCAATGACTTAGCTTGGGCTTACATGAGACTAGTTCTTAGTATAAAGAACAGTATTGTTTTTTTTTATTAAGACAAACATTTGAAAGGTGGGTGAACCATTCAATTAAACAAAAATTTAGTTAGGATCCAAGGTGATATGTAACCTTGTAAGAAAGTTAACAATAATATAAAATGATAAATGAAGACATTGTTTGACGAATATTAAAATGAGAAAGAAAGAAGTAGAAGACTAAACTACATAATTGGTAGTGGAAGATTTTTTGCAGTGGTCAAGATGATATTGACAATGTTGAAGGTGATATTCCTACCTAATGGGAAGGGGTTGCTATAACTAATATAAAGAGAAGAAGAAGATAGATGCCTAAATTTTTTTTGCTTTATATGTAACTATTTTGGCTAACCTTCAATTCATAGTGCATTAAAATATTAAAAAATAGTCTTATAATATCTACATGGAGACAGCTAAATGGTGGTATGATACAAGTGTGTCATTTAATATTATTCAACATTATTATTACCAGCCTATAGTGGATGTTATTGTCTTTTAAGGTCTAGGATATAAAACTCCTTCGATTGATAACTATAAAGGTAATCTTCTAAGTAAGTAGTGAAATAAAAAGTTAATAGAGTGAAAGAAGAATGAATTAGGCAACTTATGGGTATTTAATAATTACAAAGTTACTCCTAATCCCTCCAACACCTCTACTCCATCCAAGAAACTAACCTTAGACTCCTTTCTAACACATTCTTATAAGCAAGTTCTCAATGACTCATCCCCAGTAGCTTATTAACATTACTACCCTATTCAATGGAAGTTGGTAATGTGATTATTGCTCCACTTCTTAAGTTCCTTAGGGAAGGTGTATCTAAGTGGCATTTTGCACTAATAGTTTTTCTTTTTTACAAAGTGCCTACTTTCCTACCACTTAATGATTAGGCTCATAAGCATTAAAAAAGCTTTAGTTTAAGATGTAGTTCTTGTCTCTTACTAATGGAGGCCTCTATGTTATCATCTTGGAAATTCCTAGAAACCAATAGAACAGAAATTCTTTGAAGGTGACTATTTTGAGTTAATGTGAATAAGCTCTTTAGAGAATGTTCCTCAAAATACTACTTTAGAAGTCTAAATTTTGACAATTCCTAGATTCTTGCTAAGTCAAGTTTATCTTATGATCTCCTAAATAACCTTGATGGCATAGGCTCATATACTCAAGATCCTAAAAATTCTAGGTAGCCTCTAAACCAATTTTTATCCCCTTAATCTCTTTTCACTTAAAGTGAGTCACCTTTTAGGATTAAGGAACAATTGGCTAAAATTGTTCCTCCTCAGTCATTAATTCATCCTTAGGTTGATTCTAATAATGGTATGACTCCTAAGGACGAGACTATTTATAATGTTTTGATGATCAATTTTGTTAACTCATTCAAATAATGCTAATTTTGGATATAGTTTTAAGAACAAAATAGAGAGGAAATCTAGGAGGAAGAATTATGTAACTACCTTACCTCTATCTTGATAACGACTTTATTGTATTGAATGTGAGATGGTTGAAAAACCCCAATAAGCAACAACTTCTTTTTTATTATCTCCAAGATTTAAATTCCTTCTTAATATGCTGTCTAAAATCTAAGTTGACAAAGGAAAATATCAATAAGCTTAATTGTCATTTTATCTCTAATCACTACTCTTACCATAATGGGATATTGTTTTCTCTTTTGATCCTATTAAAATAAAAGTTATAAGCATTATCATAATTCATCAAGTTCTTCATATGGAAATTGAAGTATTACTAGAAAAAAAACTCATTTTCATGTCTCATTCATCTATGCTTCAATTTTTTTCGTTTAGAGAACTTATTTATAGAGCAAATTACAGGGAATATCTTCCTCTATATATGGGTGCTAAATGGTATTTAGGGACTTAATAGCACATTATACCCTTTAGAAATTAAAGGCAATGCTTCTTTAAGAAATCATTTGGAGGGATTCTATAAATGAATAATTAGCATAAGAGTCATTGATCTCAATATATAAGGAAAAATTTTCACTTGGAGTAACAAGCAACTAAAAAGATGGTTCTTAAGGAAGAAACTTGATAAAGCAAGGTACATAGCCATTGGTTAAATTACTTTCCAAAGAGGCTATATTTATTTTATTCCTTCTCTTCTTTAATCACGCACTTATAGTTACCCGTTAAATAAATCTAAAGCATAAAAGACACTCTCCATTCAGGTTCATCAACTTCCTTATTAATGATCTTAGGTTTGAGACTTTATTTTTCAAGGGCCTAAATCACTTCTTTAAAGGGTATAAATCCTTTATTTATAGGAGAATGATGTCAAAGAAGGAACTTAAAATAATGAACTAAAAATGGTACAATAACACTCAAGCAGTTGCTGTTTTAGCTAAGTATAGGCTCACCAAGGTTCAATTACTTCTTTGTCAAAACTTTCTAAACTTATAAAAAATAAATAGAAGAAAAATATGCATTAAATGAATATGTGCAAGTTGTGGAAGTAAATTATTCCCTACTTAGGCAGAGATCAAGGGTTCAATGAGTTCAGCATAGATATAGGAACACTTCCTTCTTCCCTAAATCTATTGTTTCTAGGAGGAAATTTAATAGAATATCCTCCCTACAAAAGCTTGATAGCTTTGTAACTTCTATTTAATCAAAATTATTGGAAGAAACCTATGGATACTTTTGCAGCTCTTTAGGCTCCTCTAATTGCTTTCCTTTAGTTCATTTGCTACAATCTTTTATCATTGATATAATTCCAGCATCATATGCAAATATGTTGGCATTACTTATTATTGAATATGAGATAATGAAAGATCTTTTTACTTTACATGCAAATAAGGCTCAAAGACCTAATGGCATTAATGCTTTATTTTAAAAATTATGGCATGTGCTAAAGTAATTAGTAATAGAAGTTGTAATATAATTCTTCAAATAGAGCATTATGATGAAGGAAATTAACAGTTAGCCTTATTCCAAAGATTTCCAATCCAAGTTCCTTGAAAGAATTCATGCCTATTTATTGTAGTAACATCATTTACAAAGTAATAGTAAAACTTTCAGCCTCTAGCCTCAAAAGAGTGGTTCAACTTTGATCAATCAAACCCAAAGTTCTTTTATGATAAGGAGATAGATCAAAGATGACATACTTTTGGTCTAGGAACTTTTTAAAATTACAATAGGGAGCATTCCTTTAAAATTTATGCAATTAAAGTGGATTTTCATAAGGCATTTGATTTAATTGGTTAGAGCTTCATCATTAATACCTTACATGGTTTTGTCTTTCCTTTAAGATTAATTTATTAGATCTATTAATCCATATCCATTGTCTCATATATCATTTTAGTCAATAATGAACCTATTAGCCTCTTCGAAGGAGCTAAAAAGCATTTAGGCAAGGGTATCTTTTTTCTTATTGCTTATTTACCCTCTAAGTATGAAAGTATTGTCAAGGCTAACTAGTCATATGATCAGCCATAAGAAGAGTTTTAAATTTCACTTTAAATGCAAAAAAAAAACTCAAGATTTATAGTCTCTCCTTTTTAATGGATTCTTGCTTCTTTTAGGTGTATCTTAACTTCATTAACACTCTAATGTCTACCATTAGATGCCTTAAAGTTTTATTTGGTTTAGATATGAAAAAATTGACTTTATATCTTTAACAACTTCACATTTTTTTCTCCATGGATCTTGAATATGACAAGGCTCCAAATTAAGCATATACCCCTTCACTTATTTATAAATAGCAATCTCCGATAAGAGGCCCTTACATAGAGACTTCTTGCCTCTCATAGAAAAAAATACAAAAGAGGACCAATAGTTGATATAATAAGAGTCTCTCTTTCACTATGAGAATGCAACTAATAAATTATATGCTTAATTTAAGGCATGTCTATTGGTGCTCTCATATTGTGTTTCCTAAGATCATGGTGAAAATAATAGAGAAGATGCTTAAGAGCTTTCTATGGTCTAGTCATATAATAAGGGGTTACCAAGGTAAAGTTAGGTGGAATATTGTGGAATAGTCTCCATTAAATTAAGAAACAAAATACATATGGAAAAGAGAATCTAGAGGATATTAGAGAATAAAGAATCCCTTTGGGTCAAATTAGTTTATACTAATTATTTAAAGGCCTAAAATTTCTATTTATCCACTTTAAAATATCATTCTTCTTGGACTATCCTTGATGTCTTTAAGCTTAAAGAGAACATAAGGAAAATGAACAAATATGGATTAGGAAATGGAGCTAGCATAAAATTTTGGCAAGATGATTAAAGCACCTTAGGACCTATAGCTCATAGTGCACACTTCTAACTATTAAGAAACATAAATCATGATGTAGCCACCATTAAAAAAGTTTTGGAAGGAATAAGTACATTATCAATTAGGATTATAGTGAGGAATGGTTAGTGATTTTTCTGACTTTTAATCCACAATCTTCTAGGAAGGATAAATTCAATTGGTTAAGATGTCCTTTAGGTTCCTTCACAAACAACTCCTATAGAGATCTTATGAGGATTAATGCCCCAAGGTTCTATAGTATCGGTTGGTTCAATTTAAGCAAGCTTCTTTAAAATTTCCATTCATTTTGTGGCTAATAGTTAAGGGGAAATTATCCACAAAGGCATGATAACTCATCACTTATCTCTCTTATTTGTCTACTTTGTCATAAAGATTCTATATCTATTGATCTCCTATTTTTCCATTGTGAATTCACTAATTTTATATGGAAAAGGAAACAAAGTATCCACAATCTATATTGCTTAATGAGTTTTCAATCTAAGATCATTGCTTGTTATATATAAATTAAAATGGAGGTCCAATGATGACAATCAAATTTAGGATCTTATTTGGAATTATCATATAGTTCTTTTGGAAGAAAAGGAATCTATGGGTCTTCCAAAGCAAATAAAAAATAAATAGTAGATTATATTAGAGATTAAAAGTCAAATTAAAGAGTAAACTATATCATATTATAATCTAGCTTAATTCTCATATGCGACCTAATCTTTTAATATACCATCATTATAACTTTAATAAATAAATTGTAATTTAGCAAGTTATGCTAAACTTGTTTATCTGGTCTAATAACTCCTAGTTACTTTCTTAAAAAAATTGTTTAAAACTTTTTCTAAATAATTGTTTAACTTGCTTTGCTCTCTACTCAGACTACATATGTACTATATTTATCTTATTCATTTCATTTCTTCTTTTATTTATTAAAAGAAATTCATCTATGGCTTTATTAATGAATACAAATCTTTGGTCTCATGGTTGTCTTTAATCGCCAATAGATTCATTAAGAAGGGAATAGTTAAACACTTTTCTTATTCATATATTAAATTATGTTCAATTTATTTATTATTTAAAGACATTGTCTCATGTTCCCGAGTTCTTTTAAAAATAATAAAGAGTAATTAACAAGAATAACAACAACACGGGTAGAAGTCTCGCTGAGATGTGAAGTCTAGAGATAAACAATAATTACTTTCAAGACAAAAACTCATACATGATTTTACTTAATCAATTAGGTATAGGAAAAATATATTTAGTTGAACAAATACTATATTATTTCTCTTATGAATCTGCCTAATTCACTGAAAAATAAAATTTATTGTTTATATTATAATTTTATTTTTGCATAAACTATATGTATTGTATCAAATACATATCTCATTTAATCATGAAATGAAATTTAAAAGTTATTTTAAAGAGGTCCTAATATATTATCAAGGTTATTATAATAATTAAATAAATGTTGTTTTTGTAAATTAGGTTTCTTATCTTATTAAAACCTAATAAAAATTTCTTTAAATAGTCTAGATGTTTGAAACATGATATAATTAATATGAAAAGAGCCTCTAAAAATATTTTCTTTCATTACAATTTTAAAGTTTTGAATGTTGATTGGATCCCAGGAAAGAATAGAAGGAAGATTGAATTCTTTGTAGGGTTCTTTAAATTTTTATACATAGATTTAAAACATCTCCTTTTTAACTCTTTAGAAATGAGATGTTCTAAATCCAGACCAACACTAATACATGAAATTGAAGGAATATTCTTAGTAATTAAGCAGTTTTTAAAAATTAAACTTGTAAGATATGGATGTAAAATTTTAAAGGTCTAATTTATGTACTAAAGAATAGACAATGGCGAGCAACTAGGAAAAATTTTAAAATAACGTGGCATGATGAATTGCTTGAGATGATGTTAATAAAACATAGCAAGTCAAATTGGGTTCTAACCCACTCAACCAAACTATTAAAGCGATAGATCTGTCTATGAAGGGTGATCCTATCAGTAATAAGGAAGTGCTCAATGAGAATGAGACCTTAGGTGTGATGTTACAGCTAGCTGCAACTTAGAGCTGGCTAACTAACCTGCACAGTTTAACTGTTTAGACTTGCAAGTTTCTAAAACAGAGGTGCAGAACACTCGTAATACAATAACTCAGAATGTATCAAAAGTAGAGGTATCACCTCCTAAACTGAGGTCAGGTTCTCAACCACAGCAGGTTCAGAATGCGAAGCAGAAGGAGCAAGGTAAAAATTCTACAACTGTGTTGAACTCTAATAGTAGCACAAGAAGAAGTTTGGCAAGGAAGAAAAATAAAATCACTACTGAGGGTACTCTCCTCTTTGATGTTACTTATACGGAATTCTCGAGGGCTTAATGACCCTCACAAAAAGGCCATAGATAAAGATGTTGAATTTGACAAAAGGCTTAGTATAGTTGGACTTCTAGAAACTAAAATTTATGCCTCAAATCTTCTAGTTGTGTTTAAACTTTTGGATGCTGATTAGGATCTTCTTTCCAACTTGTCTTCTCACTATAATGGAAGGATTCTTTGTTTTTATAACACTAAAAGAGTTACAGTTCAGCAAATAAGAGAAACTGATCAACATTTACAATTATCTTGTGTTATAATCACTCCACTACATGGTTTACTATCTCTATTATATATGCTTCCAATTTCGTTTTTCAAAGAAATATATTATGGAACTCTCTACAAGAGATGGATTATAATATTTCAGATCCTTAGTTAATGGTAGGAGATTTCAACTGCATCAAGAACAATCTAGAATCAGAAGGGGGGGGGTCAAGGGATTCAATCATTAGGAAAAGAATTGGAAACCTTGCTTCAGAATGTACAATTGATTGATCTTTTTTTTTAATGACAGATTCTTTACATAGACTAATAATCAACAAGGATCGTATCAGATTAGGAGAAAACTCAATAAGGCCCTTGTCAACTTAGATTATTTGACTACTTTCCCTAATTCCTATGCACATTTTAGTGATAATCTTCTTTCAAATCACTCTTGCGTTCAAATACATAATATATTTCCCACATTGTCTAAGGGTGCTCCTTTTAGGTTTTTTTAATGGCCTTACCAAGAAGGATTTATGGATCTTATTAGAGACAACTAATTTTGTCAAGACGAAGGATTCCATTCCTATTAACTAATGCAGAAGTTAAGGAGAGTAAAATCTTCATTTAAAAATTTTCTATCTCATAACAACAGACAAGTTCTTGAAAGCAAAACAAAGTTGCACCTAGCTTAAGAAGCATGTTATCTACATCCGGATAATTCTTAGATGAGGTAAATTAAGATAACAATATTGAGGGACTATCAACAAGCCTTATCTTTCCTTCAATCCATAATACAATAGAAGGCTAGAGTGATTTGGTTAAAGGAAGGGGATCATAATTCCAAATTCTTCTATACCTCCCTGCTCGGAAGAAGGAATAGAAATCAAATAACACAACTATCAAGCTAATGGAATCTTGTATGTAGACCAATATTCGATGTTACGCTTGACCATGGACTACTTCATTTGGTTAATGGGAAATACACATCTAAGTAGTCAAATTCCCTTTATGCGAAGAATCTTTGACAAACCTCTTAACTAAAACATGAAATAACTATTGTCAGCTCCTTTCTTAACAAATGACATTAAACAAGCTCTTTTTTCCTTATACCCTTCAGCGACACCTGGACCAGATGGGTTCACAACTCATTTTTTTTAATAGACGTGGCAAATTATGGGATATCTCTTCATATCTATTGTTCTGGAAACCTTATCATCTTACAATATGTTGAAAGAATTCAATCATACCTTCATCTGTTTAGTACCAAAGAAGATAAATCCCAATTCTTTATTTGAATTTCGACTTATATCTTACTGCAATACTATTTACAAGGTTATTGTAAAGCTTTTAGCTAGTCGACTGCGAAGAGTATTGACTAAGATTGTATCACCAAACCAGGGAGCTTTTATTGAAGGAAGATCAATAGGTGACAATATCTTGCTTATCCAAGAGCTTCTTAAGGATTATAAGTCAGGAAAAAGTTTAAAAAGTTGTATATGGAAGATAGACTTTTACAAGGCATATGAAACTACTAGCTGGGATTTTATTCGAGTATGTCTAGACGCATTAAAATTCCCTCTACATTATAGAAACTAGATTATGATGTGCCTCCAATCCTTATCTATGAGTATCTTAGTTAATGGTAATCCTATGAAACCTGTGAACTGTACAAGAGGGATTCGACAAAGGGATCCCCTATCCCCTTACCTCTTTGATCTAATTATGGAAGGATTGTCTAAAATGATTGAGAAGCTTCTAAATCACAATGGCAGGTTCAAATAATCACTATCTTTAAAGACATTCTGTCACAATTCTCCATCTGGTCATGTTTGTCTGTTAATTGTCTTTAGATGTTCAAAACTCTCAGGAGATTGCTAGTAATCTTAGCATGGGGCTTTATACTCCTCCCTTCAAACATTTGGGAGTTCCCATATCTCATGTCAAACTTACATATTTTGAATGCATCCCTCTTTTGGAAAGATACAGAGAAAAAATTCTAGCTTGTCAAAAAAAATTCTCTCTATAGCTGCTAGAGTTACTTTAATTATATCAGTACTTAGCAATCTTCACATCCATTAGACTAGTTATTTGATACTTCCTAAAAGGGTGATAAAGGAGCTGAATAGAACTATTAAAGCCTTTCTCTGGTAGGGAACACTAAAGAATGCCAAGAAAGCAAAAGTGAAATGGGATGATATAACCATTCCAAAGAAAAGTGGAGGCTTATGCATTGTCTCAACCACGCTTAAGCAAAAGGTACTTCTTTGCAAGAAAGTTTGGAGGACACTTATTGATAAAACTTTATTATAGATTAAATAAATCCATGAAATATACCCCTTAGCATAGAATTTTTGGCAAATACCAATTAGAAGAGGTTGTTCATCAGTTCTTACTCATATGCTGAAAATCAAGGAACTCATCTATCCTCACATCTTCTACCGACTTGGTAGTGGAAATTATATATGGGTATGGTATAATAATTAGACATATTTCAGTCTGTTAATTCGACAACTTGAGCTACCATATATATGGAATAAAATTCTATTAAATACCAAGGTCTTTTCTCTCATTTTAAAAGGGCAGTGATCTAAAAATTTCAGAGGGTTTCCGAGCCTTCATTTTTGTAGTCCTCCAGATTCAATCCTCTAGAAACAACATCCTAAGGGCATTTTCACTAATAAATCCCGCTATATTAGACTATAAGTTGAAACTTCACATATTCCTTGGTATAAACTACTATAGAAATGTAGTATAAGCCCCAAAGCTTCTATATTTGCATGGCTAGCTATCAAAAACAAATTAAGTACTAAAGATCATTGGTATGGGAGCTCTAATCCTATTTGTGAACTATGTCGATTGTCATCTAAAGATAGGAATCATTTATTTATGTGCATTTATTCCAAGACTACATGGAGTCAACTGCTCCATAAACTCGAAGCTTCTGGCTACATGTATGATTGGGACAATACACTATCTTGGGTTATTAGAGTCTCCAACTTATAGAAGGATGATGGAATCCTTTTCAATACAATTTTTACGTATACTATTTACAGTTTATGGAATGAAAGAAATAAATTGATATGTCAAGGAGAGCAAACTTGCCAGTATCAACTAGCGGATAATATATTCAATGAGATTAGAGCTCTGGTTATAGTCAAGGAAGTAACATAGAAAATCTCAACTTTTATGCAGTTAAAATGGAGGCTCCAAACCTAATTTTTATCTTCATATTTTAATTAGTTTGCCATTTAACTATTGTAGTCGGTAAACTTAGGTTCTAACATGGAATCTGATACAAAGGGCTTTTCGAAGTTGATCGCTAACACTCTTTGAATAGCAGTTTCACTTAGGTCTGCTTAAGCAAGGCTCAGCCTTTAACGACCCTCAAAGTGTTTACCTCACACACTCAAAGATATTATGCTATGAAAGCAATAAGAAACAAAGGCAACAAGGAAAGCCAAAGATACGGTAAAACCATCCTTCATATACTTTCTCTCAAAATAATAAAAGGAATGCTCTCTCTGATTGAATGAGAAGGGCGAAGCTTGAATGAGCTATATATAGGCTTTCTAACTTGGAAGCCAAGTTACATTCAGAATCCCATTAAAACTGAACTACCTAAGATCGAGCTAAGATTACGTCTATCCTTATCAGATTACATCACGTGGACTAATTAGATGACACCTCCATCTAAATAGGTTTCTAACTAATAAGATAAGATAACAGAAAGATAGAGTTTACATTTGACTAGGAAACTAACATCCTTATCCTTGAAGATCTTTACTATCTTCAGATATTTAGTTCCACTACAACTCTAACTCCTAGTCATCACCATAGCATCCAAGATCTCCCCACAATCTCTATTCGCTGATCCAATGCTTCCCACAATAAGTTAGTTAGTCGTGGTCCATCCATTTGAGCATTGGGCCAAGTCCTTAATCTGTCAAATCTTTAAACTTGGTCGAGTCAATTATCATAAGGTCCAAGACTCTATCAAAATTTGCACTAAGTTCGATCCTACTAACCTATATTTGCCTTAGTATTTTCTCATGTCTTTCTCATGCATGTATCCAACTAACCTTCCTCCTAAAGCTCATTGTAAAGGTCGCTAAGAAGTGCTTCGAAATTTAAGGGTCTATCAGAATCCTTCTTTTGAAATTGTACATAGTTTTATTATAGTCAATGAAATTTCTTTAAATTTAAAAAAAGTTGGAGAATTTGAAATATGATTAAAAAATGAGGTTATTTTTGTTTATTAAAAAGTTAAAATTTAATTTAAAGAGAATTTTAAACAAATTTAAGTGGTTTATTTTAATTTATTAATCTATGAAAATTAACTAATTAATTAAATTTTAATCACCATGTTATTAAAATAAACTAACCTAAAAAATTAATTCATCTAAAATTTTTGCGGTGGAATTAATTGGTGAATAAGATTATATTTCTTATTTCTTTTCTTTCAATTGTTATATTAGTTTTGAAAAACTATAAAAACAACGACTCCTTGGCTTTCCTTTCTTTTTCTCTCTCTTGATCCATCGAGTCTCATCCAACAGATCTTCTGCAAAACCCCAACGTCACCAAATCCAGAGGCGTTTCCTATTTCCTTATTATCCTTAAGCTCTTTTGGTTTCTGGGGTTTTGTTGTCTTGGTTTGTGGGTGTTGCGAGAAGGTGAAGGACTTCAAGAAGAAGAAGACACAGTTTTGAAGGGAAAAGAAGAGAGAAAGGGGAATCTGTCGGATTGTTTGTTTCAAGACAAAGTAATAAGTGTAACTAATGCTGTTTAGATTCCAAGAAAGAGAGAGAAAGAAGGTTGAATTCTTTGTAGGGTTCTTCAAGGAGATGTTCTAAATTTTTATGCTCTTTCTGTCTTTTTCGCCAAAGGAGAAACCAAAAAAGTCGAAGCTCTGTTCGTGAGTTGGGTGTTTGATTTTTGTAGGGTTTGTCTATTATTATTATTATTTTGGTAGAAGAGATGCAACAAGCAAAGAAGGTCGGTTTCTCCCTCGTTGATCTTCAATTCTATTATATTGAAGAAAAGTGAATACTTGGTTTCTGAGTGTGTTTTTGAAAATTTTTGGATTTTTTTATTCTTATGAAACGCTTTTTCTCACTAGAATTATTTCTCTCCGTTGATTGAAATGGGTATTGGTTATATTGATTTTGTTTTGTCCCTACGGAGAACAGAGACTAAAAAACCAAACAAATTGAGTATGTTCTTTGAAGCTCGCAGCCTGGCAGTTGCATAGAGATTTAGGCTTAAGTTTGTAGTGGTCTTTTTACTGAGTTAAGATGCAATATCTGATTTGAGTGATCTAATATGACTAAGTCGAGATCTGCTCTAATGCTATCAGATTTCCATGAGATTGCAAGTTCTCTTTGAATTTGACAGAGATAATACTAGGGCTAGTGTTATTTGCTTGAGCAAGTATCAGAAAATTTGAAGACCCTTCTACATATCACTAGAAAGGAATGACTATTCTCTAGTGTTCCTTTGAAAGACATGTTCCTTTATCTCTTCTTCTAGTGAAGAAGTAGAAGTTATGTTGCCCTTTTAAATCCCCAACTGGTACATGCTTACTCAACTATCTTTTCTAATGTTTCAGGATTTAAAAGATTTGGACTTCTTCACCGAGTATGGGGATGCAAATAGATACAAGATCCTTGAAATTATAGGAAAGGGAAGCTATGGAGTTGTTTGTGCAGCAACTGATACACATACTGGAGAAAAAGTGGCAATTAAAAAGATCAATAATGTTTTTGAACACATCTCTGATGCTATTCGTATCTTAAGAGAAGTAAAATTGCTTAGGCTTTTACAACATCCTGATATTGTTGAAATTAAGCGCATAATGTTGCCACCCTCAAAGAGGGAGTTTAGAGACATATTTGTTGTTTTTGAACTAATGGAATCTGATCTTCACCAAGTCATCAAAGCTAATGATGATTTGACTCGCGAACACCATCAGTTCTTTTTGTATCAGATGTTACGAGCACTAAAGTACATGCATACAGGTATGCTGTCGGTTTCTTTTGTCTTTTCTCAATTTGCTCCTTTATTTATCAGTAGGTTTGAAGATGCTTTTGGTGCAAATGGTTTTTGTAATCCTTGGTTAGAGTATAATAATGGATAATTTGATTTGATATGAAGCTTTTTATTCTTAATTTCATGTACTTTACGCATTTTGGTCTACCTTTGTTCTGATTGAAGTTGTTTGGTTGCAGCAAATGTGTACCATAGAGATCTGAAACCGAAGAATATATTGGCAAATGCTAATTGCAAACTTAAAGTTTGTGACTTTGGGCTGGCGAGGGTAGCATTTGGTGATACTCCAACTACAGTTTTTTGGACGGTATGTACTTATAACATGATGTTGATGATATTATAGTTTGGTTTCTATCTTAGCGTCTCAAAAATGCTCATTAATGATATGCATCGTCCAGGATTATGTTGCTACAAGATGGTATAGAGCTCCTGAGCTCTGTGGATCCTTTTTTTCAAAGGTATGGCTCGCCTAACTTGTGCAAACCTTCCTTTTCTTTGAACGGTAGCTAGATGGTCATAATTTATTCGTTATCATGGACCAAATGCTGAGATACAACTTTATTGGTTGCAAAGCCTCTCTCATTTCTATTGCTTGTATATCTTAAAATTGATGATGTTCTTGGCTTCTTGTTCATACTTATCAGCAGATTTATAAGGTATAGTCATAACATGGATTCATGATAATTTTATCACGATTCATATCATTACAAAAACTATAGTTGACTGCCTAACGTTATGGAATTTTTTGGCGTGAATATTCTGTCATACCATAGGTTTAATGGCACTGAAATTACCCGCCTTTGCTTTTATCCAAAGTTATAGCTTATAGGACCTCTATTCTCATGAAAAGAAAATGTTGATTGCATGTGAATAAACATTGGAACTAGAATACCCTGTTTTGGACATTTCTCTGTGTTTGTGTATATTCTTCTGATATGTGAGACTTTTGTGTATAAAATACAAAGTGGCTCTTGTAATTAAGACTTTGGATTCGTTTTGCAAAATATTGTTTGTTTCTTCCTTGCCTCAATTGAGCAAAATTTCTTTTGGGTATAAAAGGGTTTCTTGAATTGCATTAATGTGAAGTAAGTTCCTGAAGGTTTCACTCTTTTTGCACCATTGTCAATACTCACTTTCAGCACTTTTAGCACGAGAAATAGAGTATTTCATTCTGGAATCTGTTTGTTTCTTTTGAAGCATAATCAGCTTTTCTTTTCCTTAGGTAGTTGCAGAGTGGACAATGATAAAGGTGTAACTTATTACCAATTTCCTATTGTGGACCAGTTTAATCAAAGATATATCTTAAAAATCAGTCTCATATTGGATGTTACTATAGCAGATGTAGTGTAGTATTAAACAAAACATGTTTTTCTGTAAAGTGCTTCTGAATTCTTTCTAGTAAGTAATGCCTAGATTAAGATAATTCTTGTTCAGGGAGGATTTGAACTCTCCTGGAAGTTGAAATGTCTGTCGTTCAGGTAATCGTGTCATGTTACATCTTGCCCTATAGTGTCTACTTCATAATCAAAGTGCCTGATATAGATTCTTGTCTACTGATTGTAGTATACTCCAGCAATTGACATTTGGAGCATTGGCTGCATCTTTGCTGAACTCTTGACAGGGAAGCCATTGTTTCCGGGTAGGAGTGTTGTTCATCAATTAGATCTGATCACTGATCTTCTTGGGACACCTTCACCAGAAACCATTGCGGGGGTATGATTCTTATTGTCTAATCCTGTTATGCTATTACCTGGTTCTCTTTTGTGCTTTCCTCAGTACTTATTGCTCCTGTTACAATGTTGCTTTTCTTATAACAATGTAGGTTCGTAATGATAAAGCAAGAAAATACTTGACAGAAATGAGAAGGAAACAGCCCGTGCCATTTGCACAGAGATTTCCAAAAGCAGACCCTTTAGCTGTCCGCCTTCTGAATAGGCTATTAGCATTTGATCCAAATGATAGACTGACTGCTGAACAGGTTTTTTCTTTATTCTTGTAATAGAAATGTTGTCCATATAACACATCTATTGACATGTAAATCCATTCTCTCTGTCTGATTCTGCTCTGAGTGAAAAAAAAGGAACTATAAGTTCCATTTTTCCTTTTCTTGTATTCCGATATAATGATTCTTCTGAGTTCTTATTTTCAGGCACTAGCTGATCCTTACTTTAAGGGCTTGTCAAAAATTGAAAGAGAACCTTCTTGTCAGCCAATTTCAAAGTTGGAGTTTGAGTTTGAAAGACGAAGGATGACAAGGGAGGATGTTCGGGAACTTCTATACCGGGAAATACTGGAGTACCATCCGCAGCTGCTCAAGAACTATATCAATGGAAATGAAGGCAGTAACTTTATCTATCCTAGGTTCTAATTGCTTCCTACTAATTGCTAATCCTTTATCTTATATCACAAATCTCAAACTTCAAGCTCCTTGTCTGTGATTGATATAATGTATTCTTAATGCAGTGCTATTGGCCAGTTTAGAAAGCAGTTTGCTTATCTTGAGGAAAACAGTGGTAGAAGTGCACCAGTAATTCCTCTTGAGAGGAAGCATGTCTCTCTTCCCCGGTATGGTTTTTGTGATTTCTAATCCTCTTCTATGTTTCGATGAATATTTGTATAGGGTGGTTGCAATATGTGTGTTAGATCATTTGCTTTATTCAGATCTACTGTTCACTCAGCCACAATTCCTCGTCATATGCCGACAAATCCAACTTTGATTGAAAATCACCAAGTCAAAGAGAAGACATCTATAAGTTCTGGTTTAGACACAATTTCTGGAAATCTTTCCAAGGTTTCAAGGCCTCCACCCCGAGTGCCAACAGGTAAAACAATAAATTTTTATTTATTTATACAATTTAGTTGCTTTGAATCAGAAGACTGGATTTGTGTCACATTTGGTCCTTATGGCTATTGAGAAAGTTTTTCATAAATGGTTTAGCATACATGGTTCGTACATGGTTTACCAAACTCGCTTTCTACCTTCAAAGTGAAGAAGATTATCATAACCAAACCATTTTCATAGGCGTTTTCTGATGACTATCATATGTTTTTTGATTCCCAAATTGCTAGAATTTGCAATCTGTTATCTATTGAGATAGCTCATCTATTGCCATGAGATTAATGGTGGAAGTGAATACAATAGATAAACTTCCACTTTTGTTAATCCAATATATCAACTATTTAAAATGAAAATCAATTTCCATTACAAGTAACTTCAATCTTGGGGAGAACTCCATTAACGTATGAGCTGCTAAAGATACTGTGAAGCTACGTTGCCTTAAAGAGGCTGAATGTAAATTAGGCTATGTACAAATTTGTAAATATTTGGCATTAGACAGTCCATCTGTAGTTAACCAGAAACAAGAAGTGAAAAGAAAGACGTGATTGAAGACTGAAAGCATTTGGATGATAATAGCACTATTGAGGACAAAAACCAAAGATGCTTTAGTACATGTATGTCTAGTAGGTTATTTCATTGCAAAGTTTATCTCTTGATTTAAAATATTTTATGTCAAGTTTTTCCCTTTATATGTTAAAAGTAATAGGAAGAAGGAAGAGAAGAGAAAAGAATACACCCATTGGTGAATGTGGTTTGGCTGTAAAGCTTGCGTCCATCAACACAAACCATTCTTACACTGGATACATAGTAATATTCCCGTAGAAAATACTAACTCTTCTTCATCTTCAACAGGAAGCAGAACATTTTTTCTTTATGTGAAATACCTGGCTCTCAACAGCCTTAGAAATCCTCAGATTGTTTGCTCTTGCATATCCCTTTTGATTTTCCTAATTATTATTTATGAATAGATTACTTTGTAGTAGAATCGATACCCCACATTTGTAAACCTCAAGCATATATTTATCTAACATGACGACATTTGTAAACCTCAAGCTTATATTTATTTAACATAACATTAAGAGAGTATTTTACAGCACTTTTATGGGCCACTTGCCAAATATTGAGTCAATCCACCCCCATTACTTCCTACACAATCTGTCGGATCTGGATAGCGTTTAAGAGAGCATCTACATATAGAATGGATATGGGATTGTTAATTCTCGCATTATCTTAATTTTTTTCTATATTGCTCTCATATCATTTGCTTTGCTTTCCTTGACGGGCTTATACTTTTCCATAGGCTTGGTATCACATGTCTACAATATTCACGTATGAGTTCAACCCACCGGAAGGAATCATACCTAACTGTTTGTTCAAATTTAAAACCTATATTGGGGTTTTTTGTATGTGGGATCCTTCACAGCACTTCTTGTCACAATACGGTTTGCATTCTACTGATAGTTTCTGAACTTAATCATCTGAGTTCCATATCTTGTGATCATATTGTCATTAATATCGTTCAAATCAGAAACAATTTGTGGTCTTCCTGCCGTCAAGTGCCACATTTGCCTCTACTATATATATATGTTTTGTTTTTGGTGAACAGCAAAACCAGGGAGAGTTGTGGGATCAGTGGTGCCTTGCGAGAATGGAAGAAACGCCAAAGACGCCTATGATTCAAGGGCCTTTTACAGAAATGCACTCCTCCCTCAGCAGGCAACGTCATCTCACTGCTTCTTCCAGAGCAATATAATGGTTGAAGGGAAATCTATTTCGGAGTCGAATAACGGTTCACAAAGCAAACAACAGCAGCTACTTTATAATATGGCAGCCAAACAGATCCCCGACATGGCAACAGATATGCACACAAACCCCTTCTACCACTCACAAGCTAAGGTGGAACAGTTGAGCGAACGAATTGCTATTGATGCAAAACTACTGCAGGCACAGTCCCAATTTGGAGCAGTTGGTGCAGCTGCTGTCGCAGTTGCTGCCCACAGAAATGTGGGAGCTGTGCAGTATGGATTGTCTTAGATTCAGGACCAGAATACAAGAAAACGGGGGGGATGGGGGTGGGAGAGGGACGGCTTATGGGCAAGTGCTCTGTAAAGTACAAGTTTCTCTTCATTGGAAATTACATCTAGTTATTTGATTGGTCCCTCCGACATGTGGATATTATCAAAGAATATAACTATTATATTTATTATTGTTTTTCAATTTTATAATCAAGTTGTATAAAAACGGTTAAATGCGTCTTGGCTTGAAGAATGTGCATAAGTTACAGTTAATATAAATGTTAAGTAGATAAATGTCACTCATTTGTTACTCAGAATCATTATTTATAGAAGCAGTATACTATTATTGTTAAAAAGTACTAGTATTGCTCCCTTGTGAATGCATAATCCATGTAGGTCTCATAAGACGTTACCATATAAATATGACCTATTTATGATATGTTTAACATATAGAAAAAGCAAATAAAAATTAAGCATAAATATATTTAAAATAGCATAATATAACTAAAACTATAAATTTCAGATGATAATTGTCTAAATTAGGCGATATAATATCTTAATAATTAATTGGATAAATTTAACAAAACTAATGAAAACAGTATTAATCTAATAAGAGTTATTATAAATAAAAATCTAATTAATTAATTCCATTTAATTTATTGAACTTAACAATAATTTGTATAATATTCAATTAGCAAATGTCCAAAAGCATCCTCGCAAGGGAGTTTCTTTCCCATAGATGTTAGCTTGCATTTTAATATATAGAGATACCAAATGAAGTATAAAATTAAAATTTTACAAATTAAACTTGTCAAAATCATATTAAATAGTTTCTCAAATTTTTAATACATAATAATTTTTATAAATTAAATAAATTTAAATGAAACTTATAAATATTAAATTAAAATGTTTAATACTTTTCTAATTCCTTGATATCTTTTAAACTTTTGTTATCTTTGTTGTATTTTAGGTTTAAAGAATTAGCAGTACAAGCATAAAATCTTTGATTATGTTTTGAATATTGGTTTTTGTTGGTATATTTATGCATAAAGGCATATTATTTTTAATTAGAAACATGTCTCACAATGTTTGCAAGTTTACTGGAGTCTTATCTCCTAAAGAATTAAACTAATTGGTGCTAAATTCTCGACTTAGTTGGGAGAGTTGTATTATTACTTAGAATACAACCCATCTTATACGTCCATAGGCTTGCTGACCAGCAGATCTCTCAAGTCAAGGCCATCTCATTTGTGCAGTCTTTGGACCTCCAATCACCTCTCATCTCACCTCTTGGTCCAGACGGATCCAACCATAATTAGATCCTTGCATTCAATGCCAAACCCTTGATCACAATCCTTCTTCCTTTCCTTTAAAACAAACAGCTCCCAAAAGCTTAAAAACCAGCACAAGTGAGAAAAGATAAAATACCCTGGTTGAAGAAACTCAAGAGCTTTCCAAAAACATATAGGAGATATATAGATGGACGTAGGTTGGTGTCCCCTGACATATAAGTGTTAAAGGAAGGAGCCAAGAGTTGGAACTCCACCTTGATTGGCCTTTTTATAGGAAAACACACCCCTTTTTCAATCATCAGTAGTTGGGCTCAAAAGCAATGGAAAGGCAAAGGGTTAACTGAGGTCCTTCTATCATAGTAGAACCTTTTATTGCTTAAATTTCAACAAAAGAAAAAGTCATAAGAGTTATAGATGCTGGACCATGGCCCTTGGTGAATACTCCCATATTTCTCTAAGTTTGGAAACTAGGAATTAACTTGGAAAAGATAAGACATGAGAATGTACCAATTTCAATAAATGCACATAGTGTTCCCCTGTCAACTAGAGGACTAAGTGTGCTAGTGAGCTACATAACATATGGAGGCTCGATTATGGAACCTAATGAGCACTCCTATGTTTCTCTAAGTTTGAAAACTAGGAATTAACATGGAAAAGATAAGACATGGGAATGTACCAATTTGGATAAACATACATAGTGTGCCCCTTAAGTATTGTTCAACCAGATTATTGATTATGCTATCGAGCTATATAGGAAAACTCTTAGGTATAGATGGGACTACTATTAGTTGTAAGGCCCCAAATTGTACCTTAGTTGGAATGTTACATGTTCATAAAAGTACACATATGATAGATGTTAAAAATTATGATATGATTGAGAATTGCATAACTTGAATTTTGGTTTAATGGATCGTACTTAGTGAATTGGAATTAATTGATACCTTTAGAGAATTAAGGTATTAAAATGTACATTTGGATTAGAAAAATGTCAAATGGCAAGATAAGTTGGTACAATTGGAATTACTAAGCCTATGAGTTAGTGACATTTGGCATAGATGATGCACTAACAAATGACATAGTTAATAAATTAACAAGTGGCAATAATAAGTGAGAGACAAATAGCCTAACATATTGATGACATTTGGCAACCTCATAGAAGAACACATGTGGTAGCTAGGGAGAGGATATGTGGCTTGTGTCTTTATGTAACAAGTGTCGCTAAAGTAAGATGAGTCATCTTACACATGACATGGCCTTATGCATTGGCTAATTTTTGCTGTAACACATCCTTCTCTTTGCTCATTCACCACCGAAATCATCCCCTCTCTTTGCTCTAAATTTTACTTCAATTTTGACGCGCTATCACAGTAAACTCCTTTATGCTGCCGTCTTTTGGGTGTTAAGATCATCCTACACCTACCTAGATTTTAGAAGTGTATTGGTTGCATGAAGAGCTGGTTTGGTTAGTTCTGTAAAGAAGGAACTTGAAGTTAAGAAGGTAAGGGAATGCTAAACTTGATTGCATACTATAATATGAATTACTTGATGCTTGAATTAGATAGAATATATATTGAGTTGATGATGAATTGAGGTCTGGAACATGATACTTGTTTTATAGCTTTTGCTTTGGATGTTGAAATTTGAAAGATCGTAGATTGTGAGATGCTTAATCAATGATTTTTGAAGTGGTTTGGACATGAGTTTGATGAGATATTGAAGCATGGATAAGGTAGAATTGAAGTGAAATTGATGGACTTTCGTGAAGGTGTTTCGAATGGAAGTGAAGAAGTTAAGTTTTGAAAGTAGTTTTAAAGTTGTGGGTGAGTGGACCTTCAGTTCACTTATCCTATGATCGTGGGATTTATAAGGCACATTCCCACATTCGTGGGAAATGGTTAGGAAGGTGAAAAACTTGTTTGTGCAATTATTGAACTATATAAGGTTAGGTCTTTTTATTTGGTACATTGGGACTTAATTGGACTTATTTAAGGTATGAAATGAATTTAAATTGAGGATAGATTAATTGAGTAAAAGTTAATTTAGTTATGGAATGTTAATTGAGGTAATTAATGTGTGGTTAGTGAATAATGCGTCTAATGTTGAAAGGTGTGGTATGTTCAAGGATGAATGTGTCCTTATGAATACAAATGTGTTTTAAAGGATTTATGC
Source organism: Erythroxylum reticulatum (assembly GCA_025504915.1). Taxonomy (NCBI): domain Eukaryota; kingdom Viridiplantae; phylum Streptophyta; class Magnoliopsida; order Malpighiales; family Erythroxylaceae; genus Erythroxylum; species Erythroxylum reticulatum. Next base: position 31,427,345 of record JANSVA010000005.1, on the reverse strand, counting down.
GATGTGAATTGAATATGATTGTTTATGAATTGTGAATTTATGTAATTATAAGTAATGTGTAAATACATAATGTATTTAATGGTACATTACTGCAAATGTTTATGCTCATAAGGTATGTTAAGTTTGTTTGGATGTGCATGTATATGTTCAATTAGAGAAAAATGAAATAAAGATATGTTATACACTACATCTTTTGCATGAGATTTTGAAATCTGAAATGGGTTGTTTTAAAACTACTAAGTTCTAGTCATGGGCAAATAGGCCTGCCTAGAAGGGTCTGCAGCTACTCCTGTAACTAGACACTTTTGTTTCTTCTATTTCAGAGACTTAAGTCTCTTCTATTTCAGATTCCAAACATGAGTATCTTCTGTTATGGGCCCCTTACCCACTTTTGTAAAAAGGATTAGCAGGCTAACTTGTTTTGTGTTCTAATATATGTCAAATTCTAATATAGGTTAAGTTAGTTCTGATACAACTAAATTCTGTTCTAATATAAACAAGTTCTACTATGATATTATGGTATTATGTTTTGATACTTGTAAGTTTTGCTCTAAAGGCAATATATCTTATTTTGATGTATTATATTTTGTTTTGAAATATATGTTGTTTGGATTATGCTTTAATATGCACAATTAAAGATTTCTTGAGATCTGATCTGATTCTGTATATGTGAATGTTAGACAAATGTTAGAAACAGTCATCAAAATAAATCTTATTTAGTTATTTTATTGTAGATATGTAAATATATTGCCTTGAAAAGCAAGTGTATTTACATATAACTTAATATTCTTCCAGTTACTTTTGTACGGAAAATATTTATTATTAATAACACAAAAGATATTGGTTTTATTTATATAAGCAATATATAATTAGTCATTTTTATTTATATAAGCAATATATAATTAGTCATAAGGTACCAAGATTCTTTTGTAAGTAATATACATATACATAGAGATTTATAAGAAACATGTATATTATTAGAATCTAAATTAATTGAATCATTGTTGAATAATCAAGTTGGTCACTTGATTATGGTTTAGAATGTAGTGTTACGATTTATCTCCGTGTAAGGAAATGATTTTACTTCAAGGGAATGATGAGTTTCATATCATGATAGTAGTTGACTATCAATAATGGCATTATTAAATGAATCTAGAATCATGTATGTTTTTAAAGAATAAAGTAGGTCGTTACCTCAATCTTAAAATATACACCTTAATATTCTTTTATTGCGAACCACAATCTTGAGGAGTGGTGAACTCATATATGTTTCATTATAATTCCTGATATGATCAGAATGAATTTTTACAGAGTGTCAATCTAGTGTCTGCATGTTAGAATATTAATTGAAACAAGTATTAAGGAGCATTCACTCAAATAAAGAGTTTATAATGATATCATCACTTTTAAATATTTTACGAAAATTAGTGATTAAACTGGCGCCAGTAGTTTGATGGACTAGCCATCCATCAAGTCTCAACACTAAGATGAGATCTTGTGTGTTAATCACCATATTGAGTAAAACAGGAGATCTAGACGAAAAAAACTAACAAAAGGACAAAATGGTAATTTTATCCATTATTATTTGGATGGCTATAATATGGTTCATAATAGAGTTTGCAATTGGACATCTTATTTGAAACATATGTTCTCATAATATTTATTAATTTAAGAGTTCAACTAATTATCTTTAGTAGAATGGCATTCGGATGATAAGCTAGAATTAATTCTAATGAGATTAAATTAATTCGAGACTTATTAGAGCTTGAATTATATAAGTCCAATTAGATTTTTGATTTGGCTCTAGGAAGGTTATCAAGAAAAGTAAGAAAAATAATTAGAAGTTACTGGAAATCAGAAAGAAGAAAAGACCAAATTAGATTCAAAATAATAATACCGGGACAATTTAATTAATAGTTAATTAAATTGGGTTTTAAGCCTATGATTAAATGTTAGGCTTATTCTAATTAAATGTTAATTAGAAGCCCAAAGTTAACATTTAATATTACGCTAGATTTTGTTTTGATTTAATTAATAATATTAATTAAATTAAAATAATTTTTGTAAAGACAAAAAAGGAAGTGTAAATATCGAAATTACATGATGTAATTTTCAGTTTTATGTAGATAAATTTTATGGCTGCACATTTAGCATTGAATTGCTAAATAAAAGGTGAGTTTTTATCATGCTTCATCATCATTAAATGGTTTATGGTGTCTTCATTATATGGTTTAATGGTCTTATCATTAAATGGTTTAATGGTGTCTTCATTATATAGTTTAATGATCTTATCATTAAATGGTTTAATGGTGTCTTCATTATATAGTTTAATGATCTTATCATTAAATGGTTTAATGGTTGTCATTTAATGTTGGCATGTAGAAAAACTTGTGAACCTTTTAGCATTCTTTTGGTTAAAGATGGGAGTAATGCATTTGATGTTCTCTCTCTCTTCTTTCATTTGTTAACCGAAAATGAGTGTCTTGCTTTTGTTTTTTTTGTCTTTTCATTTAGCCATATTAAACAAATGAGAAGGACTCATTTATTGTTCTCTTTCTTTCATTTTGAGAAAGAGAAGAGGTGGTGCATTGGTTGAAACACACACACTCCTTTCTTTCATGTCCGAAATTAGAAAAGAGAGAGTCTCTTAGTTTTGGTTCTTTCATCTAAGGTAAACTTCTACAATATTTCTTCTCTTTTCCGACCAAAAGATCTTACTAACCAAGTTGTCCAAGGAGAACAAGTGGTAAATCGGATTGGAGAGGATACAATAAAAAGGAGAGGATATCATAGTGAGGAATCAAAGCTGCAGCTAAGGTGTCGGTAAAATTTCTACCATATTTGATGTTATTTATTTTTCTAATACTGTATCATATATGGATTAAACATATTGATTTGGTGATTATGCTTCCGCTTCATTTTGATTTCGAAAAAAGTTTTTAAAATCTAATATTTTAGCCAAATCGAGTATGCTTGTGTTTTCGATCCAACAATTGGTATCAGAGTCATTTTATTATGCATAATTTCGGTTCCTATATGTGATGCATGGGTTGACAATTATATTTTGTATGCTGCATATTTTTATATGATAGAAATATATATGGTGTATGTTGTGCTCTTTTGGTTGTCCATAGAATATAGTGTTACCTTGTAAGTTTTCTTCATTTGGTTTATAACAAGGAGGGTGGCTTGTCATCATCATGTTTCCTCTTTGGCTTTAATTTTTTTTGTTTTCTTTGATTTTGTAATGTACAAATTTCTGTAATGTTGAAGATGAAGCAACCATAGATCGAAGAAAAGAAGGTAATGGTTTCGGCATATCCTTTGGTGTATTGGCATAGTTTCGGTTTTATGAAAACCAAAGTGCTGGAATTTTTGTTTTAAAAAAGTTTTGATTTTATGAAAACTAAAGTGCTGGTATTTTAACAAAGTTTTAGTTTTATGAAACACAAGTGCTAGAATTTTTGAGTTTCAGTTTTGCTAAAACAAATGATGGAATTTTTTAAGTTTCTGATTCACCAAAAAAAGTGCTGGAATTTTTGTTTTCAAAGTGACAATATTCGGTTTTATGAAAATGCCATTACACATTTTTTACCGAATGGGTTAGGTCACGTGAGTGAAGAGTTTGAAGCAAAATATCCAAGTGCAAGAAATTTTTTATGGGCCAAGAGCCTTATAATTTATTTTTATGTTCTAGGATGGACAATTAAAAGTAGTGTTATTATTCATGAGATGAATGGATGGGTGGATGCTAATAATATGTGATGTTATGTGATAGTATGCCATGTAGAATAATTGCTAACCCCAGGCTTTGCCATTCATTCATTATGTATGAGATATATAATGAAACAATATAGGATGGATAATAAATTGCATCTA
>JANSVA010000005.1:31404737-31417376 GCA_025504915.1 Erythroxylum reticulatum | reverse complement strand
TTTAATCCTCATCTTTCTATCCAAAATTCTAATTTCTACTCATGCCTAATAAATTAATGGGCTCAAATCCAAAAATAAACAATAATTAATTAAACAAACAATAAATAATTTAGAAAAAATTTAGGGTCCAATAGGGCACCGAGGGGTATGGGGCAAGTCATCTAGGGGTTTTAAGATAGAGGCTTGTCATTATGTTTAAGGCAAGTCATCTAGTCGTTTCAGGATAGAGGCTTGTCATAATTGAATCTCTATAAATCAATCAATTAAATTGTGTTGAATAAAAGAATATATCACTCTATCCATTCCGATTTAAGGTTCATCACACCTAGGAACTGAACAATTTAGCTACTAAATATAGAAAAAAAATCAAACATCAAGTATTAAGAAGGATAATTTGAAATAAAAGAATCCATAATCTATATATCCCCTTTATCTCTAATAATATCTCCTTAAAACTTGATGAAAGGTTGGTCTCTATTAGATCTATTAAAGTAATCTTTTTATTTTCCTCGTGTTAGGTTCAAAACGACTTCTTCTACCCTCTGTTTGGTGTCTAATCCAACTTCAATTGCTTCCCCCTTTTTGTCTAGCCCTCTTCATTTCCTTTTAATGTAAGAAACTAGGGTTTTTGGAATATACATAGTCACTTACATGGCTTTGTATTTCATAATCCCCTCTAAATCATGGCTTTACATAATTATAAAAACTTACATAGGTTACATATAAAAACATACATGTCAAACAAAATCTTACACAATCCCAATACACGACTTTATATCTCCAAAGTTGCTTTAATTCTTCCATTTTATGCCTTAATTTTACCCAAATTCTTCTCCTTTTAGTCTATGAAGGCAGTTATTACCTAAAAACACACTTGAAGAAAAATAAGTACAAAAAAACCATAAAACTCTCAAGTAACAAACAAAAAACACTAAATATGGTTATAAAAATATAGTTAATTAATCATTTATCAAACATACCCACACTTGAACTTTTGCTTATCCCTAAGCAATGATAGTCCAAATCATCAAACTTACAAACATCCATCCCTTATTAACCTCAACTTATCCATCCATACTCTGAATCATCATGTCATGTTAATCAAATTAACATATAACTAGATTCAAGTCGTCCTAGAATCAACTTTTATATGTCAATATCAATAGCAATCACATAGATAATCTTTTTGAAATCAAAAGCAAAAAATTTTAAACCCTCACCAAGGATTCATTTAATGCACTCAAAGTTTTTAGGATGGAAAGTGTAGGAACACTAAAATGAACACATATGAGGATTATTAACCATAAGCTTGTAATAAAATCATATCTCCATAATTTATAAGTAAACTAGAAACAAAAAACAAAAGGTCTTGTTACAAGATTTCAATGAGGCTTAGGTAAAAGTATGATAGGGATAATAAAAATGGTAATACTATTGAAGAAATTTTACTTAATCAAAATTACATAAAACTTAATTCTTCACAACATAGGTCTTTCACACTATAATTCCATTGGTTCAACAACTCCTACACTTCCTTTTTTTTTTACTATACTCACAACATATATTATTATTTTTGGAAAACATTTTGAGAGAATATGAAAAATTGAAAAGAAACATATTAACATTCACTATATACCAATAATCAAAGACACCCATCATCCCTAACCTCTGACGACATCCATCCCAATACCAACATCTATCCTGGAAACTCATCCCTAACCTCCGATGACACTGAACCTTTAACATCAGTTGACACCCATATTTACAATGAGAGTCTTCTCCCATTAACTGAATCCTCCCTCCTCCCTCCCATTTCCCAACACCCTTTGACACCCAACCAACTTATGCAACCTACTAGTATGTAATCCTTCACATTCTTCTCATCTATCCGACAATCTCAATCTTACCTCTCTCCTTTCATGCCATGCTAGTTATCTTCTACTGCTACTTAACGAACCTTACTTCTCCCGCTATGGAAATAGAAACTCCCATATTTACCCAGCTCATTCTCCAAGCTAATTTGAACATCCCAGCCTTCAATGTAGTAGACTTCCCATTATTAGGAGCTAGTGTCAAAAGGAAACAACAGGAACCAGAGAAGGTGAAGTATATATGGTGATCCATTATAGGGGATTTTAGGAACTTAGTCAGACTGAGATATGTGGAATTCAATAGGGATAAACTAATCCAAGCTCCGATTGAAGTCTTATAGCAAGATGCTAAGAAGTAGAGTTCATCTCTTTTAGGTTTCTTTCTGAAGAAGAGGATAGCTTTTCCAATTGTCAGCAAGTGGGCAAATGTTGCATAACGGAACAAGGAATTAGTGAATGTAATGGTAAATGAAGAAAAAATCTTTGTATTCAAATTCAACACCAAAGAAAATGCATATAAGGTGCTAGAATCAGGGCCTTGGCACATAATAAGGCATCCAATTCTTATTAAGAAGTGGTAGCTTGGAGTTACCTTAAATAGGAGCAAGCTTCAATCCATTCCTTTATGGGTGAACATCCATAAGGTTACCTTGGAGTATTGGTCAATGAAGGGTATGAGCTATATTTCCAATAATATTGGAAAACTCTTAGAGTTAGATGAGTACATCGCTTTAACGAGAAGGAATGGGTTTGTTAGAGTTTGTGTTGATGTTGATATATCAAGGAAACTTCCGAATTCCCTCAGAATTATTAAGGTTGGATGAGCAAGGAGAACTTGTAGAAGATTATATAGGAGTTACATACATGTGATGAGAAGCAAATTTGGAAAAGGAAAGAGAAGCAAGAGGAGAAACTAGTGAATAAGGGATGGTTGAGTCAAGAGAAGGGTTCCCTCGTATAAGGAGTGGCATCAATTAGAGAGTAAAAGTCCAAATGTGAATCAAGAGGAGATTCAAGTGGTAGGGAATGGGAAACAAGAAAAGGATCTATTAGAGAGTACTATGACAAGGCTTGTAGCACAAATAGAGGGGGATAAACAAGGGTCAGCCAATGGGGAACAATTCATAAATTTGGAAAGAACTAGATTGACCGAGAATGTAACAAAGATTTTAGGGGATAAGGTAGTAGGATAGGAGGCAGAGACAATTGGCACTCTAGTGATGGAAAGGGGTGAAACTTCTGGATCCAAAAGTGAAGGAACATCCATAACTGTGGGTTTGAATAAAAAGTATATGAGGAGAAGGATAGGCTAAAAGAAGAAATGATAAAGGTAGCAGCATGGAATGTTAGGGGCCTAAATAACCTGAATAAATAACTTGCGATTAAGGAATTTATTAAGAACAACAATTTAGATTTTGTTGGTTTATTGGAAATCAAAATAAAGAGGGAGTAATTGGAGAAGAGTTTAAGAAGCAAAGTCTAACAAAAAGGCCTACCATATAAAGAGTTTCAAATATTACATAAAAGTTAATCATAAACAATACTTTGTAACAAGGAGTGAACGTGAAGAACTACATGTCCCTCATTCATATCTTACTCAAGTAACCCTATCCATACAACTTTAGGAGGAATGACTAATAATGAGTAACCTTGTAAAATATTTGCATTTCCTCCTTAATACTTTTATTTAAAGCTTTTTCCTTTTCTTTTCTTTTTCTTTTTTTTCTCTTTTTTGTTTCTTTTTACGATAAAAATTGAAAGAAGCTACATCAATATTGGAATTTCATTGATAAGACATAAAATAGTATCCCAACAATTATAACCAACACACAGATATGCACACCCCCACACTTATACTTTTGTGCATCCACAATTATCAACAATCAACAAATGCTCCACTAGCTTTAAGGCTTGCGTAAGACATTCGGTTAGGTTTAAAGCATGCAATGTCGTTAGCATAAAAAGAAAGGCTAATAAAGCTCAAGGGGGCTTAAGAAAAGGACAATTCATGTTAAAAGGTAGGCTATTTGACTACTGTAGCTTATAAACAAAAATTACCTATATCATTTCCATATTAATGCATGTGATAAAAATGTGGTCTTAAATAGAAAATCAAAGTAAAGTCAGGATGTACATGTCATGAAGGACACATGCAAATAAAAGATAATAAGACTGATATGGATTTATCAGTCTATAAAGGCTCAAAATCTTATTAGCTTGTGTCTACCACTATTCACTACTCTTCTAAATATATTGCATATTGACCAATCATAATAATAAAAGTACATGCTCAAGTTGCTATGGATTTTTATAGTTAATTCACTCTCTAATCATGACTATATAATCCTAGAAATAATAGAAAAAGAGAAATTGATTGATTGATTGATTGATTGATTCTCTCTCTCTCTTTGTATAAAAAATTAGAAACATGTGATAACAAATAAAATTAAAGTCACAAATATGTATGAAAAAAAATGAAAATGTAAAGGAAAAGAAATAAACTTCCCTTAGGTTATCATTGGCTCTACTCCTTATTTTCCTCCTCACGTGACAAAACTATGATCTTCAGGTGTCACAGTATATGGTTTCTTCATATGCGGTTCTTCATGATAAGGTCTAGGTTGATGATCATTCACCTCCAACATCTTCCTTGTCTTTAAACTTTTAACCTCTACTAAGTCTTTGTGTTCTTGAAAAATCTCGAATATCTCTTCACCCTTCATGTCCTCATTCAATTTCTCTAATCTGTTAAGTAAAGGTAAAGAATTAGTATTAACAATAATTATAGACTGAGTACTCACGTTCATGTTAAATGATATATCCTTGTCTCCTTCAAGCTCCTTCTCCACTTCTTCTTCATAAATAATTCCTTGAGTAGTTCTCTCAATATTCTCAGGTTCCTTTCCACTCTATATGGTCTCTACACTAACATCCCTTAGGCTCACCTTAGGTTGATATGGATTCTAGGTGGTTGATAGCTTTCGTCATCTAACCCATCTAGCTTAGTATCTTACTAGAATTATAGCATATTCTGCTGAAGTTGCGGAGTATTAGAAGCAAGAGATATAAATATGTCTTCTAGAGATGTACCTGAGTTGGAGTAACAGGATTCTAGTCTATATGGGAATTATTGTGCATCCTACAACTCATCTAGGTAGTAGTCTTGCTAGTTATCCCATTTATAAGCTAAGTTTTATTTGGTTATAGGATTGGGAATATAAGCTATAGGCGAAATTGAAATACTCTTCCAATAACATACTCCCTTTGTAGTATCTCTCTTTTCTTTTCTTCCTTTTTTCTTCTTTTTTAAACAAATACAAACAAGCCTTAAAAGATCAAGAAATGAATGTATAAACAAATATATATAAAACACCAATTGAAATCAGAAGAAAAATTTTAGGCACCATACTCCTCAGCAACGACACCAAAATTGGTAGCGCATTATAACACTATATAAAATAACTAAACCTAAAAATATAGTGAGTAATGAGTCTAGGTTGATATCATAGAGAGTGTGTGTAAACCTTTTGTATTTAAAATAATTGGTGTTTAGGGTATCGAGGATTTTGGTTTGGTTTCAAATAAGAAAGTAAAATGAAACTAACTAATGAAAACAAATTAAAGAAAACATTCAAAAATGATGAATGCGTTAAGGACCCAGTTATCAGTTTAACCTTAGCTTACACATAATTAAACATACTTCAATGAATTGTTATTCTCATACCTCTCCTAGCAACTATTAGCCATAGGTTAACAACAAACTCTGTTGACCCCGATTTTCCCTTAGGTCATGTTCACTTAAAACAAGCTCTTTAACCAAACCTAGCTATCAAGCAAACTAGGATAAGCTTTCTAGATTTAATTGGACAATTGTATTATAAGTTAGTAAAATTGATTAATCAAAGTAACAACCACATAAGCTCAGGCTATTTAACCTAGGTTATATTATCCCTAATGATTCAAAATCAATTAGAAACATAACAATTACAAATTTTATCCTTAATGATTCGATGTCATTAGTATCTAAAAATGAATGTTACAGATTATATTGCAAATTCTAGTAATAGGTTTGTAATAAAACAACCTAATGAACACATTAAGATCATCTTTACATAAACATAGGATAACATAATCAATCCTTAAGAGAAAAAGAACAACAAAGCTAATGAAATATTGCTTAATCATGTTCTTTAGCATCGATATCACCTCTGAACTAGCATTGAGAAGCTTAGCCCTCTATGGATCTCCAAAATAACAAGCTCTCTGTCATTCCCAAAACCCAAAAACTCCTAAAACGATTCATACTCTTTCTATTGTCAACTTGATATATTTATAGTGAAAATTTAGGTTTTAATGCCAAGTCACAAAAGGCACACCTATGCATTTTGAGTCATGGGCGTGCATGTTAATTCATGGACATGAAAACTTGACCCACGCTCATGTAAATGAGTCATAGCCATGACAAAAAGAGTCATCATTGTGTACATAAGTCACGTCCTTGACAACTTATGTCATAGTAGTGACTTGTAACACTCATGGTCGTGACTTGATAGTCATAATCGTGAGCATGCATTGTACTATAAACACTTCATGTTTTTTCATTTTCTTGTCTCCTCTTCACTCTAATCCTTCTCCTTCTTGATTTATAAAGACAACTGAGTGTGAATCTCAAAGAGATGGCTTAAAAAATATGCTTTCGACTCTCTTTGGCTCTTATGCTTCCAAATTGTACCTAAAACCAAATATGAGCAGAAGTGAATGTCTTGAGTATTTTAAAACATTAATTGTTAAGTTTCATGGATTAAATATATCCAAAATTTAGCATATATCAAACCCTTCAATAAAATCCATGTTGATTTCCCTCCAGTAACCCTCTAGTATTAGAAGTAGTTGTAGTAACCCTTGATAAGCTGCATTATCATATTACTATTTTTGCATATAATGTAATTAATAACATAATTTCAAACATCATTTGCTAAATGTATCCAGTGAAAGAAGTTTTTTACTCTTTTAATGGTCACTGTCACCATCGAATGACTTCCCTACGATCTGTCGTGCAGCAAAGAAATCAACTTCTTCCTAAATTCCTCATCACAACTGATAACCAAAATTTCCTTCCATCTTAAGAGATCGCTCTTCCATTCATAATTTCCTAATTGCACTTCTTTATTTTCTAGTCTTTTGATTAAATCCCTGATGGTTGTGTCTTTTCTCTAACCCTCTTAGATTTCTTCCATTAGCATCGTTTGTACCTGAGATATTGTAAGTGGCAGTAGTTTATTATTCAACACCCTGGATAATGCATTTTTTGTTGTGTTTTCCTTTCCACTATAGTAAACCACCTCGAAGTCATATCCTATTGATTAGGTAATCGAATCTACTGAAGTGGTGTGACAGTTCTTTTCTCCAAAAGGTACTTTAAGCTCTTATGATCGGTTACCATCCTAAAAAATTAACCATTTAGATAATGGTGTCATTCTTTCACCGCTTTGATAACTACCAAAAACTCCTTCTCATACGTGGAAAGGTCTAGATGTTTAAGAGCTAATACTTTGTTAAGGAAGGCGATGAGTTATCCATCCTATTAAAACACCGCTTCGATCCCTTTATCACATATGTCCACCTCTACGGTGAATAGTTGTGAGAAATTAGGTAATGTTAAAATAGAAGTTGTTATCAATAATTCTTTCAATTTATCAAATGTCTATTGTTTTTCTTTCTACCATCCCATTTCCCTTGAGCTATTTCTTTAGCAATGCATCTAGAAAATGTGCTACTACACGATATGTTTAATAAAATGTTGTGAAAAAATGATTCATTCAAGGAAAACTTGGAGTTCCTTTAAAGTTCACAAAGGTGGACAGTTTTTAATGGTGGATATCGTACTCTCATCTATTAATTCTCCTTCCTTAGAAATTGAATGTCCCAAGTATTTAACTTGTAAAGCACCAAAGCGAACTTATTTCCATTAAGGAATAATTGGTGATATTGTATGCATTGTAGAACTTGACCTAAATCTTCTAGATGTTATGAGATGGTGTTATTGTATATAAATAGGTTATCAAAAAACACCAACATGAATTTTTGTAAATGTAATCTAAAAATCTCATTTATGAAACTTTAGAATGTGGATAACACATTTGTTAGACCAAAGGGCATTAGCAAAAATTCAAAGTACCCTTCGTAAGTTCTAAATGTCATTTTTGGAAAATCTTCCTCCATCATTCTGATTTGATAATAGCTATAGCATATATCTAGTTTAGAATACAAGCTGGAACCCTTTAGTTCTCCTAATAACTCTTTGATCACTGGTATTGGAAATTTTTTCTTCACTGTACCTTTAGTCATCTCCCAGTAGTCCCCACATATTCGCCACATGCATTCTTTTTTGTTCACTAAAATCACTGGCAATAAGTATAGGATCACACTAGATTTGATGAGTCCCTTCTCTAAAATTTCTTATACTGAGCATTCAATGGTTTCCTTCTATTCGCTAGAGTATTTATAAGTTTGGACGTTGACAGCTTCCAATCTAGGTTTGAGATGAATGTTGTCATCATCTGATTGTTTTGGGGGTAGGTGTTTAATTTTTTGAAACACATTGCCAGATTCTACTAGCAAACCTTCCAATTCTTCCCTTGTATTAGGTTAATCCTCCAATGAAAATTATTGTGGATGGAACTCTACCAGACAAGTTAGTTATAGCATGAATAAGGAATTTTTATTGCAATTAGAGACCAGTTTGCTAAAACCTTTACCTGAAATCATTCTTGCTTCCTCTTCTAGATTTTCTATTCTTTTAGCTAGTCGACCCTCATAGGAAAATTCCGTTGTTTATTCTCTGAAATTACAAAGGAAATAATATAAGGTTTCTAACCACTGTATGCCTAAAACCATGTAGCACCCACCTATCTCTATTATGTGAGCTTCCGTTGTAAACCATAACCCTTGCAACACCTAAGTAAAATACCTACACATACGGTAAAAGTCTAGCTTAAGGCCTGCTCAAAGGTTTGCTTTGGACTTGAAATTTCACCACAAGTCATGCCCACCTTCGTGTGGCAATCCTGCTTAGGTTCGTTTAAACAAGATTCAACCTTCTCACATGAATGTCACCTAACAATTTTGTTAGCCCTAAAACACCTCACGTGCACACAAGTGTTTAAAATGTTTCTCTCACACATAAAATAACTCAAGTGTATAACAGAGTAAAGAAGGCAACAAGAGATATATATATATATATACAACTGAAGCTACTCTTTCATTAACTCTCAACAAAATGTTAAAAAAAGACACCTGTACCTCCTTCTCGAAGAACTTACAAGGAACTGCCTACTCAAAACCCTTATAAGGAACTCCCTACTTGAAGCCCTTACAATAAGAACTCCCCTAAAAACTCGTAACTCCCAAAGCTCTCTCCTCTGAGTGATTTCTCTCAATGAATGACTCACTGATTGAATGAATAGCTCTCAACTCTAATGAGCTATTTATAAGCTCTTCCAGATGACTAAGTTAGAATCCCAATAGAACTCTACTAGCTAAGATCAAAATTTTATCCCATCTTATCTAATAGGATTAAGTTACATCCCATTAATAAGATAAGAGATTATCCTATCTTGAAATAATCATCCTTATCTACGAAGATCTCCTCTATCTTTAGATGATCCTTCCATATGACCTTTACCTCTCAAAGTTGATGTTCATCTACTTTGATCTTATCCGTCACATCATCATGTGCCAAATCATCCATAGTTGCCATGTCACTGCTGATGTGTTTTCACCACGGCCTATCTGCACATAAGTCCATCAATGCACGTCCATAGACAAGTTCATCTTCCATGATCAAGCTTACTTATGGTGTAGTCTCGTCACTTCATGACTAAGTACAAGTCACAATCCAAGTTAGTATAAAACCTCACATATCTCACATACCTTTGACCTACCTCACCAAACTCAAGTGCTTATACACATTTCCTCACTTGTATGCCTTTACACATCCTTACAGGGTCTCTCATGCCTATGCACATTCTTGTGCACCCTCGGATCTTTCATGACTTAGTTTGCTAACTCCATACGGCCTCGCATCTGAATCTCACGTCTCGTCGAAGATTTCTGCCAGTGCTCGCCTACACGTGCCTATATGTATCAGATCTTGACTACTGTCGAGGTCTTAGCTAATACTTCCTGCATCCCTCACCTACTTTACAAATTCCTTAGGTTTTGCTCATCAACTCGCAATAATTCTCCTTATTCTCTCGTCAACACGCCTTCTTCGTGCCGACCTGCATGTCAAGCATTGGCCAAGGCTCGCCAGCACTCACATAATCCCGTAGTCTAAACTTAGAGGTCTAACAATTTTCAACCCCGATATTTATGCCACCTCCATATAGCTCTTTCGAGTCATTTTCTCATCTAAAAAGTTACAAGTGTTGCCATTGTTGATAAGGATATGAAGAGATTTCTTTTAATAGCTACCTATAACCCTCATTTGTTTGAATTTTCCCTAATCCTTCAACCCCAACATTGCCTCCAAAGACACATTTGGGCTGGCCAGCATCTTTTCCTTAGTTTCCTTACTAATACCATCACTTTTTGTTGAATCGTCCTCCTCCACCACATATAGCTACAACTAGTTTTTTGACATTTATATCCCAGGGAATATTTCTCATTAGACTATAAACATAAACCTCTTGCTCTCTTTTTTTGAACTTCTTACTATTCACCACCTTTTTCCCATGTTTGTTTTTTCTATAGTTAGGTTTGTTTCCTTGATCAGGAGGTGTAGATAGTATACCTACTTTAAAATTTGTTCTCGTCGTCGGGGATTGAACTAAGTTGATACCTTTATTCATAGGGTCAGCACCTCCCCTTTTTGCTCCAAGGTCTTTGCTCCTTTTCTGAAATACATTAGTATGCTCACCATAATAACTTCCTGCTTTCTTGCCAGTGGGTAAGCTTTTTGAAGAAATAATGAGTCCATCATCTTAATTGTAAATTCTAGCTCTAGTTTAAGTCCCTTTAAGAAAAACCCTAATATGTATGTTTTAGTTAGCATAAGTTTTTTCGAACCTTGCACACTCCATCACAAATCCTTCTTGTGTTAGTTCCTTCAAATTGCCAATTAGATCTTCAAATATTTCTTCATCAAATCATTATTTTAGTATAACTATAAACACCTCCCAGTTTAGTAACTCCCCTTCACTTCTGTTTTTAATCATAAGCTAGTACCATTCCAACACAACCCCTTCCATATTTAGAGACGCCATTCTAACTTTCATTTTCTCTGGTGTGCATTCAATGGTCAATAATTGTTTACATCTATAAATCCAACTCCCCAAATTGCTATCATCAAAAGTTGGAAACTCCAACTTGCTAAACCTTGTCAGCATAGTGTAATGGTCTATGTCTCTTATATTTTATGAAGTTACTTTAGAGTTTTTCTTGCTCATTTTTTACATGATCTTTTGAAACATCACCTTGATGTCATTAATTTCTTTTTTCTTTTTGTATCTATGCCTCTAGAAGATTCTTGAGCCCTTCTTCTAACTATCAAACTTCTACACCTTTGGTACATTCTGCTATTTCCGCTAAGGACAATGGGCTCTGATACCAAATTGTTACGTGAATTATTTTCGAAGAAGAAAGAAGGAAGGAATACGATCGTAGAAAAAGACAAAGACATTACAATAAAAGGCACATCTAGTGATGAACAATTTGATCGGTAAATGTCAAAAAATCGTTACTAATGTTCATTCATGAAGATTTATATTTGTTATAAAATTCTTATAACAAAAAAACTATATGCTATCTTTTCACCTAATTGTCGCTAATATGTGTTTGCTACTAATAGTTTCATAGCAAAAACTTATAGGCGACATTTTGTATTGGCTATGTTTTCATAATTGTAGCTAATAACTTTTAGCTATGAAAAGGAAGTGTAGCAAAAACTTATTGGCGATGTTTTTGAAAATGTAGCCAAATATTTTTAGATAAATTTTAAAATTTTAGCTATACATTATAACTAAATGTTATATCATGTAGATTGTAATTATTAATGAGATTTTAATCGATATTATTGTATGCAATATTTATAATTATGTTGTATAATTTATTATGCAAAATATAATAAAATAAATTGAAAATTAGAAGCATTGTATATAGAAATTAAAATATCGTTAAATATGATCATGTACAAGATGTTAATTACAATTTCAAAAATACTTAAATATGAAATAAATAATAAAAATATTAGTGTAATGACTAAGAACCTTTTTCATCTTTACTACTTACATAATTCGAGTCGAGAAAAATTTTGACCAACTTTTCAAGCTTGGCCATCTTTTTTTATTACACTCTAATTTATTATAAAATGACTGATTGTCCTCTTTAAGGTGTTAAACATATTATGGCCTTGATGAGGATGAAGTAGTTGGCTTTAGCCCAAACCTAAGACCTTTGATGTAGCTGAATCGTGCTTGAAGCACCTTGAAACAAATGTGACAAGGGTAGTTTATACTTGTTTTGTTAGGTATTTTTGTATGTTTATATGTGTTTATTAGATGATTGTTGCATGTATAGGTTTAGAATTATGTTAATGTGAGTGTTTATTTATATTCTAAGTATTTGTGAGGTTTAGATAATGTTTTTAACCTTAATTATATGTTTCAAAAGGTGTTTGATGTGTAACATCCCATCACCGATGGGAAGGGTAAAATAGTAAATTAGAACGGGTTATGAGTGTGTAAACTCATCTCGGCACGAGCATGCA